>RPFO01000041.1:1412782-1610282 GCA_009746045.1 Mesostigma viride | reverse complement strand
TGTCTGCGTTCGAACGCAGACAGGTAGCTGGAAAAGCGACATGCACGACAGGTCACCGGCGCGTTTTTATCATATTTCTGCAGCACTGTATCAAATTAGTGGTGCAGAGGTTAGTGGTTTACAGCTGGACAAGACGTGCATGTTATTAGCCAGCATGACCGGATGCATCATGCACTTGCTTGACGTTTGCGCCCTTTCCCGCGAAATCTGGGCTATCTTCCCACGCCTCCGCCAGTTCACAAACGAGTTCACTGGCGAGCAGTTCACTACGTCGTTGCGACCCATGTGAGTGCGTGAACTCGAAGTGAAGGGCCGGTGAAGCGCCGGTGGCGACCCGGCCGTCGACCCAGTTCACAAAGAGTTCACCGACGGAGTTCACCGAGCCTCATGTGAGTCGTGCCTTACCCCCCCACCCACCCCACGTTTAAGATTGGGGTCCGGCCGACCCAGGGCTGCGATCTTAAAGTTGAGAGCTGTAGGCGATGTTACCTTATAATGATGCGGTATCCTTTCCCCTATATAAAGCGAGCTTCGTGACCGTTGGTCCGATAATTAGGGGGAGTACTGCCGATAATTAGGTAGAAAATCGTGGTACCAAAATCAGCCATTAGGGGGTACTGCGGAGGTCGACGGAAGAATCGCAGATATCGCAGATACAGTACGCGCGAAGCGCCCAGCGAGCGAAGCGAGCGCGAGCGAAGCGAGCTGCGCTGAAAGCGCACAGCGAGCGCAGCGAGCCGCGAGCGAAGCGAGCACCGTACTCTACTATTCCTCTCCGGAGCGCAGATATCGCAGATATCGCAGATACAGTACGCGCGAAGCGCCCGAGCCGCGAGCGCAGCGAGCACCGTACTAATTCCTATCCGGACCGCAGCGAAGCCAGTAGCCACGGGCCACGGGCAACTAGCCACGGAGAAAAAAAATTCATCAATGGGTCACAACTCGCACTAGCCAGTAGCCACCGGGCCACTAACCAGTACCGGGCCACGGGCGCCGCGCCGGGCCACGGGCACTGGGCCACTGGCACCGGGCCACGGGAATTTAGACTCTGCGCAGCCGGGCTTGAATACAGTACAGTAGGATTCTCCAATACAGTACTGTAGTTGTGGAGTCCAAAATAGTTGGGGGCTTACCTGCCCGCCGGGTCTACCTGCACCGTACTAATTCCTATCCGGACCGCAGCGAAGCCAGTACTGTAGCCACGGGCCACAGGCAACTAGCCACGGGGAAAAAATTTCAGCAACGGAGGGACGAAAGGAATTTCAACGGGCCACATCTCGCACTAGCCAGTAGCCACCGGGCCACTAACCAGTACCGGGCCACAGGCGCCGCGCCGGGCCACGGGCACTGGGCCACTTGGCACCGGGCCACGGGAATTTAGACTCCGCGCAGCCGGGCTTGAATAGGATTCTCTCCAGTAGTGGAGTCCAAAATAGTTGGGGGCTTGGCCCCCGCCGGGTCTACTTGTCCTTTCCCCTATATAAAGCGAGCTTCGTGACCGTTGGTCCGATAATTAGGTAGAAAATCGTGGTACAAAAATCAGCCATTAGGGGGTACTCCGGAGGTCGACGGAAGAATCGCAGATATCACAGATACAATACGCGCGAAGCGCCCGAGCCGCGAGCGCAGCGAGCACCGTACTAATTCCTATCCGGACCGCAGCGAAGCCAGTAGCCACGGGCCACGGGCAACTAGCCACGGGGAAAAATTTTCAGCAACGGAGGGACGAAAGGAATTTCAACGGGCCACAACTCGCACGGGTCCCCAACTCGCACTAGCCAGTAGCCACCGGGCCACTAACCAGTACCGGGCCACGGGTACCAGTACGGGCGCCGCGCCGGGCCACGGGCACTGGGCCACTGGCACCGGGCCACGGGAATTTAGACTCTGCGCACTGCGCAGCCGGGCTTGAATACTGTAGGATTCTCCAATAGTTGGGGAGTCCAAAATAGTTGGGGGCTTGGCCCCCGCCGGGTCTACTTGTACCTGATAATCTATATTGCATACCACTGACAAGCTATTTGTACCTAAATCTATATTGCACTATACCACTCAACTACAATACGGTTCTTAGGAGACGCGAAATGAGTGAGAATGTTACCCGAGCGGTAACGAGGATTCGCACCGTTGATTTTAACATGTGTTTCTTTTTTTGCGCCATTTGGCGAGCATCGACTGGAGCCTGAACCTAGCGGGGGGAATCATGCGGTGGAATCTTGCGGGGGAATCTTGCGGGAAAAAATTCCGAACGTGAATTTAGCGAAGTCCTACTACATTTTGATTGGGTACACGGTACTACAGTTTCGTCACTGAAAATTTTCTGTAGTTGCATTGGTGTTTCGTGCTTTCCGCTGAAATTTTCGTGTTCAGTGCCCAGATCACAATTTGATCCGGGCGCAAAATGATTGGCTGTACGGTACGAACCAAAAACGAAATTTTAGTATCTAAGTTCCGCAGCGCTTGCTGATTTTGCCCCGGAAGCCCGGCGGCACTTTCCCCGCTGAAAAAGGTCTCCGCGGAAGCGTATTGTAGTTGACTGACAAGTTTTGCGGGCTTCGCCCGCGACATTAGAGCTTGTACTTTTTGTGGCCGGTCCCCGGCCAGGGAGCCCCGGCTAGGGAGATGTGAGTCACCACGTACCTCCGTCGAGTGCCAAGTGGCGCTAGCCCCGCCAAGGAGCGCGCGCTAGCTTCAAGTTTCCTAGCGGGTCCAGGGCCTGTCCTAAATTGTAGTACATTTGCCCAATATTTCGTCTCAGATTAAAGGGGCGTTTTGCTGAGTAGTGTAGTTAGGAATTCCTAGCCTAGATAGATTAGCGTTAGGATAGTCAGCTTACGCGGCTTCTCCCACCTCCACCCACCCAGCAAGGAATATGTGCTAAATGATCTCCCAACGGAGGCATGTTATAGTTTAATTTAATTTAATTTAGCCTAGGGCGAGCTGATTTAGGTTTCGCGGCTTCGCTCACCCCCATCCATCAAGCAAGGGAATACGTGTTACATGATGCTCTCCCAACGGTGTCATGTTATAATTAAACTAAATTTAATTACATTTAGTCCAAGTGAGCCAAGAGACAATCATTTTGTGACACATAAAAAGTAAATCCCCCCATTTTGTTTCAGGGGAGGGTCAGAAACCTCAACTGAACCCAGCATTTGACAATTTAGTTGGAGAGCCCAATTAATTAAACACGTGCTCCCATTGGAGAGTCACAGAGCACCAGAGTGCTTTTAAGTTGTGAGTGAGCACAACGGGCATGGGGGTAGAGACCCCCCCCTTCCCTCATGAATGCCACAGGCATCAAGCCACTGGGTGCACAATTGGACCCGTCGAAACGATCTGGCATCCCCTGTGGGTGCGGCAATATGACCCGTGTGAGCATTACATCGCTATGGAGACGTGGGAAAAAAGAAAGTCAAATGGTGCTTTCCTCTGGTGAAACCGGCCACCCGGATAGCCCATTTGACCCACCATATAATCAATGAGTTGTCTCACTGAGTACAATGCCCGCGTTTACCGATGTGTGTGGCTTCCTACACGCGCGCAAACAGCCTACACTGCCATGTGATACAACGATGAGGCAGTATAATTGACCACAATTGACTGCCAAATATGCTGAAATTCAAATACGACGCTACCTTACACTCACTGAACGGTATCCCGCCAATTAGAAATGCCACAAACTGTGCAATATAGTGGCCAAAACCCCTCCATTAGCAGGCATGGAAAGCTGTTGCAATTACCGCTAATGTATCCACCATAAGACGTGCGAGTTTCCAAGCAAACAACACGAAAACGAGTTGCCGTGCCTGCCTCGATAATGACCTGGCCGGGTTCTGCGCGGCCGACATGCTCATACAGTTAAGTAATGCGATACGCATTACTTTTGCATACTTGCAAGTATGCAAAAGTAATGCGTATTGCATTACTTAACTAAAATTGGGCCGCGTGGGGAAATCCGGCGTTCCGCACACACCGCTCGTTACCGAGGTGACTCGATTAATTACGACTCGGCTATTCCCAGCCTCGCGCCGTAATTCCTATTTCGACTTGGCCTACCCGGCCTCCGCCAAACATAGAAATCCACAAATATTTCGACTCGGCCTCCCAGGCCTACCCGCCGCAAATATTTCCGTGCCTCCGAGAGGATTCGAACCCGGTACCCCAGGAGCGAACGCCAATCTTAGTTAAGTAACTAAGATGCATACTTGCAAGTATGCAAAAGTAATGCGTATTGCATTACTTAACTAAGATTGGCGTTCGCTCCTGGGGTACCGGGTTCGAATCCTCTCGGAGGCACGGAAATATTTGCGGCGGGTAGGCCTGGGAGGCCGAGTCGAAATATTTGTGGATTTCTATGTTTGGCGGAGGCCGGGTAGGCCAAGTCGAAATAGGAATTACGGCGCGAGGCTGGGAATAGCCGAGTCGTAATTAATCAAGTCACCTCGGTAACGAGCGGTGTGTGCGGAACGCCGGATTTCCCCACGCGGCCCAATTTTAGTTAAGTAATGCGATACGCATTACTTTTGCATACTTGCAAGTATGCAAAAGTAATGCGTATCGCATTACTTAACTCATACGTCACGGATACTAATGCTAGTGCAGAGGCGGCCATGGCCGCTCTATCCATGCATCCGTCAGCGTTACCATGCTGATTATACATACAAAGATGACGTCTAACGCGACGATGTTCCCAGCAGTTGGTGCAGCGGACTTCCGTGAAACAAAGGAAGGCCCAGGCAGAGGGAAGCTACCAAGAAGGATGCCGGCGATACAGTTAACGCCAAGCGCATTGGCGTGATCCTGATTCGGCATTTCTCTGCGATTCCAGCGGCACCGGAACGAGTTCATTCCGACAAGTATCAAGAAAGTTATGGCGTTCCGACTTCCCGGTCGCGCGCGAGCGCGAGCCGGCTGTTCTTCTAAGTCAGACGTGAATATTTGCCGACGACATATGGGGTCGACAGTAATTCCTGGGCTGACAGGAATTAGGTGCTGTACCTACGATGGTATTGGATTAATACGTCGTACGCAGGAAATAGGAACCTTAACCTGTGGTCTGTTGGTACCGCAGGCCTAGTCCTGGACTTCTAGGTGCAGATGCAATAATCACTGTGGTGACTGTACTCTGTGGTCACTGTGCCTGTATGGCAGACCTACTGTATAGGAACTGGGCGCTGTACAGGTAGTGAATACTGTACCGGGGGTGTTATTACTGAGCAGGCCTCCTAGGCTGCTCAGGACTAGCAAGCACAGTGCACAAGTATATAAAGAATAGGCCAGTGCCAATTGGGCATCTCTTGCGAGCCCGCCTCACGTGTGTTGCCTTGACTTGGCAAACTCGTGTACAAGCCTCAAGTGTGTGAGCGCTGTAACATTATCCAATTTTAACAAAGCTCCGTTTCCAACCATATTCACACATTGCTGCATTGCAACCATATCCTTCACATTGCGTTTGCTAAGAAAGTTAACTCAAATTACAACCAGTCTCAACGGAACGGCCAGGAGGGTCGTTGCTGGTTGCGGCGTGCAGCGGTGACGACGCGAGGAGCTCGTCCGGTGGTGAATGGTGCAGGAAGAACAACGGCAGCAGGATTTCCGGTTTCGGCAGTCTGCTGGGGGTTCGATTTCGCCTGAATTGCGTCGTGTCGTTCGAGATCTATCTTTATTGCTTGCAGATCATCCGCCTGTTAATCGCAGCTTCGTGCAATTCGTCGACGACCAGGTCGAAGATTGGGAGCGAATTCTGCGGCACGTCCAAACCATCGTCATTCCGGAGCACCGAAGCATCGACGACCTCGAGCAAGAGCTTCACGGTTTGGTCGGCATCCAGACGGTGATTACAGCAGTAGCTGAGCGGGTGCGGACGGAGTTGGCGGCGAGGCGAGGAGAGGCTGCGGAGGCAGCTGGCGCAGTGCGACACGAGTTCGTGCCGGCAGCAGCGGTTGCGGGTGTACCACGTACTTTCGCAGGCGTAATCGGCGACGAGGGTGTTGCAGCGGGACCAGTTAGGCGTGAACGACGCGGAGCGGAGCATTACAGGCGGCTTGCAGAGGTCGGGGCGACAGCGGAAGCCATCACCGGAGGACAGCGCGCGGCAAGAGTCGGCAGGTTTCCGGAGCGAGCAAGGGTTCCTTTTCAGGAACTGCCCCAACCCCTTCGCGTTCGTGTGACGCGTTGGGAAGAGTTTGCCCCTCTTGGTTACGATAGTGACCTTGAGGTGGGAGCAGGGGGCATCGCTGGGCTAGGCGACGAGGCACTTGGCGACCACGAGGTGCCAAGATACAATCCGCGGGGTGCCACCGACGGGTTGTCACCTGTCTACTATACCAACGGTGACGATTCTGTCATCGCGGGCCGACAGCGGGTCGACGACGGCGCAGCGGGTAGCAGGGTGCCAGAGCTGATTGTGGTGAGCGACAGCGACAGCGACAGCGACAAGGAGAACCAGGATGCGCCTGGGGCCAACCGTGGTGGTCTTGCCTGAGTGGTAACACTTGGCACTTTCCTTTCTTGTTCAGTAGCTTATATTGCTTTAATTGCTGCTGGGCCACTTGGCTGGCTGTAGCAGTTCTGAACAGAGGCCATCATGAGTGAGGGTGCTATTGACCAACACGCGCGCCTTATGGGCTTTGCGGGGCGCGGCGCTGGGATGGATGGACGAGATGGACGCGATGGACGCGGTGGACGCGATGGACGCGGGGACGGCCAGGCGCTGGGAGACCAGGCTGCGGTGCCAGATGATCAGAGCCAAGGATCGCAGGGCGGTCAGAACGCGCCAGCCGCAGATCAAGCGGCGCCTAAGAGACCGACCGTGGCTGAGGGGTACGCGGTGCTAGGCCAGTTTCAGTCCATCAAGGACAATTGGCAGCCCCGGGACGCTGAGAGGATGTTAGAGGACATGAACTTGTACACGGAGATATACACCGGTGACAAGCTTCGCATCCTGGCGTCTAGTGCCTACATAAGGCAGTCGGCGAGGCGGCTGTTCAAGTTTGTTCGGGAGCGACACGCGGCGGGGGACACCTGGGCGGCGTTTATGACGCGACTCAGGGTGTTCCTGAGTGACAAGAGGACCATAGATGGGTCCCACCTGAAGCAAGAATACCTGGACTACAAGCCCATCAAGGGGCAGCTAGTGGTCCACGCCTTTGAAGACTTCGTCAAGCTGAGGGAGGACGCCATGGCCAAGGGATTCTTCGTGGCAGATCGGATGGCCATGGGCGACTTTCTCAAGTCGCTGCAGTTGGATCCGGTCACCATGGATAATGTGACCATCCACATGCGACAGGTCCATGGCTGGGCAGCCATGACGGACCAGTTGTATGAGTGTTTCAGCGGCAAGTACGTGGGTGGTAAGCGCCCTCGTCAAGGTGACGAGGAGGCCGCTGAACCTACGGTTAAGTCCATGAGGGGATCATTTAGATGAACGCGGATCAGTGAGTTTCTGGTCTTCCCAAGCTGTGATGAATGGAGCCATGGTTTCAACCAGCGGCTTTTAACCTTTACCACAGTTGCCTCACTACCCTGTGGTCACTAGCCTGAGGCGGCAGTACCCACGGACGGTGTTGGGAAAAGACGCTTGGCCACTGCTGTGTCCGAGCCTTTCTAGGTCTCACCATTGCTGCCAGGCCTTGCACGCCTTGGCAGGTCCGCCACTGTCAATTTCCTTGGTTGCATCAATCCAGGACGTCTGTCCTTCCATGAATGACAGTAACGCTCTGGATTTATCCGTCATGACAAGTACCCGTCCATCCCAGGCCTGCAGGACTGCCAGTCCTGAAGTCCTGTGACATTCTTGGTACCATCAACCAATATTGACCACAGTACCTCCTAGTGACAGTCGGTCCTGTGACACGTAACGTGTGATGGTTCACCCAACACTGCCACGTGCCCTGTCCCTCACGTGTCCTTAGTCCTGGTACTGCTGTAGCGTCCGGCGGCATTACTTCGGGACTTGATAACTCTCAAGTTCCTTGTCCAAATGAGGCGTCTAGCACGGCGTTGGAAAGGCCACTTCAAGTATGATATGCTTAGCATATTGCATCACCAATATGCTAACTCCAACCCTTTGAGGGGATTCATAGGTGTTTGCTCAATTTCACAAGTCTTCAAATGAGTAAAAAAAAAATCTTTCAGATCTGAGGGTACCTAAAGCTGGACTGTTGCAGGCAGCATGTAGACCATGAAAATAGACCACCCACGAAAATTGGGCTCATTCTGAGCTCAAATGGTGACATGTGACAGCATACATGTGCAGTTTTTCGTCATTTCCCCCCTTTACTTACATGAAACAAATATGAATACTGGACAAATGAACTCATTTCAGGCTGGATTCTTGCAGGCAGCATCTAGACCATGAAAATAGACCACCCACAAAAATTGGGCTCATTCTGAGCTCAAATGGTGACATGTGACAGCATACATGTGCAGTTTTTCGTCATTTTCCCCCTTTTCTTACATGAAACAAATATGAATAGTGGACAAATGAACTCATTTCAGGCTGGATTCTTGCAGGCAGCATGTAGACCATGAAAATAGACCACCCACAAAAATTGGGCTCATTCTGAGCTCAAATGGTGACATGTGACAGCATACATGTGCAGTTTTTCGTCATTTTCCCCCTTTTCTTACATGAAACAAATATGAATAGTGGACAAATGAACTCATTTCAGGCTGGATTCTTGCAGGCAGCATCTAGACCATGAAAATAGACCACCCACAAAAATTGGGCTCATTCTGAGCTCAAATGGTGACATGTGACAGCATACATGTGCAGTTTTTCGTCATTTTCCCCCTTTTCTGACATGAAACAAATATGAATAGTGAACAAATGAACTCATTTCAGGCTGGATTCTTGCAGGCAGCATGTAGACCATGAAAATAGACCACCCACAAAAATTGGGCTCATTCTGAGCTCAAATGGTGACATGTGACAGCATACATGTGCAGTTTTTCGTCATTTTCCCCCTTTTCTGACATGAAACAAATATGAATAGTGAACAAATGAACTCATTTCAGGCTGGATTCTTGCAAGCAGCATCTAGACCATGAAAATAGACCACCCACAAAAATTGGGCTCATTCTGAGCTCAAATGGTGACATGTGACAGCATACATGTGCAGTTTTTCGTCATTTTCCCCCTTTTCTGACATGAAACAAATATGAATAGTGAACAAATGAACTCATATCAGGCTGGATTCTTGCAGGCAGCATTTATACCATGAAAATAGACCACCCACAAAAATTGGGCTCATTATGAGCTCAAATGGTGACATGTGACAGCATACATGTGCAGTTTTTCGTCATTTTCCCCCTTTTCTTACATGAAACAAATATGAATAGTGAACAAATGAACTCATATCAGGCTGGATTCTTGCAAGCAGCATCTAGACCATGAAAATAGACCACCCACAAAAATTGGGCTCATTCTGAGCTCAAATGGTGACATGTGACAGCATACATGTGCAGTTTTTCGTCATTTTCCCCCTTTTCTTACATGAAACAAATAGGAATCATGACCAAATGAACTCATATCGAGCTGCCAGGATTCTTGCAAGCAACATTTAAACCATAATACTACACCACCTACAAAAATTGGGCTCATTATGAGCTCAAATGGTGACATGTGACAGTATAAATATGCAGTTTTACGCCATTTTCATCGTTTTCTTACACGAAATAAATAGGAATCATGACCAAATGAGCTCATATCGAGCTGGATTCTTGCAAGCTACATTTAAACCATAATACTAGACCACCTACAAAAATTGGGCTCATTATGAGCTCAAATGGTGACATGTGACAGTATAAATATGCAACCTTTTGTCATTTGCACCGGTTTCTTACATGAAACAAATAGGAATCATGAACCAATGAACTCATATCCAGCTGGATTCTTGCAAGCTACATTTAAACCATAATACTACACCACCTACAAAAATTGGGCTCATTATGAGCTCAAATGGTGACATGTGACAGTATGAATATGCAGTTTTACGCCATTTGCACCGGTTTCTTACATGAAACAAATAGGAATCATGACCAAATGAACTCATATCAAGCTGGATTCTTGCAAGCAACATTTAAACCATAATACTAGACCACCTACAAAAATTGGGCTCATTCGATCTGAGCTCAAATGGTGACATGTGACAGTATATGAAAAGAGACAACAAACGTGGACTGAAGCATTGGCACGCTGAGCCCCGTGCATGTCTGAGACCAGTTGTCTGAAAAGAGACAACAAACGTGGCAGCATGGCACGCCGAGCCCCGTGCATGTCTGAGACCAGTTGTCTGAAAAGAGACAACAAACGTGGAAGCATGGCACGCCGAGCCCCGTGCATGTCTGAGACCAGTTGTCTGAACTGAAACGTAAAAAGCGCGGATCCGCGTAAGGCGCGATGTCTACTGGCTCAGGACAGTATATATATATAAGTAACATTTAAACTCAGCCCAGTTTTGACGTCATTTCCAACTGAAAAAATTATTAATTAAATAATTCATTGATAAAACACGCGCTCCTATTGGGGAGTCGCAGAGCACAATAATACATGTTAAAGTGCTTTTCATCCCTGTATGTTGCACGCTGGGATCTAAAACTGAAAAATTTAAACTCACATCAATAAGGCTAGTCTGAGTCTGAGTCATCAATTATGTGGGGAGGGCGGCGCTTGTGGCGCGGGGTCGCCTTCGCTTGCTTGCTAGCCGTGCCCCGGTGTGCGACCTGCTTCGATCCGAACGCACTCTACTATCTCCGCCTAACCTCGCGCAGTCGAGTCGGGTGGCAGATTGGGTAACTCTACACCTGGGCATGCGCAAAGCGCAGCTCGCACCTCATCTAACCCTACTATTTCATCGTCCCCGTCTGTGTAGAGCACATGGACCATGTTGTGCTCCTTATTAAACGCCGTCACATGGGCATGATACCGCTTCTCCCCTGAGTTTGGGCCTGAAAATATCTTGCATACCGGGGTCCCCACCAACCATTCCGGCTCGTGCACGTCCATGACATGCGATTTGAAAAGTGCCATCGCCGTCTTCTCCGCCATCGCTGATTCCGTTTTCTGTGCTTATTCCGTTTTCCCACCCCTCATGTTTCGCGCACATACGAAAAGGACTTGAATTTCCTTGCTAACAGGTCGGTCTCGGCAATTCATCTTGCATTCACTGGAATTCATTCATCGAAGCCCCGAGACTGCCCGTCCAGTCTGAACATACGAAAAGGACTTGAATTTCCTTGCTAACAGGTCGGTCTCGGCAATTCATCTTGCATTCACTGGAATTCACTCATCGAAGCCCCGAGACTGCCCGTCCAGTCTGAACATACGAAAAGGACTTGAATTTCCTTGCTAACAGGTCGGTCTCGGCAATTCATCTTGCATTCACTGGAATTCACTCATCGAAGCCCCGAGACTGCCCGTCCAGTCTGAACATACGAAAAGGACTTGAATTTCCTTGCTAACAGGTCGGTCTCGGCAATTCATCTTGCATTCACTGGAATTCACTCATCGAAGCCCCGAGACTGCCCGTCCAGTCTGAACATACGAAAAGGACTTGAATTTCCTTGCTAACAGGTCGGTCTCGGCAATTCATCTTGCATTCACTGGAATTCACTCATCGAAGCCCCGAGACTGCCCGTCCAGTCTGAACATACGAAAAGGACTTGAATTTCCTTGCTAACAGGTCGGTCTCGGCAATTCATCTTGCATTCACTGGAATTCACTCATCGAAGCCCCGAGACTGCCCGTCCAGTCTGAACTTCATACTACCGTTGTACGAAATTCAGACTGCACGAACCTCGAGGATTGTCAATGAATGCCCATGATTTTTGAATGAACAAAGCACACTGACCGCCGTGTTTGCGCGCGCGCGGGTGGAGGTGCGTGCACTAGTCTGCCAAGAAAACACTGCAGGGCATGCGCGCACGAACACAACGAGAACGTGCCAGCCTATGACGTCGTCGACGATGAAGTTCGTCGTCCGCTAAATTGTAGGGGATATGGCGGAGTATCTGAGTGAAACAGAGAGGCTGCGGGCAGAACGACTGTGTTATGGACAAACTGCGGGTGTTTGCCTCTTAGGCCATGCCGATGGGGCAGACAACAACTGTCGGGGCCGAAATGGTGAAAGCTGCAACCTATTTGCTCACGCAATCTGCGTCAAGGCAATTGACGGGAATAAAAATGGGGAGGAGTGGTGGTGCCCAGGATGCCGTGACCCCGGTGGCGTGAAAGTTGCCAATCTCCAAGCTTCGGGTTCGAACGGTCATCATGAGCTCGGCACTCCCCCCCGGCCCTTGGCATGGCGACCATTTGTTTGGTTTGTTGATTATTCCTTCATATACCGTGCCCTAAGGCATGCTGGCTTGATGTGCTGGGTGGTGGTGTGCAGGTTGGTGGACGCCGGCTCCCATCCATTGACCCCTTCTCTGGCACGGTCTCTGTGGCGGTGGCTGCGCTCAACTCAATTGCGACACTGGCCATGTCTGGGAACACGACGCCCGTGCCACGATGGCGCCCGGTGACCACGTGGGTGCCATCATCCGTGTCAGCTCCGCCCAACTATGGTGTCGGCCGCCCATTGCAGCAGTGGCCAAACTTCTCCAATGACTGGACTATGAGCAATGACTGGTTTACCAGCTAAGCTTATACTAGTTTCTGATGTATTATTAAGTGAGCCAGTGCTTCTAGTAGAAGGTGATGTCTTAGTACTTATTGTATCAAAGAGACAACCAGCGCAGGCCAGAAATCGGGAGAATCCGGACCATGGTAGCTCGAGCCTGCCGTTATCTTTTCCGCGTTTTCGAGTCGTTCAGGATGATGAAGATGAATGGTGATGGAAATGTGTATCCTTGTGCATTGAAATTATGGCTGGCTTACGTGTGGAGCGACTAGATGACCTAGACGGTGGGGCCGGAAACAGTGTATATTCATGCTGGACTGAAAGAGTACGTGGCGTGCCACTGGCAGCCGAGACATGTGCCTTGTCGATGGCCTGGGTTGCTCTTGTGCCATCCCATTTCATCTCAGATTGAATCATGAAGTTTCATGATTCAGTTGATGCTTGCAAGTTTCCAGCCTGACATGATCGATCGAGTTCATTTGGTCGCACAAAAATGTTTTATTCAAGAGAACAGTGGCAATGGCATCAAACTGCATTGTTTTCCTTTCATTTGTCACCTTTTGAGCTGTAAACAGTCTATTTTGATGGTCTACATGCTGCTTACAAGTTTCCAGCCTGATCTGAGTTCATTTGTTCAATATTCATATTTGTTTCATGTAAGATAACCGAGAAAATGACAAAAAACTGCACATGTATGCTGTCACGTGTCACCATTTGAGCTCAGAATGAGCCCAATTTTTGTGGGTGGTCTATTTTTATGGTCTAGATGCTGCCTGCAAGAATCCAGCCTGAAATGAGTTCATTTGTTCACTGTTCATATTTGTTTCATGTAAGAAAAGGGGGAAAATGACGAAAAACTGCACATGTATGCGGTCAAATGTCACCATCTGAGCTCAGAATGAGCCCAATTTTTGTGGGTGGTCTATTTTCATGGTCTAGATGCTGCCTGCAAGAATCCAGCCTGATATGAGTTCATTTGTTCACTATTCATATTTGTTTCATGTAAGAAAAGGGGGAAAATGACGAAAAACTGCACATGTATGCGGTCAAATGTCACCATTTGAGCTCAGAATGAGCCCAATTTTTGTGGGTGGTCTATTTTCATGGTCTAGATGCTGCCTGCAAGAACCCAGCCTGATATGAGTTCATTTGTTCACTGTTCATATTTGTTTCATGTAAGAAAAGGGGGAAAATGACGAAAAACTGCACATGTATGCTGTCACATGTCACCATTTGAGCTCAGAATGAGCCCAATTTTTGTGGGTGGTCTATTTTCATGGTCTAGATGCTGCCTGCAAGAATCCAGCCTGATATGAGTTCATTTGTTCACTATTCATATTTGTTTCATGTAAGAAAAGGGGGAAAATGACGAAAAACTGCACATGTATGCGGTCAAATGTCACCATTTGAGCTCAGAATGAGCCCAATTTTTGTGGGTGGTCTATTTTCATGGTCTAGATGCTGCCTGCAAGAACCCAGCCTGATACGAGTTCATTTGTCCACTGTTCATATTTGTTTCATGTAAGAAAAGGGGGAAAATGACGAAAAACTGCACATGTATGCTGTCACATGTCACCATTTGAGCTCAGAATGAGCCCAATTTTTGTGGGTGGTCTATTTTCATGGTATAAATGCTGCCTGCAAGAATCCAGCCTGATATGAGTTCATTTGTTCACTATTCATATTTGTTTCATGTAAGAAAAGGGGGAAAATGACGAAAAACTGCACATGTATGCTGTCACATGTCACCATTTGAGCTCAGAATGAGCCCAATTTTTGTGGGTGGTCTATTTTCATGGTATAAATGCTGCCTGCAAGAATCCAGCCTGATATGAGTTCATTTGTTCACTATTCATATTTGTTTCATGTAAGAAAAGGGGGAAAATGACGAAAAAACTGCACATGTATGCTGTCACATGTCACCATTTGAGCTCAGAATGAGCCCAATTTTTGTGGGTGGTCTATTTTCATGGTCTGAAGGCTGGATGACCCCTGCTTTATTGACAAATATAAGGATTTAATCACATGTGGAAAAATTGAGTAAAATTTATGAAATTGAGCAAACACTTATGAATCCCCTCTTTCTTGTTTTGGAGCTGCAAGCTTCACACCATGACCAACCCATTTCTTGCTGCCTTGTGAAATGGACACCTGGTTACCCTGGACTATTAATAAGCCTCATGAGCACCCCCTTTTGCCACCTTAATGGTATCCTTCTTAGGGATCTATGGTTCAACCCTGCCAGCTGATCATTAACTTGACCTGCAGGTCATCCCCAACCCTTTCTTTTGCAACTGTACCTTGGCTTGGGCTTAAAGGAGGATATTGAATATTCCTTAGGCAACATATCCTGGATATCTGAATGAGAGGCCCTGACTACAGGAAACGTATTACAGTGAGTTCCTGGTCTTCCCAGTTATCACTGGCGCCCGTTTCATGGCGCCCGCCCCGAGCGTTCCAGGCATCATCCATCCAAATGTTCACCAATGGAAGCCACTTCAACACCACTGTGCCACTGCTTGATGGGGAGCCCATGTCATCACTGGGTGTTAAAGCCCAGGAGTCATACATACCAGGCTGTGGCTCAACTAGGGAATCGAACCCTACCCCAGAACCCCAGGTTAAACTTAACCTGGTCACATGACAGACAACAAGAGAGATTGGCATACAACATGATTATGTTTTATTATAGAATATCCACCAAAACCAATGTTGAGTGTTCCCAGTGGACCAGCCTGCACCAGCAAGGCCCAACTGTCAGGTTACAACACCATAATATCCAAGGTTGTCACTTATTCACAGCTAAAGAAAACTAAACAAGAGAGATATATACAAACAACCTGGAAGAACTCTCAACATGGCCTGCCCTGTCATGGCCTAACTGCCCGAGGCCAAAGGCATCCCACTGTGCTAATCCTTTACAGGAAGAGCTTGCTCCTGTTGAGCCTTCTACCTGCTTGGTGACAGGTAGGCTACCTGTTGCCCTCCCCCCTGGGGACAACAGCACTGGTCAGCCACCAACTGGCAAAGGCTGGACTTCAAGTCCCACCAGAAAAGGGGTACATGAGCCCTTTGAGCACAGGGTATTGTAGCTCAGCCTTGCTCTCCAGCTTGGTGAGGGCGTCTGCTGGGTTGTCAACACCAGGCACATGTTCAAGATGAGCAAGGTAAGACATCTCCTTCAGCAACAAATAATCCAGATCCCTGCTCCTGGCGAGCTGTCTGTGCACAAACTGCACCATGCCCATGCTGTCTGTCTTGACCAGTGTGTGCAGCTGCAAGCTACAGGAAGCTACCTGACAGAGCTGGTAGAATAACTCCCTGAGGTAAAGAGCAGTGTGTAGCCCCTCACATATTGCCCTGCACTCAGCAATGTCACTGCTGGGCGTCACCCTGTTCTGTAACCTACTGTACCAGCTGACCAGAGAAGTGTGCTCCTGTTGTAGTGTAATGAGTGCTGCTGCCCTACCCCTGACATCCGTCACCTTCCTGCTGTCCATGGAACTGTCCACAAAAAGCACCATGTTGAGTGGTTTGTACAAGTCCACAGCTGCCAGTATGAGTGGAGGTGAGCTCCTGACAGACTCAACCACCTGCTCTGCCCCTACCTCAACCAGCTGAGCATCTGTGAGCCTACTCAGCACCAACAAATCTGGGGCACAAATGCTAGCTAGCCAAGCCAACATTCCCCTGATTGTGGCACACCTGGCCTGGGTAATGGGCTGCTGGAGGGCATCAATGATCTGCTGAGGATAGTTGTTGCCACCCTCCATCTTGATAAACCAAGTACCTGCCCTCTTGATCAGCGTGGCCTGCATTCCACAAAACACCATGGGCTCATCCTGCTTCATGTGCTGGACCTTTCCTAACTCAAACCTCTTCTGGATCTTGGACAGTACTGAATCCACCCACTCAGGAGGCCCTAAAAGGTGCAGGTCATCTCCATGCAGAGATGCAAACACAGGCAACCCTTCATGAGTACTCTGGAACAAGCAAGGATCAACTGGAGACACAGTAAAGCCACAGTGAGTTTTCAGAAACTTTTCCAGGCTCTTTCTCCAGATGATAGGGCTGGACCTGAGACCCTCCAAACCCTTGAGTATTCTGAGATATTTTGACTTGATCTCTGCTCTCCACACCTTGGGCACTGTTACAAAGAAGGGAGGGATATCACGCCACGTCTCCTTGGCCTGCTCCACATCACCCTTGAGAAAAGCCCTCTTGAAATCAATCAGCACAGAGCTGTACGCAATGCCCTTGACCAGGAAAGACAGATATATACACAGAACAATCCTCCAGGTATCATGCAGCATCCCAGGCGTATACAACTCCTCATCTGTCAGCTCCCCCGTGCCATGGTACTCAGTCACAACTGGCCTCACATGTGGCACCTGCACCCGTCTATCTCCTTCAGCTTGAGCACAAACAAGAGCCTTAGCAACTGATGCTCCCTGGGCAACTCATCCACAGGCTCAGCACAGTTAGACACTATCCAGTCATGCCCACTGGAGACAAACCCTAGAATCCATGCCTTAGCCATCTTGGGGCTTTGCATCAACTCTACCAACTGGTGCCAGGAAATAGGACTGTGACCAGCAATCTGGTACTTGTGCACCCCCAAGTCCCGTGGATCTAGGGTGGTTGGGATGATCAACAAGTCCTCAGCAATGGGCTCCTTGCCTTCAGGCCCCACACTCTGCTGCCCCTTCACAGCCTTGACTGCCACAGCTAGACCCTTGGAGTAGTGATATCTCTGGAGGGGCAAACTGCCATGACCTTCTAGTGCAAGCTCATCTGCTGACAGAGTCACTCCTGGCATGCACAAGAAATTCTGGCCCAAAATGGCAGGCCCCTGGTACCCTTCCACCACACAGAACGCAGTGGGGACACCCAGGATAGGCACAGTCACTTCCCCTAGGATCTTCATTGTTACAGTGCCCGTAAAGTCACTCACTGCCCTGCAGCCAGCCTTATTCACCTTCAGGCCCTGAGCATCCTCCACCCTGATGATAGACACCTCTGAGTTAGTATCCACTTCTAGGGTAGCAGCCCAGCAAGAACCCCATTCAGTCAACTTAGATACCTTGGGATCCTTGTGCTTGTTGAACATGAGCGACCGGACAATGTCTGCCATGAGTGGCCTCTTGGACCCTGGTGCAGGCCCAGCCCCCGTTGGCTCCACCACAGGTGATGCAGTTGCCTCCTGCACCTCATCATCATCAGAGGGATAGCCACCTCCCACGTCAGTGACAGGCACATCAACTACCTGGTCCTTAACCTGGCCCTCCAGCCAACACTGGGGTCCAGGCCCGTCTGCAGGCCAGATTGCATGTGGCTTGCGTTCCTTGACGTTGGCCCAGCTCAACCTGTAAACATGCCTGGGATTACTCTCCAAGGCCACAAGGCAGGAACGATTGGCATCTTCCACACAGGTCACCACCCCGTTCTGCCACTTGCCCCTCTTGCCCTGCATTGATGGCTCCTTCCACATTCTGACCTTCAGCCCCACCTGAGGCCTCAGCACATTCCAGCCCCTATCCTTGCGTCTCAACTGAGCAAACACCCTGTCTGCTTTCCTCAAGCAAGCCTGGACCACTTCCTGGGCTAGCATCCCAAACTGCAGTGCTACAGGATTGACAGCCACCCCGTCATAATAGTAGTTTATTCTGAGGTTCAACTGTTCTTCCACCTGCCTGGTCCACACTGCCCTCTCCAAAGCAGATGCTACCAGTGGCACCTTAGGTTCTGCCAGCACTACGGTCTTGACCTCCCTGATGGATCTCTCCACAGCACCTTGCTGTCCATGGCTCTCCCTGGGCGTGACCAGCAGCTTGCATGGCAGTTGCTCCTGCTGTGACAGTAGGCACTCAAACTGAATATCAGCCTGTACTGTCTTGTACACCCCAAAGCCTGGTAAGAGAGTCTGCAAGCCCAGCAGCAGGGTATTCCCCTTCATATCTGGCAGAATCTGGAGCAGCCTGTACCTGCTAAATCTGTCCACTGCCACCAAAATGTATAAGCCCCTGATATGCTGGACGTCTACCTGGATGTCCCCCTTCTCCCTGGCAGGCTCCCTAGCATGGGACCTTGGCTTCTTGGCAGCATTCTCCTTACAAGCACATTGCTCAGCTGCAGCCCTGCATGCTTCCCTCAGTGGCTCATCTCCAATCTTCCAACCAAACATCTCAGCCATGGCTGTGTGACCAAAGATATTGTGCAGCCTGCGTCCAGCATCCGTGTAGCTCAGTTGCCTAGCCAGATTACGCACCTGGGAAGACGCCTGGACGGGCCCTGCGTGTGAGGACGCAACATCCACCTTCTGCATCTTGGATCCAGAGGACCCAGCAGACCCTCCCAGCAGAGCATCTAGGCTCCCAGAGCCAACCCTGTCTGGGGACCCTCCACCTGTTGACAGTTGAGGGGATTGTTGTGCTGCAGCATGCATGCAATCTTGTGGAATGAGAACATCAGTACACCCCTGGTGCTGATCAGAGGTGGCACCCTGCCCAGATTTATTTACATGTGAAGCTGTGTCCCCACAGGGTGTCTCACTATGTACACGGGACTGCTTCACTAGTCACTTCTGATCAGACTGCCCCTTCTTCTTGTTTGGGCAATCCCTCTTCCAGTGACCTTCCTTGCCACAAGCAAAACACTTGCTCTTGCCAGACCCTCCCCCTGGGGCCTTGCTGTCCTGCTTGTTCTGGTTGCCTGAGGCCTGATTGTTATTCTGCCCCTGGCCACCACCCTTACCCTGCTGATGGCTGTTACGGTTGCCAGACTGGTTCCCCTGATTCTGGTTCCCCTGCTGACCTCCTCCACCACCCTGGTTCTGCTCCTTCTGGGCCTGCTTCCTTCTCCTGCTACCATACCGTGTCCCAGATGGGGTACGGTTCTTGCCCTGGCTAGCCTGAGACGCTGACCCTCCCTGAGAACTGATACCCTTGCAGGTAGGGACCCGGGTCCTGAAGTTTAGTATCACACGCTTCAGAGCCCCCCAGGTGCCATCAGTGAGATCACAGAGCTGCCTAGCAGTAGCCCTACCTTCCTCTGACAAGCCCATCTTATCAAAGAAGTGGTCTGCTGCTGCCCTGACTGTCACACTGAAGCCCTGCTTCTTGCCTGCCTCCACGATCAACTCAAACCTGGCCAGCTCAGCAGCCACCTCACCCTTGATCTCAAACTCATCAAATTCTCTCTTCTTTTCCATGGTGAGATTGTGAACCCTGTCAGAAAACTCCTCCTTGATGTCATCTAGGAACTGCAGCCAAGTGTGCCCCTCTTTCAGAGCATGCCTAGCCATGTCATTGACCCTTTCAGACGACCCCTTGTTTGCGGTGGAAGAGTGAAACACCCTGACAATATCCACACCTGCTGCGACAGAGCCCACAACTAGCTTCATGTCATCAAGCCATTTATCCAGGTTGTCTTGCTTCAGGGAGGGTTGAGCGCTTTCTGCCCATTCATGACTGTCACAGCATCAGAAAATGGACGGGTGCCAGGCAACACACTCCCCACACGCACTGGTGGTGCCTGGGGAGGGTCAATCCTAGCCTCCAAACGCTCGGGCAACATACCAGACACCCTATCGTGAACAGCAGCTTGCTTTGCAGCACGCACACCTGGGGTGACGATGGCGTCCTCCTCACCAGGCGTTGTGAGCACCACTGCATCCGTAGGTCGCCTGGCACGCTTGACTTTCTCCGCCTCAGCTTGCCCATCACGCCACCGCTTGTGTGTTCTCCCGGCTCTGGGGTCCATCTCTGGGATAGGTTGCCCAGCTGGCGCCTCCACGCCCCTCTCCTCCATCGCCTCCCCTTCCTCTCTGGCGATGTCCTCCTCTGCCGTTCGCTCCCGTTGCTCCTCGAATGTCGCCGCACCCCGGCTTGCCCTCCTAGGCATTATATACAATGGCTGCGACCAACTTTGCAACAAGAAAACAGCAAACTCTCCACCTATCCTCCACCCCCTCAAGCCTCGTTTTCAGACGAAGCTTCTCCTGCAACCGGTGCAGGTGCTGGCTCGTGGAACGGTCCCTCCACCGGATTCAATGGCTGCCCCTGGTCGTCGTGAGTAGGCACAGGCCTAATAACCACCGGAAGCCTCAAACCATACGCGTAATCACGTATCCAGCGAGAACGCCCCCACCTCAGCAAATGGCCTCACCTAAACCAACGTTGTCGTCAATGTGGTAGCGATTAAGCTCGTCCCGCTGCGCCTGCTCACGGCCCTCCTGAGAGCCGTCGCCCTCGTGACGCCTCTGGGCCGGCTGTACTACCGCCCCTGCTGGCTGATCTACGAAGTCGTAGAAGGCGTCGTCGGCTGAGACCTCTCGACCGCCAACCACGTCGACAGTCAAACTTAGCTGGTTTAACTCTCGGCGAGAATGTGGAGTATCCCGACTAGTGTAGATGGAGAAGGGATTAAGAGTAATGAAGACACGATCAGCAGCGCCTCTGGTCAACTCTAAGACAGAGTGCGCCAGATTCTGGCACTCTGCCACCAACGCCTGCGTACTGCCACGAACGATGGCCTCCCGCCTGTCCCGGGCGACCTGCACCACGTTTGGCACGCCGGTGTAGTCGTCCCCAAGGCGGAGATTGGCGACAAGGTCGTTTATCTCTCGGGCACCCCCGAGGCTTATGGCAATTATCTGCAAAAGCAGAGTGACCACCTGCTCAAACGCGAATGCGTTTGTGTGGCCAGCCCGCCAAGACGCTGGCAGCCTTCTGATGATTTCCGCGAGGTCCTCGCGAAATCTCAGCAGCTGCTCGGCTGCTCCTCGGACGTACTCGCCCGGCGCCGACACCGCACGAATATTTCGGCGCACTTCCTCCGAGTCCTCGTGCCCTCCTGCGGGTACTGGACTGGACGCCGCTACCGTTGCTGCACGCGCAAAGGTGTTTGTCCTAGCTTCAGAGTCCGAATTCGACATATCCGTCGACCAGACTGTAATACGATTTAGATGAACGCGGATCAGTGAGTTTCTGGTCTTCCCAAGATGTGATGAATGGAGCCATGGTTTCAACCAGCGGCTTTTAACCTTTACCACAGTTGCCTCACTACCCTGTGGTCACTAGCCTGAGGCGGCAGTACCCACGGACGGTGTTGGGAAAAGACGCTTGGCCACTGCTGTGTCCGAGCCTTTCTAGGTCTCACCATTGCTGCCAGGCCTTGCACGCCTTGGCAGGTCCGCCACTGTCAATTTCCTTGGTTGCATCAATCCAGGACGTCTGTCCTTCCATGAATGACAGTAACGCTCTGGATTTATCCGTCATGACAAGTACCCGTCCATCCCAGGCCTGCAGGACTGCCAGTCCTGAAGTCCTGTGACATTCTTGGTACCATCAACCAATATTGACCACAGTACCTCCTAGTGACAGTCGGTCCTGTGACACGTAACGTGTGATGGTTCACCCAACACTGCCACGTGCCCTGTCCCTCACGTGTCCTTAGTCCTGGTACTGCTGTAGCGTCCGGCGGCATTACTTCGGGACTTGATAACTCTCAAGTTCCTTGTCCAAATGAGGCGTTTAGCACGGCGTTGGAAAGGCCACTTCAAGTATGATATGCTTAGCATATTGCATCACCAATATGCTAACTGGATCGGGCCACGGGGGCCCAGCGCCCTCGAGAGGGCCTGAGACCTCTTCAAGGGGTCGAGGAAGGTCCAGGAGGGGGCGTGACAGAAGGGCTGGACGGGGGACCCCGCCGAAGTCGGGACATCCACAGTCCCAGTTTGACTTCAAGAGGGTGGGTGGTCCTCCCAAGGCTGGGCCCAGCAGTGGGACCTCACGGGACATCAGTCAGGTGGAATGTTATTTCTGCCAGGGGAAGGGTCACTTCAGGAATGAGTGTCCCTCGTACCTGAGGCAGGAAGGTCAGAGCAAGCCAGCTCAGGGTGGCAGCAAGGACAAGGCTGGTCCATCCCAGGATAAGGGCAAGGGCAAGGCTGCTGATCATTGACTTGAGCCTGCACACATCCCTGAACCCTGGAGGGTGCCCCCAGGGGTGTGTAATGTAGCTGCTAGTGACGGCAGTGAGGGGCAGCCCCATGCTCTAGTGAAAGAGCCTATTGGACACGATGGGGCAAGCTTGGTTACCACAGAGAGTATGCCAGCTGTAGCTGCAGTGGTTACTCGCCAACGTGCCCGCCATGGCGGTGCTGAGCCTGAGGTAGGACCTGGTGATGTGGACCCAGGTGGATCTCAGAAGCATTCTGACCGTGCAGGACTGGCACAGGATGGTCAGGATGAGGATAGGGCTGGAGACAGTCTGACAGGCAGTCAGGCACGACCCTGGTGCCTCCTGTACATAAGGGATCTGTACATACCTTGAGTGCTAATAATGACAATAAAAGGTTTTCTCTCTTGTATGACATTGCCTCAAGGTTGCATACCATGTTTGGCCATGCAGCTCAGTCTTTGCAAGTTGCTAGACGGCTGGGAGGAAGTGAGTTGTACTCCATCTGCCAACAGGTTGCTCAAGCTTGCAAGTGCAGGCTAGTTGCTAGAAAGCCCAAGCAGTCTCATGCCAGGACTCCTATTTTGCAGCCAGGCCATGTGCAGGTAGATATTCAGAGAATCAGGGGTGTGAAGCTGCTGGTGGCAGTGGACAGATATACCAAGTACAAGACCCTAGAGATCCTGCCTGACATGGAGAAGCCTACATTAATTGCTGCTCTGAAGTTGACAAGGAGCAGGTACCCTGGGTTGGAGTTGTTGCAGTGTGACATTCAGTTTGAGTGCTGTGAGAACCTGCCAGAGTTTCCAGAGTTGCTGATTACACCCAGGGAGAGCCACGGCCAGCAAGGGGTGGTGGAGAGAGCCATCCAAGAGATCAAGACTGTGCTGCTGGTGGAGAGGATTCCAAGGACGTCATCTGCCATTGTGACATCTGCATGGCTACGTTCTGTGGAGGATAGGCTGAACCTCAGGACTCCCATGTTCTTTGGTGACATTGCCATCAATCCTCTTATGCTGCATACCAGGATGCTGCCAGCTGATGCTGAGCAGGCATGGAAGGAGAAGCTAGAGGCCAAGTTCCTCAAGCTGAGGCAGAAAGACAAGGGCTGGAGTGTCCTAGAACCTAACGTTGGTGTCCATCTTCCCAGTAAAAGTCCTAAATTTAGGACCAAGTGGAATTACAATATATATATGCAAACATTAAAATTTGACCCTGGCATTCGTGCCCATGACAGATAACACACTTTTTTAGTTTCTATAAAAAACCTGGGGTCAAATAATTACATTTAGTGCATGAATGGGCCCTGCCACCTGCCAGACCTCAAAGCGCGAATTTGGCCAAAATGTGGGTTTTAGGACCATTAGGACCAATTAGTGTCAACGCATGACCATGCTATCCACACGGTCCCTTGAGCATCTTACAAGCGCTAGGGGACCCTACGAGGCCTTGGGATGGCGGGGCAGCGTATAACAAGGCCATACCCTGCTGTGGCTGCCTCTATATATACGCGTGCTTAACGGTGTCACAGATGGTGCAGGTAATGCAATATACGGTTGCATGGTTGCTGAGGTTGCCCGGCTTGAACATGGCCCACCCCTTGCGGTAAACTTTCTCTAAGCATATGCCAAACCTTCTTTGACATCACGGACATGCTGGCCACCACCCAGCGATGAAAAAACAATGCATTTGCATTGCAACTAACACATGAATGCAGCCAAATCAAGTTACAAAACAACGGTGTGCTAACATGCAACGCTTTGTGAGCGAATTCAGGGTGCATGTAACACGTAAACCATACTGTATATACTGTCTGAGAACACCCTGAACGACTGCAGGCCATAGGACCATGGTTTATAACTAACACATGAGTAAAACTGCTCTTACGCATGTGTGTTTTAGCTGCAGCGGACGACGAAGATAGAGACGTAAAAAATTGTATGACGTAAACCAACTATGTGTGACAGTTATGTGCACAGAGAGCGTCCCCTCTTTTTAGGCATAGCTGGCTGACTCAAAACACCACGACAGCGTTGCCAGTTGCACTCATGATCTAGGACAACCCGGCACGTACCTGCTACTTACGTCGCCTCATTCCAGATGGTTGCAAAAAAGTCGCTGAAATCCGCAGCGAGGTCAGCTTTCCGAGAGCTGAGCGCACCAAAGCTGGCCAACCGGTTCGACAATGATATAAACCACGCTTGTGCTGCGTTCTAGGTCCAAGAAATACCGAAAGTGAAGACCTATAAGGTGCGCTCGCTGCCCAGCCTGAACGTCCCTAAAACATGGTCGACAATGGAAATCGGGCAAGAATATCACGGCCCAGGCGCTCCCATGTCAAATACTCCGTTTCTAAACTCCAGACTATAATAAAAATCGTCCACAAAAATTTCCTGGCTTGATTCGCACCACCATTGCTAATACACTAACATGTTTGTGCCAAAATCGACCCTCCGCGAGCAGGCGATCTGCGACCCATTTGTGTTGTGCCGCTGTGCTACAGCGCTACACATAAAAACTTGCGCAGAAAATATTCACAGCCTTTAAGCATAACTAACAACCTTTCGTTTTTGCTACTGGGCGCCCGAAATGATAAACGCACGTGAAAACGCCGGCCACGATTGTCAGGTCGCCATATCCACCTCACTTCATTCCCGCACCCACTTTTTCGCTCCAAAATCGGTTATATTTTTGGTCGAGGTACCTACTTTCCCGCCATTATACCCGGTACCCGGGTACGGAATCCGGGTACCATGTGCCGGTACCACGGGTCGGGTACATCATGCCGGGTACGGTGGACATGGGGTACGGTCCATATAGTGACCCCCCCCCCGGTACCTCGGTTATAGTGACCACTAGGACGATTTAGGACAAAGTCCTAAATTTAGGACCGTGGGAGGCTTAACATTGGACAACAGGTTGTTGTGTGGAAGGAACCAAGCTTTCCAGGGAAACGTGGCAGCTGGCATGATGGGGTGGTGACCCGAGTAGAAGCCGCTGGCCATAAGTGCTGGGTGGCCATTGATGGCTCCCAAGCAGTGCACCGTCTGTCCTGGTCAAAGATCCGTCCCCGGGGAGGTAATCAAGGAGACCTCTTCCAGGTGCCCGCTGGTGTACAAGGCGGGGGGAGTTAGAAAGAGCTCCCAACGTATGTGAGCTCTTGGTCTTTCACAGCGCGTCTTAGCCAATGTTGCAAGGCAGCAACCTTAAATCTGTTCACCAGGCCACGACCACAATGGGCACTTCCACGACCAAGGTGGCACCCACGGTTCGTGCTTTCCGAGATAGCTGGTCATCCCCCATGACCAAGCTATATCCTTTGCGTTGTTCCTCGTTCCCATCGGCGTGACGAGGCACGTGCAGGCGTGCAAGCAAATCCTCAACGTCCACTGGCATCAGTGCAGAGCCAGGACGAACTGGATTTGCCTAGACTCTGCAACCTAGGAAGTACAGGACCTGTCACAAGCCTGCAAGGCCTAGTATCCTTGCAGACCTGTGCCAGCTCCAGTATTCCACCAGTCACAGGCTGCTGCTCCTCTGATCTATGTGGACCACAGTCACGTGATAATCAGGCTAAGCCTGTGCAGGCACGGCCTGCCACGTGTCCTGTCCACTATGTCAGAGGACTGCACCCTAGTCGGCCACGGATGGCTAGGACTTCGGGACTTGATATCTTTCTTGTCCCTTGTCTGTTTCAGGCGGTTAGCACGGCATTGGAAAGGTCTTTCCAAACTGCATCCACTTAGCATATTGGTTGCCCAAAATGCTAACTCCAACCCTTTCTTCTTTTGGAGCTGGACCAGCTTGAAACAAGCCTAACCTTGCTTGTGCTCACTCAGCCACAGACCGCTTGGTCCCTTGGGGTTGATCAGACCTGATAGGGCCCAGGGTCCTGCCTCCTTTTGGGTAACAACATATACGCCCTTGGACCAGGCTAGGTGTACTGGCCAGTGAATCAGAGGTCACCCCAGGTTATCCCCTGACCCCTTGGTCAGCTCCCAACCTTTCCTTGGGAACTTGGTGTTAGATTAAAGTCAAGGCACATTACCTAGTCAAATGGCTGGGATTAAAGGATGCCAAGAACGTATTATTGTGAGTTCCTGATCTTTCACAGTTATCACAGGCGCCCGTTCTTATGGCGCCCGCCTTGGCCAGCCTTTCCCTTTTATGCTCAAAGAGACTCAGGTAGTACCTATACAAATACTGCCTCATTGGGGAGCCCATGTCTTCACTGGGTGTTAAGCCCAGGAATCACTCATGCCAGGCTGTGGCTCTGCTGGGGAATTGAACCCCACCCCAACCTCCAGGTTTATAGGTGACCTGGACCTTCACACAAGAGAAACATTACAACCATGATAACAACATGAGAATGACATGACATGATTATGTTTTATTCAAGCAATATATAACCCAGAATGTGGCTCCCTGGCAACCATGCTCCACATGGTCACACAACCAGGTTCTTTATTAGCAACAGGTTGGAAACAAGCACTAGGAAACATATATACAGCAACTGAACCTGTAAGAACCAGCATTCGGGTTGCCCTTGCATGGCCTAACTGTTTGAGGCCAAAGGCGTCGACTTAAGGGGACGTGCGCCCGCCGAATTTTTTGGCGCCAAAAATATTCGCGGTACCGCCGTGAAGTGAAAAGTGGGTGCACGGTGCGCGCATCCCTTGCGGAAGTGGCCATGGCGACTGCGTTTAGGCGAAACTAGCAATGTAGGGCTAGAGAAATGCAAAAAAAATGCTCGAATGTTGGAGACGATGATTTAATGATGTTGGGTTGTGGCGGCAAGTTGCTGGTTTACAATATCGCTGCTTTCTTTTACTGCCATCGGCATGGGGGGTAAACTGCATTTTTTGGTCGCGCGGAATAAAATAGAATTCGTGATAGCGGCAGTGAATTCGCAGTTTTGGGGGGCTTTTTGACCGTAAACGATGCATTAATATCGGTAGCATTGAATTCCAAACCAAACTGGTGCTTTTTGCTACATTTTCGGCTATTCTCGGTAAGTAATTCTTCAGGCCTGCGCAGTGCATGTCGGAACCTTCCATGGAAGAACGGCCGTTGTTGCGCGCCTGGGCGAGGGATCTGCGAGGGACAGGTATAGATTTGTCGCGAATGTTATGTGCTATCAGTTCTTTCTTCTATGAGCTCATCGTTCGAAGTTTTTTTCGTTCTTTTTGGGCAGTTTCCGCCAGCTAGCTCGCCGTTGCTTGCCGTGGTGTTGTCGAATACCTGGCAGCTTTAGATTGTTTTCGCTGACGTCGTGGTCAGTGCCGCTTCAGTCGAAGCCTATATCTTCTCGGGAAGGTTTAAGGCATTTCATAAAACGTGTTCTGGCAAGGATGTTGTGCGTATGGACGCTTCTTGTTGTGTGAGAGTTACGCACCCTCTCTTCGCAGCGGCATCACAGCGCTCATGCGCTGGAGGGCCGCCAATGGTTTCTTTCCATTTTATCGTGCAGGGGAGGAAGTGTTTTATTGACGATCATGTTGGAGATATTGCATTTGTGTGACTGCATGTAGATAGCTACCACCATTGGTTTATTTGAGCTTTCCCTTGATATCATCATGTGAAAAGACTGCAATGTGCTGAGCCAACCATGGTTGACTGCATGCAAGCTTTGTATGCCATGATCTCCTTGGTTCCTTGCCCTCCATAGTTCCAGTTTGTTGCCCATCTCAGGTAGGGCAGTTCAGGAGTTGTTGCTGTGTTGATTAGCTTGGTTGGCATCAACCTTACACTCTAATCTGGGAGAAACATAGAAAATGCTGGTAAGGCATTTTAGTGCCATCATCATTATTGCTATTCACATGCTTATAAGTCTGGCCATGCTCGAGGGACGGTTAAGGGGTATGAGGTGTGTGGCCAACCCTGTGTACTTCATAACATATTCAGCATGTATTTGATGCATGTTGGATGGCATGTAAAGTGTATTTGTGTTAACTTGGTTACTGAGTGGTCAAGAAGACGCTAGAGTACAAGGCTGAGGCAGCCCGGGCGTGGCATGTGAAGCGTGGCCATCGCTGGGATGAGGGCAAGGTAGATGCCCAGAGGGGCCAGGTCACCTACAGCAAGGGGGTGCACTATGGGGGTGTGGGGGCTGCTACTGGGGGGGCGGGGGCGGGCAGCAATGAGGATGATGATGACACTGCACACATCCCTTGCTTGCGCTGCTCTAAGACCGATGCATCTGATGATGACCCTTTCTTGCTGTGCAGCACACCCGGGTGCGATGGGGGGCTCCACCTGAGCTGCACGGTCCCTCTCCTGCCCAGCGTACCTGATGGGGACTGGTTCTGCCCAGTTTGCTGTGGGGAAGACTGTGATGATGGCAGTGATAGTGACAGTGACTAGTATAATGGACGCCCAGGTGGCATGCTGCCAAAGAGCATAACTTCCACACCGCTTGTCCAAATGCAGCCAGATTTTGCCAGCGTGTGTGTCGATGACTAATGGAATTTTGAATATCATGTTTGGCCCATTTCACATGTGTTTGGTATTTTATTATTTTTGGCATGTGTGAAAAACAGCGTTTTTGTACTTGCAAGAGCATAAAAATTCTAAAGCATGTCAGATATGGGTTGTGAGTGGCTCTAATTGTTGGCCACCCACGACCTGCTTGGGCAATATCTTCCTGGCCTGAATTGATGTGTGCATTGGCTGGGGCATACTGTGCCCTAATTAGCGTCTTTTTCTATTTTTAGCGCGATACCGGCGCGTGGTTGGGGGTGGAACCTTCAATGAATGCATGGATAACTCACTAAACATGTTATTTAGGGCCCCTAATCATGGCTGGGCATAATTCAATTGAATTCATATTGAAAACAGTGTATTCCAGTTTTGGGGGGTTTTGGTGGCACACCTCCCCTTAAGTCCTGGCGACTCTTCTGAACCCCATGGGGAGGGCCAGGCATGATTCTCAGCTGGTAGGAGTGACATTCCACACCAACTCCTGTCCAGGAGGGTGTACCTAACCCTGAAGGACCGGCTGTCAACCAGTAAGCACCAGTCACCACTTGGTACTTTGGTCAAGCAGCCCACTGGGGACACCCAAGCTGAAGCAAGGCCTGGTCTCTATGGCCGCCCGTGTAAGGGGTCCATGAGCCCACGGAGCAGGGGGTACTGCCTCTCCGCCTTCTCCTCCAGCTTGGTGAGGGCATCTGCAGGGTTGTCCACACCAGGCACATGTTCAATGTGAGCTAGGTAGGACATCTCCTTGAGCAACAAGTAGTCAAGGTCCCTGCTCCTGGCCAGCTGCCTGTGCACAAATTGCACCATGCCCATGCTATCAGTCCTCACCAGTGTGTGCAGCTGCAACCTACAGGAAGCCACTTGACATAGCTGGTAGAAGAGCTCCCTCAAGTAAAGAGCAGTATGCAGCCCTTCACAGATTGCCCTGCACTCAGCAATATCACTGCTGGGTGTAACCCTGTTCTGCAACCGACTGTACCAGGTAACAAGTGAGGTGTGATCTTGCTCCAGGGTAACTAATGCTGCTGCCCTGCCCCTGACCTCTGTGACCTTCCTATTATCCATAGAACTGTCCACATAGAGAACCATGTCAAGGGGCTTGTACAAATCCACAGGACCCAGTATGAGAGGGGGAGACATCATGACAGCCTGCACCACACTCTCAGCACCCACCTCAACCAGCTGGGAATCAGTAAGTCGACTCAAAACCAGCAAGTCAGGGGCACATATACTTGCAAGCCATGCCAGCATGCCCCTGATGGTAGCACACCTAGCCTGCGTGATGGGCTCCTGCAATGCATCTACAATCTGCTGTGGGTAGTCCTTACCACCCTCCATCCTGATGAACCACGAGCCCTTGGCTTGGAACAACGTAGCCTGCATGCCACAGAAGACCATAGGCTCATTCTCCACCATGTGCTGTATCTTACCCAGCTCAAACCGCTTCTGGATCTTAGCCAAGACAGCCTCAACCCAGTCTGGTGGACCTATGAGATGCAGGTCATCACCATGCAGTGAGGCAAAGACAGGAAGGCCATTGTGGGACCCTTGGAACAAACAGGGATCCACTGGAGACACAGAAAACCCACAAGTATTCTTCAAGAATTTCTCTAGGCTCTTTCTCCAGATAATGGGACTGGACCTGAGACCTTCCAACCCTTTCAGAATTCTCAGGTACCTGGCCTTTATCTCTGCTCTCCATACAGCAGGTACAGTCACAAAGAAAGGAGGGATATCTCTCCAAGTCTGCCTAGCCTGATCTTGGTCACCCTTGAGAAAAGCCCTCTTGAAATCAATCAGCACAGAGCTATAGGGCACACCCTTAACCAGAAAAGACAGAAATATACACAGCAGAATCCTCCACGTGTCATGCAGCATCCCTGGAGTATAGAGCTCCTCATCTAACAACTGGCCAGTGCCATGATACTCGGTTACAACTGGTCTGACATGTGGCACCTGGACACCATCTACCTCCTTGAGCTTGAGGACAAACATCAATCTGAGCAGCTGGTGAACTTCTGGCAGCTCATCCACAGGTTCTGCACAGTTGGAAACTATCCACTCATGCCCAGAAGCAACAAAGCCAAGAGTCCATGCCTTAGCCATCTTGGGGCTCTGCATCATCTCGACTAGCTGGCGCCAGGGAATAGGACTGTGAGCAGCTATCTGGTACCTGTTTACCCCTAACTGCCTTGGATCAAAGGTGGTTGGGATTATCAACAGGTCCTCAGCTATGGGCTCCTGACCTTGAGGACCCTCAGCTGGCTGACTCCTAACAGCCTTTACCGCCACTGCAAGACCCTGGGAATAGTGATATCTTTCAAGGGGGAGGCTGCCCCTGCCTTCTAGTGCCAACTCATCAGAGGTCAAAGTAACCCCTGGCATGCACAAGAAGTTCTGACCCAGAATGGCAGGCCCCTGATAGCCCTCTACCACACAGAACGTGGTGGGCACCCCTAAGATAGGCACACTCACTTCCCCAAGGATCTTCATGGACACCTTTCCTGAGAAATCAGACACAGCAAGGCAACTGGGATGGGACATCTGTAAGCCTACAGCATCCTCTTCCCTGATGACAGACACCTGTGAGTTGGTATCTACCTCCATTGTAGCTGCCCAGCACGACCCCCACCCCGTGAGCTTGGATACCTTGGGATCATGTTTGCTGCGCATGAGTGCTCGGATGACGTCCGCCATGAGAGGCCCCCGGGCCTTAGGTGGCTGCCCCGTCCCCTCTGGCCTTGTGACAGTTGCTTCAGCAGCCTCCTCCTGCTCGTCATCTTCCAGCAGGGACAGACCATCATCCACCACCAGAGGATTGTTAGCTGCTGCTGCCTGGCTCTGGCCTGGCTCCTCAACCCAGCTGGGAGGGCCTGGCCCGTCTGCAGGCCAGATTGCATGTGGCCTTCTTTCCTTGACATGAGCCCAGGACAACCTGTACACGTGCCTTGGATCCTTTTCCAAAGCCACCAGGCAAGATCTGTTAGCTTCCTCCACACGAGTGACAACCCCATCCTGCCACTTCCCCCGCTTGCCTGGAATAGATGGTTCCTTCCACATCCTGACCTTCAGCCCCACCTGAGGCCTCAGCACATTCCAGTTCTTGTCCTTACGTCTCAGCTGGGCAAATAACCTATCTGCCTTCCTAAGACTGGCCTGCACCACGTTCTCAGGCAACAAGCTATACTGCAGGGCCAGGGGAGAGACAGCCACACCATCAAAGTAATAGTTAACCCTGTGGTTCAGCTGCTCTTCTATCCCCTTACACCAGGCTGCCCTCTCTAAGGCAGATGCCACAAGTGGCACTGACTCTGCTGCTAGCACCACTGTCTTCACTTCACGTATGGATCTCTCTACAGCCCCTTGCTGCCCATGACTCTCCCTGGGGACTACTACCAGCTTACAAGGCAGCTGGTCCTGATGCTTGAGCAAACAGTCAAACTGCAAGTCTGCCTGCACACTCTTGCACACCCCAAAGCCTGGGATCAGGGCCTTCATACCCAACAACAAGTGGTGCTCCTGCATACCAGGCAGAACGTCTATCAGCCTGTATCTGCTGAACCTGTCCACCCCCACCAATATATACAAGCCCCTGATATGCTGGATATCCATCTGGATGTCGCCACGCTCCCTAGCAGGCTCCCTAGCATGGGACTGAGGTGGGTGAACAGCATTCTCCTGGCAACCACAGTTCTCAGCAGCAGCCTGGCAAGCCTCCCACAAAGGCTCCCTACCTAGCTTCCAAGCAAACATTGCTGCCTGCCCAGAATGCCCAAACATATGATGCAATCTATGGCCAGCCTCAGCATAGCTCAGCACTCTGTCAGTACTGACCTGGCGAGACGTCTGAACCGTGTGTGGGGACACATGATCCACTCCTGAGGTTCCAGGGCTTCCCTGCAGGCCGTCCTGACGCCCCAAGTCAGGTCCTGCACCCTGGACCGCTCCAGGCCCTTCCAGCAAGGTCCCTTGGCCCTCCAGGCCAGCACCTGCTGGAGACCCACCACCTGCATGAGGCATAGGGAATTCAGCTGCAGCATTGTTATTGCAATCCAGTGGAAGAACAACATCTTTACACCCTTGGTGCTGCACAAGGGGCACACCCCCGTCCTTATGTACATCCAGCACACCTTCCCCAAGGGGTGATTGACTATTTACAGGGGATGATGTAGCTAGTCACTGCTGCCCAGACTGGCCTCCTGCCCCAGCAGGCTTGGCCTTCCTGTCAGGACACTCACGACGCCAGTGACCTTCCTTGCCACACACAAAACATGCTCCACCCTTCTTCCCAGACCCAGCCCCACCCTTGCCAGGCTTCCCCTGGCCTCCCTGAGGCTGCCCACCCTGCTTGCCCTGGTTGCCTTGAGCTTGGCCCTTGCCTTGCCCTTGGCCACCCTTACCCTGCTGACCACCAGCTTGCTGGCCCCCAACCCCTCCTTGGGGACCTGCACCCTTGCCACCCTGAGCCCCCTGCCTCTGGCGCCTGAAGCGCTTACGCTTGTTGGGCCTTGCCCCATCACGGGCTGGGTACCCGGGGACATCACCTTGGCCCTGCACAGCGGAGGTGGCATTGCTGCCATGGGACTGGATAGCCTTGCAGGCAGGTTCTGGCTTCCTTATGCTGAGGATTACAAGCTCCAGAGCACGCAAGGAGCCATCAGTCTGGTTAAGAAACATGCGGGCACCGTTCCTCCCATCCACACTCAAACCCATACGGTCCAGGAAATAGTCTGCCAAGGCCCTATCTGTGACCAGGAAGCCATACTTGGCCCCCTTGTCCCTGATACGGTTGAGCCTAGCCCATTCCTCTGCCACAGGGCCCACTATCTCAAAGGTGTCATACTGATGCTTGTAGTAGTTGGTGAGGTTGAGAACCTTGTCAGAGAACTCTCCCTCAACCCTTCCAGGAACTGTGCCCAGGTTAGCTTATCCTTGACAGCAGTCCTAGCCTTCTCCCTGACACGCTCTGACGAGTCCCTGTTGCACGTGGACGAGTGAAACACTTGCACTAGGTTGACAGTGGGGTCCACGGAGAACACAACAAGCTCCATGTCCTCTAGCCACTTGTCCAAAGCTTCCTGTGCTAGTGGTGGGTTAAGAGGCTTTTGTCCATTCATAACAGTGACAGCACTCATGTGAGGTCTCGACCCTGGCAGCGCCTTCACTGGCTCCACCACAGCGGGTGTCACAACAACAGCACCACTTGGTCCAGCAGGCACAGGGGAGAGCACATCCACATGAGGCCTCTTACCATTGCCGTCAGCAGAGGGGTCCCTCTTACGCTTCTCCACGGCAGGTTGCCCATTCGCCACCGTTATTGCATCAGATGCCCCCAGCGCCCGCGCCTTGCGCGCCTCCTCCACCGAGTCTTCGTGTCGCCTCTTGCTCCCTGGTCGCTTTCCCCCATCGCCGTCGCTGGCTGGGATCGCCTCTCCCACCAGCGCCTCCTTGCCCTTCCCAGGCTCCTGGCTCTCTCCAGCCGGTGCCCCCTCCTCGCCCTTGTCGCCGTCGCCCGGTTTGCCACGAGGCATTATATACAAGTGGGGACACAACAATAAAGGCGAAGGAAAAGGAAGAACTGACTCAAGCACTGGCGTCGCTGGGGATGCCGTGGGCACCGTCCCAGCTACTGACTCAGCACCTGCTTGGTTCGCTGCCTCCAGCTCTCGCTCTTGAGCAGTGGCTGCGATGGGCGTCTCTGGCCGCTCCTCGTCGCTGCCAGCGGCGTCCTCCCCGTCGGCGTAGGGTCCAAACACTCTGCTAACGGGTCGCCCGTCTGCAGATTCTCCACTGGGATCCGGGGCTCGCTCCCACTCGAGCGATCCCACTCAAGGTTCTCACCCACCGCGTTCCACCACCCCGCTTGTCGTTGCAAGCCCCACGACCACCGTAGTCGTGTTCGGGCTCTTGCGGGACGTGCAGCTCAGCACGACGTCGTGCAGCGTACCCTTCTGTGGTACCGTCGCCTTGATCTATCTGCTGAGATGAACGTTCGATGATCCCCTCTGGCTGATCAACGAATTGGTAATGGAAGTCTTCTGGCGTTACCTCCCGACCCGTGATGACCTCGACCACTGGATCGTGTGCGTCTGGTTCCGCCGCCCGCGGTGTGTCGAGTGTTGACCAAATCCCAAATGGTCGTGTGGTTATCACCCACCGGTCTGCGTTACCCCGTGACTCCTGCAAAAGAATGTTCACGAGGTGTTCGCACGTTTGTGAAACCACCTCTCGACGACCAGGGGTTGTCGACTTCGCGCGCCTGCGCTTGCCTGATCACGTCCGGGACTTCAACTCCCGCGCCCAGCACAGACGTTGCCACCTGATGGTTGAACAGTCGCGCTGCTCCCAGTCCAATGGCCACGATCTGGCCCAGTGCCTCCCGCGCCAAATCCAGCTGCGACACGGTCACGTGCCCGCCCTGGTGAGCCACCTCCAGACCGTAAATGGTCGAGGACAGCTCGTCCCGTATTGACACAAACTTTTCGACGGCCTCTCGCGACAATTCGCCGGGAGCTGTCGAAGCCTCAATCTGCATCACAATGGGGTCGCTCGCCGCCGGCCCTGCTGCAGTTCCGCAAACTGCTACCCAACCTTTCTTCGCCAGCCCCCTTGCCAGGTACGCCGCCTGGACGAAGGTTGATGCGGTGCTCGGATGAGCGTAGGGATGAAAAGGTCGTGATCGCTCCGGGGCTCCTACCCGAAGCTGCGGCTGCGAGCTCTGGCTTTGCGAAGGCTCAATGGCCTGTTCCCTCGGCACGTTGGACATGAAGAAGTAAGGAGACAATAATACGAGTTAGAAAGAGCTCCCAACGTATGTGAGCTCTTGGTCTTTCACAGCGCGTCTTAGCCAATGTTGCAAGGCAGCAACCTTAAATCTGTTCACCAGGCCACGACCACAATGGGCACTTCCACGACCAAGGTGGCACCCACGGTTCGTGCTTTCCGAGATAGCTGGTCATCCCCCATGACCAAGCTATATCCTTTGCGTTGTTCCTCGTTCCCATCGGCGTGACGAGGCACGTGCAGGCGTGCAAGCAAATCCTCAACGTCCACTGGCATCAGTGCAGAGCCAGGACGAACTGGATTTGCCTAGACTCTGCAACCTAGGAAGTACAGGACCTGTCACAAGCCTGCAAGGCCTAGTATCCTTGCAGACCTGTGCCAGCTCCAGTATTCCACCAGTCACAGGCTGCTGCTCCTCTGATCTACGTGGACCACAGTCACGTGATAATCAGGCTAAGCCTGTGCAGGCACGGCCTGCCACGTGTCCTGTCCACTACCAGAGGACTGCACCCTAGTCGGCCACGGATGGCTAGGACTTCGGGACTTGATATCTTTCTCGTCCCTTGTCTGTTTCAGGCGGTCAGCACGGCGTTGGAAAGGTCTTTCCAAACTGCATCCACTTAGCATATTGGTTGCCCAAAATGCTAACTGGGGGTGACGTGGAGCTTCCTGATCAGGGTGCTACAGCTGTATCGAGCCCTCAGGGTGACCCTGGCCCGGCCCCTGGGGTACCTTCACATACGGTGGTTGGGCAAGCAGGCGGACAGGCTGCACCTCCGGAACGGCCCGACACCAGGCCTAGGGGTGTGCGTCTATCAGATATTGTACAGGCTTTGCAAAGAGCCAAGAAGGAGCCGAAGGTGTCCAAGCTTGTCCAGTTGGATGAACCTGAGGTAGCTGCCATGGAGATAGATACCAATGCACAGGTTTCTGTCATGGGACCTCAGCATACAGGAGAACTGCTGGTCGGAGAACCAAGTTGCCCCTGGGTGTCTGATTTCAGTGGTAGGACGCATCTAAGGGTGTTGGGAGAGGTTACTGCCCCTGTCATGGGTGTGGATGTGACCTTCCTTGTCCTAGAGGACTATGATGGCCCTGTGATTTTGGGTCAGAATTTTCTGGGCAATCCTGGGATTTCTATCAGAGCTACAGCTCTGAAAAGAGATGGCTGGGGATGATTCCCCTAGAAAATTTCAGGACAACATTTCCAATTAGGTGCAGGGTCAAGCCGGTCAAGGGTGTAAAATGGGATGAAGGGGAGGTGCCCCCAGCAGCCAGTTTGGTGATTCCAGCTGTGTTGCACCCCAGCAGTATTGGCATAACTCACAGGAGCCTTGCTGCACACTCTCCTTTGACATATGACCAGCTGGTCCAAGAGATGAGCTCGCCTACTTTGTTTGAGGCTTGGAAGCTCGCCTTCTCCAAGGCATTGGAGGAGTGGTTGCAGTTTGAGTGTGCTGCACCAACAGACAGACGTCCCCCAGCATCAAGGAAGCTTGCTTTGAGATTTGTGCTGAAGAGGAAGGTTGTGGATGAGGTATCAGTGCCCCATGTCAGGCCTGTCCTGAATGAGTATCACGGCACGGGGAGTCTGCCAGGAGAGGAGCTGTACACGCCAGGGATGCTACACGACACATGGAGAATTTTGCTATGTCTCTACGTGGGGTTGCTGAACAGGGGAGCAGCTATGTCATCAGTGCTGCTGGACTTCAAGAGGGCATTTTTAAAATCTGATCCAGAAGTGGCCAGGAGGGTGTGGAAGCAGGATGAGCCTTACTGTGTTGAGGTGCCTGCCATCTGGAAGCTGGAGCTGCATCAACAATTCCTGGTTATTCTGAAGGGCCTGGAAGGACTCAGGTCGAGCCCAATCATCTGGAGACTCACGCTGCAGGAAGCTCTGATCAGTGAGTGTGGCTTGAGAGTGTCTTCAGTTGATCCCTGTTTGCTGCTGGCCCAATGGGAGGGTCTGCCAGTGTATGCTAGTTTGCATGGAGATGATCTGCATTTGCTAGCCCCCACGACCTGGCTGAAGAAGTTTATTCCTGTCATCAGTGGCAAGTTTTCACTGGGCAAGGAGCTATGGCAGGAGCCCAACAAGCCTGTAGTGTTCTGTGGAATGCAGGCTACCCTGTTCAGGAGGGACGGGGAGTGGAGTATCAGGCTTCAGGCTGGAGGAGATTATAAACAGACCATTGTGAAGGCCTTGCCAGAGAAGATCACCCAGGCTGCAGGACCTGAGTTGAGAGGCATGTGGGCCTGGTTTGCCAGCATCTGTGGTCCGTCTTTGATGGTCCATAGCAGAATGCCTGATGAGGTGCTTGAGGATGAGAAGCCTCGAGTCATAGCCCGGTTGGTGGAGAGTACCCCTGATCTGATTTTGTCTGGGATTGACTTTGCCCAGCCTATCACCTTGGAGATCTTTGTTGACAGTTCCATGGATGCTCGCCAGGTTACCAAGGTCAGGGGGAGATCTGCTGCTCTGTTTGCTTTTTATCAGAGCAGGGCAAGTTTGTTCAGCTGGTACAGCAGACTGCAGAAGAGGGTCTGTATCAGTTCAGATGTGGCAGAATGCAGGGCCATATGCGAGGGGATCCAGTCCAGCCTGTACATAAAGGAGTTAATGCTGGAGCTGGCTTCAGTTACCCCTTGGACCTTGCAGATGGAGACGTTGTTGCTAACAGACAGCATGGGTATGGTCCAGTTTGTTCACAAGCAGCTGGCCAGAAGCCGGGACCTGGATTATTTGTTGCTGAAGGAGTTGGCCAGTTTGGTTGACTTGAAGCATATCCCTGGCGAGGAGAACCCTGCTGATGCATTGACAAAGCTGCCACATAAGGCCCCAGCCCAGTACAATGTACTGAGGAAGCTCATGAATGCTGACTGTCAAGTCGGTCTATCTGTCTAAAAGCTGAGAGCTGGGTGCTTAAGTCTCTGGATATCAGGCTGGGAGCTTGATTGTACATAATCCTGAGCACACCTTGAGGGGTGAGACATGTCTCTGGTGTGGGAATGTCTGACATTGTCTCTGATGGAGAGATGTCTATCTGGGGTTTTCATCTCAGTCTGAGGTTTCCCCAGATCTGTGGTTTGTGGGCGGGGTTCGATTCCCTGGTGCCGTCTTAAGGCGGAGTTTCACGGACTGGCTGACCCATCCACCATGCTGGTGAGGTGGCGACAGGTCCCCTGATTTTCCACGGTTGGAACGAGTATGGGAGCTTGTGTTTTGCATGTGCTTCGCGTAGATGTTGTGTCTGGTTCGATAAGGGGCAGCAGACCGGCGCCGACTCCCGTCTGGGGGTCAGCAATGTTTTCTGATGAGCTGTTGTGGGTGATCTGTGGGGTTTCGCCTAAGGTCCTGAAGGTTGTACATACTTCTCAAGTTCTTAACTGAACACCTATGGGCTGCCACAGTTGGCCAACCTCTTGTACATGGGTAACACAACGAGCCTCCCGTGAAGGGATAGGGACTCATTGTAATTTGTTTGTGCTCCTGAGCCAGTATGGGTGCTATGTACATATAATAAGGAATCCAAGCTGACTGTCATGCCCAGCGGGTTGTGACTTGTAGTCGGGAAGGATGTCCAGTACCCATTGTGTGTGTTTGTATGTAGACTTGTGTGAGCTGCTACAGCTCAAGAAAAGAAAGGATTGGAGTTAACGCCAAGCGCATTGGCGTGATCCTGATTCGGCATTTCTCTGCGATTCCAGCGGCACCGGAACGAGTTCATTCCGACAAGTATCAAGAAAGTTATGGCGTTCCGACTTCCCGGTCGCGCGCGAGCGCGAGCCGGCTGTTCTTCTAAGTCAGACGTGAATATTTGCCGACGACATATGGGGTCGACAGTAATTCCTGGGCTGACAGGAATTAGGTGCTGTACCTACGACGGTATTGGATTAATACGTCGTACGCAGGAAATAGGAACCTTAACCTGTGGTCTGTTGGTACCGCAGGCCTAGTCCTGGACTTCTAGGTGCAGATGCAATAATCACTGTGGTGACTGTACTCTGTGGTCACTGTGCCTGTATGGCAGACCTACTGTATAGGAACTGGGCGCTGTACAGGTAGTGAATACTGTACCGGGGGTGTTATTACTGAGCAGGCCTCCTAGGCTGCTCAGGACTAGCAAGCACAGTGCACAAGTATATAAAGAATTAGGCCAGTGCCAATTGGGCATCTCTTGCGAGCCCGCCTCACGTGTGTTGCCTTGACTTGGCAAACGCGTGTACAAGCCTCAAGTGTGTGAGCGCTGTAACATTATCCAATTTTAACAAAGCTCCGTTTCCAACCATATTCACACATTGCTGCATTGCAACCATATCCTTCACATTGCGTTTGCTAGGAACGTTAACTGATACCAACTGGGACGTCTCGTCTGATGGTGACGACCAAGGCAGAGGTAATAACCACTGCGTAGCTTCCCGATTCCCTGAATCTGATAATACTTGACGTACCAGAATAACGCATCGTCGTTCAGGGGTCATCATCTGACCCATTTCAAGCTGCGGAACCCAACGTTTCGACCACAATGGCACGTTGACAGCCATATCCGTATGCGCGCGCTAAACGGTAAGAAATTTTCACAAAAGTCACGTGACAACTCTATGATGCACGAGGTATTTCCTTGGCTATGGCGCAATTACCTGCCCGACCTGGCCGACCTACGTATTTTATATTCACTGTGGGGTCTGCCCTGGACCGCCAGACCAATTTACGTTACGTCAACTACGTCGGAGGTCAATTATTTACGCGGTACAATTACGTGACATGGGTCTTTGTGCAAGACGTGCATACTGTAACATCGGCCGACCATGGGTTGCCCTCAGACCCGCTTACAGGCGGTGGAGCAGACGAAAATCCACGTGTGAGCTTCCTGCGCGTTTGTAACTGGTTCGGGAGAACAAAGTTTGGTCCAACAGCCCAAAAGTTTGCGACAGTTATATCTGGAGCTCGCAAACACAGGACATCGCAGAGTTGGGCTCCTGCCGCAATCTGGGCATACGGACCTCTGCCAAATGGCTCATCTGGATGTAACGCACAAAAACCCTGATAATATGGACGCCGTGGTTTGACCTTTTCGTGATTGGTCGCAACGAAATTTCGTGCAGCTCATTCGTCAAGCGGACTGTAAGTCGCGCCGCTGAGTGGCTGGAGCCGAAAGCCGTTCGAAAGAGTGTTAGCTAAAATTGTGCCAAGGCTGCGTTTTACAAATTTTAGTATATATGTTGACCAGCTATTTGTACCCACTTTACAGTAAGATCTTTTGCCCAAAACCAGCCCTGCGATCTTAAACCTGAAATTCCTAAATCCACGGTCTCGAGATCTTAAACCTGGGAATCTTAAACGTGGGGGGGGGGGGGTACATAAAGTTGTACAGTTATTCCCGCATTAAGTTGCGATCGCCCCCTAAAACTTGGCGCCGCAACTTAAGGGGAGGGTCCCATGGAAATGTATCAAAACTACAGAAGCCCCCTAATAACTACAGAAATGCAACTGACAACCACTGAATGATGTTTGGGGACCATAAACATGATGTTTGGGCATGCATACCACCACTTGTTGGGGGTACTACCCCCAGCCATACACCGGCTATGTGCTAAAAATAGAAAAAAACGCTGTCCGGGGCACATCTTGCCCAGAACAGTGGGAGAACCAGTTGCATGAAAAAAGCACAACCCATATAAAAATGTCATGGGACATGGTTTCTACCTAATTGGATCAACAAAATCAGCACATCCCTATGAGTTATTAATTTTTGGGCCAAAAATACGCTTTTTTAGGCGGGGCGTCCCCATACACACTCATAACACATCAATTAGGCATGAAAAGCACAAGTCAAATTTTGTCATGACCATAGAAGGCACTGTCAAAGTTTGGTGGCATTCTGAGCTCAGCTGTAGCAGTTATTAATTTTGGCAGTTGGCCACCTGTGCAGACGCTAAGGAAGGCATTAGTGAGTATTAAGCACACTAACACTTCCTATGCCATCCAAAAGGCTCCTGACCATGCCCAATTCGACCACAATGTACAAGGAGGTGGCTGGGCACGTCATGTGCCCTTGCCTTACCTCGACACGGGTACCCTGTTGCGTGTGTGCACAACAATGAGGCAGGTAGCTCTACATGCCTAGCCAACACTTGTAAAGCATATTCCAGGTTTATGGTGTGGGCATCATCCCAAAACCAAGCTCAAACACACCCTAGAAAGCCATATCCACTAATCGCCCAACAAGGGTAACAACAGACAGTCCACAGAGAAAGCAGAATTATCATACATGCTGCTTGCCAAGGCTTCTTACCATGGTTACCTTGCCTTGCTAGCATATGAATTAGGGCTCTCCCATTTTAGTGGGAGAAAGGCCAACAAGACAACGATAACCCCTACCTACGTGCAGTTCCACCCATGCAGTATGCCCCTCAGAAAAACCACTGCCACCTTTCTTTCCAGCGCAATTGTTTGCCAAGAAACAAACTCAAGCTTGTGAGCCTCTAACCACAATGAAGCCTCTGCTAAGAAAGGCCGCGTCAATATTCACACAAAACTGAGTGCTGTTAGCAATCTCCTTCCAAGAAACCACTCAGCAAATCCCTGACAACTTGACGATATGCCACGGTCACGCTTTGACACGTCCCAGCCATGCAACGTACATAAAAACCACTGAAAGGTGCCAGGAATCTGGCGATGCGCAGCACGGAATGGCATTATACCTGGCGCTAACTGCACGGAAAGAAGCCGAAAACTTGCGTTGATAACCCATAAAGGAAGCGAAACATTCATAGGGTCACGTTGATCACACGATCGTACCATTACCGGAATTGTCCTTCGCCCAGCGGCGCAAGAAAGAACAACCTTCCATGGAATAATAAGACGTGCATCCCGCGAGCCTGGAGAGTGTCTTACCGATCATGACGGAAATGTTGCCGAAACCCAGCAAATTTTTTAAAGCTTTACCAATAACAATTTAAACGCATCCTTGACGCTAGGTAAAGCCCATAAAACCTGACAATCACCGCCGCCAGCGTGCCTTCTAATTTATTCCTCTCGACGAAAACATCATATTGGACCCCCGTGGCGATGGTCATCAATAAAATCATCGACACTGCAAAAAACGCGAACTCCGCTACGAAGTAGCATCATTTACTCATTGTCTTTAAGATTCGCTCAGTTTCTCTGCATTCCGCGAGCTATCTTTTTCTACTCTGCCTGAAAGCACGTCGCCATGGCCAGCTCCGGTAGGGGTGCGCGCCCCATGCACCACTTTTTCACGGTACGGACGGGTACCGCGAATTTTTCGGCGCCAAAATATTCGCGCCGGGACCGTCCCCTTAATGCGGAAACGCAACTTAACGGTAGAATTAGGCTAGCAGCCCACCACCTCCTCTCACGGACTTCTATACGGCATTCGACTGCTCTCGTCAAGCCCGATCCAACTGCAGCGTCAAAGCCGGCCAAAGTCCATTTTCCAGGCCAGATATTTTGGACGAAGGCGGGCGGCAAAACACGCCGTGGGCAGCCACGCAGTGCCTGCGTTTATACCACAAATTAATGTGTGTTTTGACCCTCCGACTTCGGCTCTCTTTTTGGCGGGTTAATAAATTAATTAGACTCGTGCTCCCGTTGGGGAGTCACGGAGCATTTACCCCGATGGATGGATGAATGGGTGCAAATAGTCCTACCGGTCTAATCTATCTACAACAGCTATCTACAAAATCTATCAACATCAACTATGCCCTAGGGGACCTGTCTGTAACAAGCAAAAATGATTTGTTGTTACATCCTTTGTTTCGTGAACGTTTGGCTTTCATTCGAGGACTTTTGGATCAGTATTGAGAAAGCTATGAGATTTCTAAGACGGTGGTACTTGGAACTTGAGCCTTGTCAACCGACTGTCAGAGGCCCTCATTGGTCGTGGCCTGATCCACGTGGGGTTATAGTATGTTGGTCGGTACTACCAAGTCTTAAATGCTCCTTTGGGACTTTAGTGCTTACTACAGATCTAGGATCTCATGTATAGATTCTGCCATGCTGTTTGTGGTGTTGTTCTGTTTTGTGTGACTAGGATGGATACGAAGATCTTGTTTAGAATTCCATGATTCTGATTGGTTCTCTTCAGGCTAAGGTTGAGGCATGCTCGACAAGCACGTCGATATCAGGGACGTGGGGTCGCCATTGTTGCTACGTTGGTTTTGATCCATCATGGTATAATAAAGCTTGTCTTTGTTGTCCATTCATAAAGCTCTTTGGTACTAGACTACTTGCAGTTCCACAGAATGCGTCTAGGGCACACGCTTGTCGTTGTGTCTACAAGGGGTTGTGGTTCCTTCAATCACGTCACTGTGGAATTTCCATCTCAACGTTGCCTGGATACTTGAAGTTCTGTGACCCAGGAAAGCAACCCAGGTAAAAGATCTTTCGTATTTGCACTATGGATGATGTTGATGATCATTTTTAGTCGTTACATTGGTATCGGAGGATATCTACTATGGTGTTTCTCTTGTGGTCATAACCTTCCGGGTAGTACAACGTTGAACAGATGTCTATCATCCGGGAAGAATCATGGAGTTACGGAAAACTTCAGGTGATACAGAGAGAGACACCTCCTGATGTGAATGTCTTGCTCTTTCTCACTGAAAGTCAGCCGTAACCGTGTTTCTACTAGGTAGACGATCGCGACTTCATGTGGTAATATGAGTAGTTCGAAGACACAAGCACCTTTACACCCTACTGATCCAGGTGCAAGAGATCCATCATCATCTCGTGAACCTATTACTAGGGAAGGTGCTGAGACAACTACTCTCACTCCATGCACGGCGTCAACTTGATTTCAATCGTACTTCTATGTTCGAAGTGAGGCGGGCATCGTTGTCCGTCGGGCCCAAGTTTTCTGTCAGTGCGTCTGGGTTCCAACCAGGCGAGCCATCTCTAACCGGCGTGGGTCCAGGAGGAGGGTCGCTGTCGCCCAGGATTCCAAGCGAGCGAACTCCGGTGACTAGTGCATCGTCACCATTTTTCTTTCCTGTCAATACCACGCCAGGACGGGACGGGGCCCGATTAGCAGCAGATCGCCCCTCAGCAGCCAAGCTCAGATCGACTACAACAAGATGAATAACACGCAGCAATGTATAGAAAGATGGTGGAGGAGGTGGAACAGGATGTGGGAAGACTTCGTCAGAGAATTGAGGAGGAGGAGGCGGCCATGCGTGACCTGGTTGCTGGAGTGGGGAGAGAGGCTCCTAGGTTGGGTGACAGAGGGGTTCTACCTTATCATGCCGCAGTTACTACGAGGAATGAGGCGCAGGAAAGTGAGAGGCAGGATCCCACGCAGACGACCTCGATCACCTTCACCACGCCCGCCAGCGACGTCCCCGTGACCGTCACTCTGCCGCCGCATCAAGGTTCAGCTCCACCATTTCCAAAAATTGAATCTGTAGACAAGCTATCGCTTACTAATCTTACTCACCGTAGTTTCGATCATTTCTCTACTCGATTTCAGGATGTGTTCGCTATCCATTTCGCCAATTACCGCAAGAGAGCGGAAGAACGACTTTCCCTGGATATCCAGAAGAAAATGGTTCGTCAGCGAATGAGCGACAGTGCACACAGACAGGTTTGACGAGTTTTTACGTTCCACAGCAGGTAATACTTGCAAGGATTTACCATCCCTCATGCTTTCCTTTCGACGCTTCTTACTTCCCCAGGATCAGCTCCGTCTGGACCGGGATGCTTTAGCCAACTGTACACAGGCGGGTCTGACGCTACCGCAATACGTGGAGACGTTTACCAACCTAAGGGCCAAAATCCCCCAGTGTTTTGACGCTGAGGCTCTTCACAGGTTTCTTCATGGTGGGCTCTCCCCTCAAGTCAGGGTGGATATTGACAAGCACTTCTCCCCCTACGACTACGTCGAGTGGAAGTGGGATACAGTGTTGTCCTATGCCCTCACGCTGTGTCGTGTACCCGACTTTTCCCTCAAGTGGGAGCCCCCAGTGCAGGCAACCAAGCATCTTCTGTCAAGAAGCCCCTGAACCAGCTGAATGCTGTGTTGGAGGAACTTCATGCCCTGGAGCAGCCCAAGGGGGCCTGCTTCACCTGTGGCCAGCTTGGGCACTTTGCACGGGATTGCCCCAAACGAGACCAGTTTCCTGTCGACACCAAAGGTCCCCATGGAGTGCTGCCCTTCACCAGGCCACCCAGTTTACCTCCAGGGGTGAACCAGAGCGACCACAGGATGCAGCCTGGGTTCAAGCCCATGACTTTCAGGCGTCAGGCAAGGGACCCTTTCAGCCGAAGACCTTCAGCAGACAAGACAGGAGGAGGATGGTCAACGCTCTTTGGCATCTGCTAGCTGAGGAGGACGGTGGAGAGGGGGTCGAGGAGGATGATCCAGATGAGCAGCAGGTGCAGCTTCCAGTTGGGGGCTCGTCGTCAGACCACCCCCCTGAGTTACCAAAAAACTAGTGGAGCCCCCAGGACTACGTCCAGCTGTGGAGTTGACTGGTTTGCCTGAATTGTGCATGTTCGTCCTGTGAACAACGTGTCTGCCTCTGAATCTGTCACCTCTTTGGGCCCTCCTACAGTATTCCCAGTCAGCTTTTGAAGTTTCAAGCTAGGTAACGTGCCAGTCCCTTTGGCCCAGCCTGTATGTCTCTTCATGATTGACTTAGGTGCAGGGAGTAACTACATCTCTACTTCTCTGGTGCAGGAGCTGCATTTGCCAGTTCTTCCTCACCCTGTACCTGTCAGGGTCCAATATTCTGATGGTAGGCAAAGTAACTCACCAGGCTCTGTGCACCTGAGGTTCCAGGTGTGCCCATCCCAAACCTTGTCAGTCACTGCAGACGTCATTCCACTCACCGCTGCTGATGTGATTCTGGGGATGCCATGGTTGGAGTCTGCTAACCCTGCCATCTTGTGGGCTGAGAAGGTGGTGCAGTTCCAGGATGGGTCAGTGTGGGACGCAACTACGGTGGTAAAGGGGGGAGAAAGACCAGCCACAGTGTGCTGTTCTACCAATGAGGCTGTCAATGATGGGAGAGGGGTTGCAGGTGCTCAGGAGGGCGTCCAGGTACCTACCAGGGAGGAGAAGCGTGCAGCCCTGCTTAAACATGTGTGGTCTGCCAAGCACACCCTGTCTTATTTTGCCACATACCCAGTGGACCACGTCTTCTTTTTGCATCTGATTCCCAACTCACCCTCTGATGAGACCCATGGTCACACAGTGAATGCGGTGAACCCAGCACCAGCCGTCACGGAGGAGGAACAGAAGCTACATGATGCCCTACTGGACAGGTTTGCTTCCATCTTTGAAGACAAGATGCCCCAGTACCCTCCTGAAGGCCCAACTATCACTCATGTCATCAAACTCATGGAAGGTGCCAGACCCCCTTTTGTGCCCATGTACAGGATGGGGCCAGCAGAGATGGCTGAGCTGAAGGTCATCTTGACTGGGTTGTTGGAAGCTGCATGGGCTCATTCTCCCTGCTAATAGCCCTTTCAGCTCTGGGTGTTTGTTGGTTCCCAAGCATGATGGTGGATGGAGGTTGTGCATTGATCTGAGAGGCCTGAACAAGGTCACGGTGAAGTCCAAGTACCCTTTGCCCAGGATTGATGAGTTGCTGGAGAGGACAGCTGGAGCATCTTACTTAACCAAGTTTGACCTCAGGCATGCTTTCTGGCAGATCAGGGTGCCAGGCCACAGAGGACATCCCCAAGACGGCATTCTCCACACCATGGGGTCAGTTCCAGTGGACAGTGATGCCCATGGGGGCCTCCAACAGCCCTGCTACCATGCAAATGTTTGTGAATGCCATCTTTGGCCACCTGACAGGACACTCACTGCCCCAAATTTCCCCTGATCTTAGGAACCCCAAGTTCAAGGACATTGCCCACCTATGTGACCCTGCAAGACCTGTGTTCAGGACCTGCGTGGTGGCCTACATGGACGACATTCTGGTGCACTCAAGGACCTTCAAGGAGCACCTGGAGAACGTGGAGGAGGTCCTGAAGGTCATCCAGCAGTACCACTTGTCCGTCAAGAGGTCTAAGGTGGAGTGGGGGCACGAGGTTGGGTTTCTGGGGTACAAGTTGAGTTCCTTGGGCATGACACCTGACAGTGCTAAGATTGCTGCCAATCTGGAGTGGCCTGTTTTGCAGTCTGCACATGATGTCAAGTCCTTCCTGGGCATGGTGGGGTGGTACAGGCGGTTTATCCCTGACATGGCTGCCATCTCCACCCCCTTGCTTGATTTGATCAAGAAGGATGCTCAGTTTGAGTGGACAGACAGGTGCCAGCTGGCCTTTGATCTGCAAAAGCTCACCACCACCCCTGTGCTAGTAGGCCCCAATCCTGATCTACCTTACCAGGTTAGGTCAGATGCCTCTCAAGGCGCCATAGGTGCTGTGCTGATGCAAGACCATGGGTATGGGCCACAGCCAGTAGAGTACATGTCCAAGACCATGAGCTCAGCTGAACGCAACTATCGTGTGCACGAGCAGGAGTTGTTGGGCTTAGTAGTGGCATGTCACAAGTGGGAGCATTTACTGAAGGGGGCTCAGTTTTATGTTGCCAGCAGTGCCACAGATGGGCAGGGGCAAGAGTCTATCACGTTGATGACTGACCACAGGCCCTTGGTGCACGTGCTAGAGCAGAACACGATGAGCAAGAGGATGGCAGGATGGATGGAATATCTGGGAGGGTTTCAACCTTCCTCTGTGCAATACGTGCCAGGCTCACAGAATGTGGTACCAGATGCCCTACTATCCAGGAGAAGGGATCTGATGGGGGAGTTCCATGAGGACTTGGACGTTTGTGCTGCTATTATGCTTTCAGTGGTAGAGTGTGGTGCTGTCACTAGAGCACAGGCGGCTAGTAGTCAGCAGACTTCCCAACTGCGTCCTCCTCCTGTAGAAGCTAGTACTAGTTCTGAGATGCTCATTGACCAGGGCTCTGTCCCAGGGTTGACAGGCGTCCAGGAAGGCCGGGGAGCAGTCACTGCAATGCAGTCCTGGGGGGGGTTCTGTTGGTAGCCAGCCCACTCCCACGGAGCAGCCAGGTGTAGTAGCTCCTCACAAGAGGGGGAGAGGGAGGCCCAGGAAGTGGATACTGGAGCCAGGGATGCTGGCCAAGTCTAGGGGATTGGCAGCTGAGATCAAGGGGAAGTCACGTATGCCTGTGGCTGATGCTCTGTCATCCAAGCATTTAGTCACTGGTCACATGCAGGAGGATGATCGGGTGCTGCACTTGCAGCCCTTAGGGCCAGACAAACAGCTAGTCTTGCCCAATCCTATGAGTATTGCCCTGCTAGATGTGATCAAGGCTTTCACTAAGACTGAGGACCTGGCTACCAAGGCCATCCAGGAGGGCAGTTTTGGTAATATAGGCCTGTGGAGTATTGGGAAGGGGTCCTATATGTCCACACCCAGGACGCTGATCATGTAGTGACCAGGAAGGTATATGTGCCAAAAATGGCCATCCTTACTGTGTTGCATTGCTTTCATGATGATGTGACTGCGTGCCATCCTGGGTAATAATGCCAAGCTTCTCCACGAGGTACAAGAGAGGTTTTGGTGGCCTGGAATGTTTCGTGACATCAGAGCCGATGTAGCCACTTGTGATTCCTGTCAAAGGAACAAAGTTAGGACTCAGGCTGCACCCATCCTTCCCATGGCCATGCCTATTCCCTTGAGACCTTGGATCAGTGTGACAATGGACTTCATATGTGGCTTGCCCATATTATGTCTGATGCTGGTAATGACAGGATATTGGTGGTGATCCCGCATCGTCTTCTGCTCCTGTCGCCGAGTCTATTGATGTCCACATTGCCGCAAACAAAATCGCCACTGTCGCCGCCGAGAACGCCGCACACAAGCGGCCCCAGACTTCGGAAGCAACTCCGATAGAGGCTGAAACCTCCTTGCCGGCTTCCATTCCCTCATCATTCTACGTGCCAACCCAACGTTTGAGCCTGGAAAACATCGCTACCTTACTCGCCTACAACGACGCCGCTGTGATAAGCGTGCTGAAGCTCCGCAACGACAACGACGCCCCGATTCGTCACCCTACGAGCGGTCAGGTTATGGAGGCTGCTTCGGATGAATGGCCTCATTGGGAGGCGGACCAGCGTCGGCTTGCCTGTCTTATTTCGTGCTGCCCTGACCTTGTCGAGCTGCCGGCGACAGCCATCGCCAGGCCAGCCCCCGCGTCCGATATTACCGGGCGACTGCAGGACCTCACACAGTCTTTTACGACCGTGCAGGGCGACATTAAGGTCCTGACGGAGGCGTCTGCAGCTGCGACAGCACAATTATTGCTGGAGCTGAAGAAAGCCCTGGCAGCCCCCGCCAAAACAACCACGTTTGCCGACGTTACCGGCAAGCAGTTGACCACCATTGTTCAACAGGCGGCCAAGTCTGCCGCTACCGCTGCGGTCACCCAGAATGCAGTGCAGCAACGCCAACGCAATATGGTAATCAAAAGCTTCCCGAAAGGCGAGGCACATGAGACAGCACACTCACTTGCTGAGGAGCTGCGCGGCCCAGCGTTTCTGGGGAAGCTGCAGCTCCAGAACCGTGTTGCCATTGAACGTGCCATTCGGCTGCCAGGCCCTCTGGGCCTGGTCGTCGTCACCATGGCCTCCATGCACGACAAACGCCTCGTGCTGGGAGCACGTCGTCTGCTCCAGCGCGGTGACTTCAGCCTCGACGAGGACTACACACCGGCTCAACTGAAGGCGAGGAGCGCGGTGTGGAACAGCCCCTTCGTCCAGGAGGCCAAGCAGTTCGAGACCCCGGGTAAGCGCATTAAGCTGCGTCTGCTTCAGGATATGGCTCCTTCGCAGCATTCTTTGATGGGAAGCAGCTTAAAGGTGTTCAGATTAACACCCCCGGAGCGGAGTCTCGTGAGGTGTCTAGCAGGAAAGGTGCTGCCTCCGGTGGTGTCCGTAGGTAGACAACCTTCCTCGTCGGCTCGCGGCTAACAGGCTTCGGGGACAGCCTCTAAACAGTCCCGTTCCACTACCATGCCTCGACCTAACCGTCGGGTGAAAGCCATGGTGGTGCCGGTATTTCGGGCTACAACCTCATCTGTCAAATGTCAGATTCGTAAAACCCAACGTTTGCTAGATTACCTACGCCTCGGCGTTGTGCCATCAGCCCCAACCCCGAATACCCCGAGCAATTAAGCGGCAGGCTCGCATCCTACGCTTGCAGGACAAAATAAATGCGATGAAAAGCACTATTTCTACCGCTTCCCTTCCCCCCTCCGTTTCACCCCCACCTCCACCCCCCGCCGCATCCACCCCCATCATCCATCGTCGTTCTCCCCTGGTGGGCCAGCAGGCATCCTTGGCCCTTGCCACTTTCAACACCCGCACATTGCTAGCAGATGACGACCATAGCTACCGGGTAGAGGAGCTAGTCGCATTTTGCATTGCACATCGTGTATGTATCCATTCTAGGCGTCCAGGAACACCGCCGCAAGGTGCCACTTGGCATGGTGAGCACTGATCGCCTGGCGGGTGGCTGGCGGTTTTACTTCGCTGGCAGCGGTACGCCTGGCCAAGGTGGTGTTGGTCTTTTGTGTTCGCCGCTGGCAGTTGCTAGCCTCAGCACGCTTAAGTTTCTAACCCCACGCCTTATGGTAGCACATTTCACCTCCGTCGAGGGGCGGTCTAAACACCACCTCACGGTGGGGGTGGGCTACGCACCCCATAGTGGTCTACCTGAGTCGGCCCGTGAGGAGTTCTTCGAATCCTTGCATAGCGTTGAGGGGGTCACTCCGGCCCGCCACTTTTTGGTTATGCTGCTCGACGCCAATGCCACGCTCCCCGTGGGCACTGCTGGCAGCCGCTTTGCGCCTGCTGACACTACTGCTAACGACAACACTCCCCTGTTTTCTGCCTTTTTGCGGGATAGCGGGATGGTTGCTGTCAACTGCCACTTCCAACATCCCTCACAGGACTTGGTCACTTTTCGTGGCCCTAACGGCCGTCAGGCCTGTTTGGACTACGTGGTGGTACGGCAGTCCAGGTGCACCTCGGTCCTGGACACCCGAGTGTTCGACACGCCCACGGTGTGCTCTGACCACCGGTTGGTGCGCGCGACCATTCGGCTCCGGTTCCACGTCCCCGCGCGCCGCGCCCCAGCATCAAGTTTCGTTTAAGTGGCCAGCCGGAGCGGCTGCTTAGGTTTTAGCGGGCAAGTGTTCGAAGCGCGTCATTGGTGAATTACTTGGGGAACTTGGGTTTCCCCGCGAAACTCCAACCGCACGTTCAGATTTCCAAATCTCAAGTTAAGTTCGGCGGAACTTTCTGAACGGGGGCAGTTGACGAGCAGCATTCCTCCGGACGAATGAATTGCGTTCCATACTTGCGCAAAATTTTGAAAGGTAGCTTGCCTGCAGCCCTACTAAAATTTGCGCGGACGTTCAGATTTCCAAATCTCAAGTAAATTTCGGCGGAACATTCTGAACGGGGGTAGTTGGCGGGCAGCGTTCCTCCAGACGAATGAAATGCGTTCCATACTTGCGCAAAATTTTGAAAGGTAGCTTGCGTGCAGCCCTACTTAAATTTGCGCGAAGTGTGGGACTGAAAATTCGTAACGGAAACTTTTTGGTAGTTGCCGTCACTTCCTCTTGTGCAAACGTGGGGGACTGAAAATTCGTAACGGAAACGTTTTGGTAGTTGCCGTCACTTCATTTTGCGCGAGTGTTGGGCTGAAAATTCGTAACGGAGACTTTTTGGTAGTTGGCGTCACTTCCTTTGGTTCGACTGAAAATTCGCTGAAATTCGCTGAATTCGTACCGCAGCCTAATTTTTAGTACCTCGAAGTGACAGAGCACCTAAAAATTTGCCCACAAGTACACTTGGCAGCGCGCTCACTGGGAAAAATTGTACAGCCGCTCCGGCGGGCCACTTGAACGAATTGTAATGGTGGTCCGCCCTGACTGGTCTGTTCTACGCCCGGTCCGGGGAGATCCTGAGGACTGGACGGACGCCGAGCACGAGCGGAACCGGTGCCGACGGGAGTACCTGTCGGCCCTGGACGCCCGGGCGGACGTCGACGAGTTGGACAAGGGTGCCCCCAACGCCACCATTTTTGCGGGCTTTGCGGCCCGTGCCCCGCTGCTGGCGGCCCGGCACCTGCCGGCCATGCCCCGCCGCCGCCCCGGCCCGCTCTACCGCCAGGACCCCAAGGTCTTGGCCGCCCGGCACCGCCTCAAGCGTAACCGGGACCCGCTGCAGAAACCAATGCTCAAGGCCGCCCTCGTGGAGGCCTACGAGCACGCTAAGGACGCGGAGGCGGCCCAGTGCATCGCGGATGCCAAGGCCTGCCAGGCTCGCAACCAGGGCAAGGACATGTGGTACCACCTCGACCGGCTCGGCGGCCGGCGGCAGCGCACCCCGGTGGAGCACACGGGGGACGGCACGGCGCCGGTCAGGCTGCCTTGACCGCTGGTTGGCCCACAATGTTTCCTTGACCGGTGGGGCTCGCGCCCCCCCCCCGCCGCTTCGATCACCCCGAGACGGCCGCCCGCCTTGGGGTTGCCGGACCCCCGCCGCCACCAGCGCCCCCCTCCTCGGCCGCGGACTACCAAGTCCCGGCCTTGCAGGAGGGCTGCCTTGCCACTGACGACGTCGTCCACCCCTTCACTTTGAAGGAACTGGACGGCGCCCTTGCTCGCCTGCGGTACGATGCGGCGGTCGGTGCTGACCACCTTTTTGCCGAGCTGCTGAAGACCCCTGATCCGGCGGTTAGGGATCTTCTGCTGGCGTTCTGCAACCGTGTCCTGCTTTCTGGCGAGCCTCCGCCTGCTGAGTGGCAGACGGCCATCCGCGTCATGCTGTACAAGAAGGGCTCTGCTGCTGACCCCGGTAACTACCGGGGTGTCTGCCTCCAGAGCGCCGCGCTGAAGGTCTTCATGCGCATGATGCTGCACAGGCTCCGCGCCGCGCTGGACCCACACCTGGGTGAGTCTCAGATGGGTTTCCGTCGTGGTCGTAACACTGTCATGGCTGTGTTTGTCGCGCGCCGGTTGATGGAGGAGGTGCGTCGCCTTCCCCCTGACAGTTTGCCGCTGGTCTTCATTTTTGTTGACTATATCAAGGCCTTTGACACGGTCCTCTGGGAGGCTCTTTGGGCCATCCTAGCTCTGGATCGAGTGCCACCTGCGTTTATTGCTGCCATTCGCCGGCTGTATGAGGGCTCACAGGTAGTAGTGCGGACTGCGGAAGGCATCACCCCACCATTCCCCCTTCACCACGGGGTGTGGCAAGGTTGTGTCCTGTCCCCATACCTGTTCATTATTGTCGTGGATCACGTCATGCGCCGAGCACGTGCGCGCTTTACTGCTGTTAAGGGGTTCGAGCCAGGCTTGGACATCCTTAACGAGAGAGAGCACGGCGGGGTTGAGCCTGGCTACCGCCTGGCCGACCTGATTTATGCGGATGACACCACCCTCATCGCGCGCCCCGAGGACATTCAGACCTGGCTGGACTGTCTGGGCCTGGAGGCGCGGGCGGTGGGGTTGGAGATTAGTGTCAAAACTGAGGCGATGGTGATTGGGGCCGCCAGTACACCGCCGCTGCCGCGCCTGCTCGACGGGACGACAGTCCCGTTCCGCGACCGCTTCAAACTGTTAGGGAGCTGGCTCCCTGACACCGCCGACGATGTGGACACCCGCATTGGCCTGGCCTGGGCTAGGCTCCGTTCGCTCAACACCTACTGGCGGCTCCAAGGGCCTCAGTGGGCGAATACCGCAAGCGCATGCTCTTCAAGGTCCTCGTCCTCACGGTGCTCACGTATGGCGCCGAGGCGTGGACACTCACCCCCACACTGGCATCTAGGTTAGACGGCACAGTTTACAGGATGCTCCGACAGGTCCTGAACGTAGGGTTTTCCAAGCGCCCGTCATCCGAGTCTTTGTATCAGGGCATGCCTCGTATTTCGGACAAGATTAGACAGCGTAGGATAGCATTTGTAGGACACCTTGCTCGCACCAGCCAGGTCGACACCGCCCTTGGTCTGGCCGGCCCCCAGCGGCTTGGCCAGCCAGGGCGGCACATTCTGACCTGGCCTGGCCCCAAGGGCATTGCCAAAAAGGTAGGGAAACATGTCACGAACTACGTACAGATGTTGCTGGATGACCTACTGGTCCCCGCCCAGTTTGAATACCGCATCCACTCTCTCTCCCTTCTTTGGACCGCCATGCAGAACAAGACGCGGTGGAAGCGGATTGTCAAGGCTCACACGCCCGACCCTGTGGGCAAACCACCTCCCCCCAAGCGGAGGAGGCGTTTTGATGAGTAGGGTAGTTAGGACTTTTCTAGACTAGCTAGATTAGAGTTAGGTTAGTTCGATTACGCGGCTCCTTCCACCCCACCCATCCATCAAGGAATATGTGCTACATACATGATCTCCCAACGGAGGCAATGATGTTATAATTTAATTTAATTTTAATTGGTGGTGATGGACAGGCTCTCTAGAATGTGCCATCTCATCCCCTGTAATGCCCACCTGACTGCTGCCCAATGTGTACGTGGAGTTATTCATGATGAAGGAGCACTAGGAAGTCGGCGGAATTCGCACTGAGGTTTCTTGAGATTTTTCTGAGTTTTTTTGAGATTTACCTACAAAAATCTTGAGAAATCCTGAGATTTCTTGAGAATGTCTTGAGATGGATCTTGAGTTTTCCTGAGATTGCCCTGATATTGATCTTGATATTTCGTCTTGACAAAATCTGGTAAGTGCACACCTCGGGTCCTGAGATTTCTGGTGAAAAAAATCTCAAGATTTTCAACCGAAAAACTCAGGTCTTGAGATTTTGACTTTGTAGTGAAAATCTCAGGACAATCTCAGGACAAAATCTCAGGACAATCTCAGGACCAAAAAACGAGTAGAATCTCAAGAAAATCAAGAACATGCACAGGCAAATTCTCCAGCCATTCTGGGACAAAAAAATGGTGTTATCAGGGACCGTCAGAAATACAACAATGCAAGATGATTACAACAGGGGCATGACTCACAATCAGTGCATTTATTACATTGATAAATATTATTTAAAAAATCTTTTATTCATAGGCAAAAAATAAATCACAACAAAAAGAGGATTGTTTCTTCACCGTTTGGCAGATCTTGTAGATCATTTGGTTCTTCATATACTCTGCCAAACTGTGCTTCGTTGCACATTTACCTGCACGCATAAACCAGGAAGGTGTTACGTCCCAGCCCAGACACCTCTAGCCTGAGCTACGTAGCGAAAGACCCTCCTTGCCGGAATTAGGAATAATTCAAGGTAGCATAATGTAGGTTGCGCTTCACGACGTGAGTCGTGAGATTTCTGGCATCACGGCTTGATGCCAAGCTGATTTGTACACACTTATAATGGCTAGCAAGACCAATTACAAATGGATAGTTGCCCCGGGCTCAATGTGTAGGCGTATTCGCACTTATCATTCATCAAACCAAGAGGACGAGACTCTCGTCCTCGGACTATTTTAACCTAGGTTGGTTGCGGCGCATGTACACACCAATTCCTACTGGCCAATCCAATTCACTCATTCCACGTAGGATCCGGGCCGACATCGACCCCCAACTACAGGATCCACGCCTAGAACCATAGACAGACCCAGAACTGGCGCGGCGCCACGGCACCGGCCCCTAAAAGGTCAGCCTAGGACCAAAATAACTAGTCCAATTCACACAACAGTCATTATTCATAAAACTCAGTACAACGGCCACGAGGCCTTAGTAATTTATTCCATTGTTACGTCCGACTAGAAGGGCCGGGACGTAACACTCCTCCCCCCCCACGGGGGTCGGTAGTCCCTACCGTACAAAGATAGGATAAGGAAGCAAAACAAGACTACTATAAGAGTACTATGTCCCGACCTCGGTTCACCCGCAGGTCAGTAATACCAGTTCCTCTAGAGGTTGATACACGTGACCAACCCTGACGTAGTAGCCGGAACTCTGTGGATTGGATCATTCCGCTATCCGTCCCAAAAACTGAACTATCTACTCTAGCGTCCGCCGCTGGTGGGCCGCCGCTGCTGCTGGGCCTCAAGGAGAGCCCGTCGCCCCACGGGGGTCATATTACGGGATCACCCCGGGATGCGCGCATAAATCCACCTCGACGGCGATCTGATATGGGGACGTCTTCTGCCGACCCAACCTGGATAGCTCCACCCACGTACCCCGGGGCCACATGGCCAGGAACCCAGCAAGATACTGGGGGTGGGTAAAGAGAAGGGTCAGCGCCGACCAATCCACCACCCCACAGCGGTGATCGCGAACAAACTTCACCCTCATCATGAAAACCTCTGTGCGCACGTGATCCTCGATGATAGTAACCCTTGGAGCCCCTACAATATCAGGCACCACCCGTTCCAGGAAGGCACGCCCTTCCGCTGGGGCCACCTTGGGCGGCGTAACCACGTGCCCCACTCCATCCACCTGATACCTCCAGTCCCACCAATCCTCGGTACCGAACCGCACCGTGTGGCCCACCGTCTGGGGAAAACGAAGGTCGTCGGGTTGCGGTACGGGCAGCGGAGCCTGTGGGAAGAAGGTGATTTCTAGCTGTTCCCAGTAGGCACCACGGTCAACCGCGCACCAAGGACCCGCTTGAAAAACCAAAGGAGCGGGCAGGTGCATGCCAGAAGGGACCGGGAACAGAGGCCCCTCGAACACCACACACAACTTTTCCGTACGAGGCCCCGGCCCACCATGCCTTACTGCCCTCCCCGGCATTGTCCGTATGAAATCCCCCATCGACCACTCCTCGTGTGAAGACCCCGGAGCCCGGGAAGCTGCCTCGTAGCCCACTGAGGTGGCGACTGAGTGATCGCCCTGGCGCCCGAGCTGGTCCAGCATACGCTGTATCAGACCCTGCCCTGATTGCACCGCTGCCACGAGCGTCTCGATGGTTACCACGGGCTCCGCCGGCACCATGACACCCGTCACGCTGGGACCTTCCGCGGCATTCCGTACGGTAGGTAAGCACGGTCCCTCCGCGGGAAGGTGCGAGTGTCGATCCGAGGTGGTGAGTCTGCTGGGTCCCTCCGCAGGACGTGACATCGACGATCCGGCCTGGGCAGGCCGGGGACGTGGCTCCAAGGAGACCAGGAAGTTAGGCTCCGGTGGAACCTCTTCCGCTCGGGAACGAGGCTCCAGGGAGACATGGAAGGTAGGCTCCCCTTGGCCCACATCGGACGGAACTCGTGCCAGCGGGGACCACATCAAACGGCTCCTCTCTAGCCGGCCGTTCTGCCCTAGCCACCGCGGTCTCCGTCGTATCCGTTCGCCGTCGCCGGCTCTCTCGCTCTCGCTCCAACTCCACCGCGGACCCCCACGTGCGCTCCCAGTGACGATCCTCCGGACGACGAGATGGTGGGGACGCTTGGCGAGCGGGTCGTACCTCGGTCCCAGAGTCCGAGCGGGAACGCGAGCGGGAGGGCGGTGATGGCGAGCGACGACGTGCCGGCCACTCCGGAGCACGTCGAGAAGCGGTTTGGCTGCCCCCACCCCATCCGGTAGCCCTCGGAAGACTCCGCGTCTCACGCCCGGGAGGTCGCCCCCAGCCCGTCGCCGGCGGTGGCGCCTCATAACGAGGCACAGGACGGTTTCTTGCGCCGCTCCCCTGGGAGCCCCGAGAGGGCGGATCCCGCGGAGGGGAACGAGAGGGAGGGCGTGGAGGATGGTCGTCGGAATCAGAGTCATACCCCTCACTCCCATCGTCCTGGTCCTCATCATCCATGGCCACGATGCGATCCAGAGCCTGCCGTAACGAATACTGCCCTTCACGCAGACATTTTTCACCCCGTAGCGCCCCCTCCGGCGGAAGATACCGGGGAAAGTGGCGTTCCAGCAGCTTCCGCACTATGGGTGGAAGTAAGAGGAGAAAGAGCCGTGGGAATGCCAGACCCGCGTCCAGCGTGTTCATGCACGCGTGACAGGAGCACTCCCGCTCATGGGTTTCCCAATCGGTACCGACTACCACGCCGTCGCGCGCAGCGGTGCGGGTCTCGATCCGGAACCTCGCGTTGCGCCGCACGAACCTTCGAAAAATATCCATCTGCGCAGGGTCGACCCGCGCCATAATGGAATCAGCGCGGAGTTCCGAAGGCATCCGATTACGGCGCCGACGTCGTCGTTCCAACAAGGCTTCCCCCTCCCGACCATAGTCACGCAAGAACACCCGGGGATTAAGGGGTCCGGACGGACCGGAATTATTTCGCGCCAAAAAATTCGCGCCGGTACCCGGCACGTGAAATTGTGGTGCACGATGCGCGTAACCCTTGCGCCAAGTTGGCCATGGCGACGTGCGTTAGGTAATAAATGCAGTAATATGGCAATAAGACCGCAGAAAATTATGCAGATGCGTCAAATCAAAGTTTCATCATGATCTTGCGTAGCCGAAGATGCATTATTGACGAGATCGATGCCATTTTTCATCCGCGTTTGCGAGGGGGTCTGGCCCGGAAATCTTGCCGCAACGAATAAGCAGCAATACATGCCTACAGCGATAATTACAAAGGTTCTTAGTCCCTAGCGATGCAGAAAGCAACGTTCATTAACGGGGAGATTGAAAATGTTAAAGAACCTTTTATTTTATTACTTTTCCTCGTCATTTTCGGAAAGAAAACGCCAGGTCCTGCTTTATGCGCTGTCAACCCGTCCATGGGTGGCTGGCATTTCTTGCGCGCCTTGTCAGGAAAGATAGCATGCCATTGTACGTCTATTATCCAGTGGTTACCCCCGAAGTCTATTGCGTTTAGAAATCCCTTTATTCTAAGCTTTCAGCACGGTTTCCTGGAAGGGTGCGTTGTTTTGTTCGCCGCTTGCTGCATGCACGTCTCTAGTTTTCCGGCAGCTTTCAACCGATTCGCTTACGTTATGCGTGGCAAGCTCTGAAATCCTGTCTAGGATTGGGTAATATCAAGGTAAGCTGCTACGTTAATGTAATGATATATGGAAGGATTTGGATGGCAGAGTGCTTATATTGCATATTCAACACGTACCCCGGCATGCCTCGAGGGCGGCATGCAACAAGCTGGCGAGCATATGAACCGTGCGTCTCAACGTGCTGGGAAACAAGGTGGCTATACTTCTCTTGCTGGCCATGCTTTGTATATGTGTAAGCTATGCTTACGTGTGTGTTCTCTTTAGATTTGTGGATCACAGCCACTATGCATCACAATCAATGTGCTCTCAAGGATGCTAGCCATGCTTATGAGGATGGCTGCAAGCCATTTCTCTTATGGCTTTGCTGTATCTCGTGTTTGCGCTTACAGTTCTGTTTTGTTGGTTGGTTTTTGAACGGGGTGATGTGAACCTGCAGGGTTAGAACATTGTGTTATTATTGCTGGTTGATTGAGGCATCATCCTCTACTCTAAGTCAGCATAGCACGTGTATATGAGCATGCTGTTTATGCACCTTATTATTGTTGAGCATGGTTTACAACCATGGTGAGGTGTGGGGTGTGGCTAGCATGTACGAGTCACCCATCTAATCCCACATGTTTCTGTTGCTATTGAACGTTGCTTGGGCCTCTAAACATTTCTGTTATTACCAATGAAGATTGCCAACTATGCTACCATAGTGTGGTGCTGCATGCTAACTGTATGAATGACCTCTCTAGTACTCAAGGCTCATGCTCAGCTTGATCCTGCATTTGGTGGCTGTTTGTATAACTCAATTGGCAGCCGTCTATGTTAGGATTCTGATGATTTGTGGTGGGCAGGTGATGAAAAGGGTTATGTTTGAGCTCATGCCAGTCTATACTAGGGTTGAGGGGTGGCAGTTGAGGACACTAGTTTATGCCATCAGTCTAGCTCAGAATGACCTGAATTTTGATTCCAAGATAGTTTGCATGATAAATAACTTGCTGGCACCTTGTTTGCCCCACTTGGTGGTGGGCAAGGTTGTGATTGGTGCAGCCATTTGGCATAAAACCGTATTTTCGTGCATTTTTTTTTTTCATACAAAAGTGATGGCTGTTCACATACGTGGTCAGAATGAGCTGAAAATTGGTCCCATTGATATTCCCACCCTGTGGAAGTTATCTTTATCTCCCTGGGCCCAACCCATGCGTATTTTATTTGATTTTTTTTTTAGTCACAAAAAAGACGTATTTTTCGGTAAACTGCATAAGTATGCCCAGACGTGCGATTTTGGTGCTGCAAATTAGCTCCATTCTTTGGTCTGGGTGGGGATTTGACACGAATATGGTGTTTGGTACACAAGTGTGGGGGGGTTGTCCTAGGCAATCCGTGCTTTTAGGGGGTGTGCGCGCCAAAAAAAGCTCCCTGCACATGTATTGTGATGGGCCTTGAACTCAAAAAGTAGCCAGATGCATGCCCAAGGGTCATATTTATGGTCCCCCATCATAATTTGCATTGCCAGCATGGGTATTGAGTGCAAAACATGTGTATTCGATTTGGGGGGGGGCAGGTCCGTCCGGACCCCTTAAACGTCTCCTCGTTCAGCTCCTTCACTATATATTGTCCATTTACCCAGAGGCCTCAATTGAGGCCTTTTGGCTCAATTGAGGCCTTTTTCACCAAGGTCACATGGGGACGGTAATTTTGGCGGGAAGGACCGGTCCTATGGGTCGTCCGGCCCCAGTGGCGCGAATCTGGTATATGTGCTGAGCGTCCTGACCCGTTGGGGTCGACAGGGGTCGACGGTTACTGAAAGATATGTGAGGTGGAAAAGTACCTATTTTGGCCACTTTCGTGCAACCGGACGAGGAATTTTCACGAATGCACGACCATGGCGGCCTCGAGTAAAATAGACCGTATGGCCACGTTCGTGCATAATTTCGACCAGTAAGGAGCTCGTTGGGTAGATAATTTATCCGTGAAGCTAGCCCGATCGCTAAATGGGTCAGAAGTCAATTTCTAAATTCGTGGGGTCGTTATTTGTGTGCTGAATGCCAGGTTAGTGAAATTCAGCTGGGGCGTAATTGGCGTTGATAGTGCGCCTGCCAGCAGGCCGGTGCTTCGATATGCTGGGAAGAGACTAGCGGAACGGCGGGGGGGGATGTTGGGGCAGCCGTGACTAAAGGGGCACTGGCTATTTTCGAGCCTTTTGGCGTGGATCCGTAGGTAGAGGAAGGGGTGTTTTTAGCTAGGAAAAACTGGGATGCGGACAATAAACGCGCGCGCGCCCCCAGCTATGGGAGCGCCATTATGCGAACAGCGCTGGTGAGGCCGCTGCAGCCGCTTTCATACGTCAATGGACGACGCATGGAGCGTCTGTCCGGCCAGATTTGCGGGCTGCATAGCTTCCGGACAACTTGAAAACGCCGAGCTTGAACAGCTTTTCTAATGCAGCCACGTTCAGCGCCAGCGCATATGCGTGCCTAGTGATCCCGGGTGTGAGGGGTGTGAAAGGTAAGTGCGTCCTGGTGGTAGTAAGGTAATGGCATCGATTTGCTTGTGATATCGTCAGTTTTTAGCTGCCTATCGGCGCCTAGTGCCGATGTGACGTAAGGCAGGTTACAGTACTTCGTGCAGTGCTCTGCGGCTGGCCCCCGCCTTATAGACGTGTTTGCTTTCCATAAGAAGCATGGCAGTTCCTGCCATGCTGGCCATGTCTCAGGCAACCCTTGCAAAGCCCGAAATCAAGCTAAGAGGTCTAGTAGGCTGTGCAAATGTTGTCCAGTTATGCTTGTATATCTTGCCATGTGCTGTTCATCTGCTGCCGCGGCAGCAAACCCCTGTCATAATATACCGTAACAACCTAGATATTGGGGCTATGTTAGTGAAGCTACGCGCTTGGAAGGTCACACCTATCATTATAATGCATGATCCTTGTGCGTGTTTGTAATAGAGGCTTTGGATTCCTCATGGTTACGTGCAATACCCATGGCAGGCTATTGCTGCCTGCAGTGCTGCGCGACAGCCCCGGCCGTGCAAGTGTGTGTGAGGGGTCCCTTGGGGAGCATGCCATGTCATGCCATGCTTACCATGTCGTGGGGGAACCTCGTAAGGTCCAAAAGACACGTTACATGCAGATGGAAGTGAGTACTGACGCCTTTTGGTCGCTTGTATCTATGGTCATGTTGTGTTGATGGTGCCGTCGCAGCGACAACCTGTTTTATTAAATCATAATTAAATATGTATTAGGGCTATATGACTGATGTTAAGTGCTGGGAACCCCAAAACAATCATAATAATGCATGGCCTTCACTCATATTTGGAATAAAGTTTGTTGGCTCATTGTAATTACATGAAACACCCAATTTATGAAAAGGCCTCAATTGAGGCCTTTTTCCAGGTAGATAGACAATATAGCTGCAACGTACGCGAGTCCGGTGCTCCGGGTCTGGACGATGTTTCTTGCCGGCGCTCGCGGCCAGATGAAGGTCCCGTCTGTCCGCCACCATCTCCCGAGCCCCCGGCCCCTGGCGCACCCCTTCGGACTGCAGGCTCTCCTCGAGCTATCTGCGTCCTCGCCCCCACTTCCGGTTCTGGGACCTCAGGATCGTCGGGTATATCCATGTCAACCAGATCTCCCTCACTGGACTCCCCGTCTGCTTCCCGGATTTCCGCGTCTGCAGCCTCCACGGCGCCGACGGAAGTCTGGCCTCTGGGAAGCGCCTCCGCAGCGTCCCCCTGCACAGCCCACACACAAGATGCCAGGGCGTTAGTCGGCGTGTACCTGATACCCAGCTCACACACCACTCTCACTCTACACCCTACCGGATGTGGTCTGCTAACGCAACTGGTGCGTCTTCTTATATGCTTCTAGTAAGCGGGCGCACCCTGCTAACTCAGTAGCGGTGCGCCAGGAGTCCTCAGACTCGATCGTGTTGTGCGAATCGCCATCGCACCCGGTATTGTCGCTGGACCCCTCGTCCCCGTTTGACATCCCGGTGTCCCACGATCGCTGCCACCTCGTCCTCCTGTTCCCCCGTGTCCGGATTGAACTCCAGTGGGGCTGGGGGATTGACCCTGCCCTGAATGGTATTCTGGTGATACAACTTGAGCTGGTCACGGTGGAAACGGTTGGACGTGAGGTTCCAGGACACTGGGATGTCCACCTGGAACATGACATCGTCGAACTTGGTGAGGACCTTGTAGGGACCCAGGAACATGGGTCGGAGCTTAGTCTTCAGCTCCTTCTCCACCTTGTGCGAAAATCGCCCGATCTGCGGGCCCTCAACCAGGACCCAATCGCCCACCTCGATGGACGGCGTCCGGTGATCCCGCTTGCCGGCTGTCCTCTCCAGATACCGCTCGGTCGCTGCGCGATAGCCCTGAACTGCGCTGTTATGCGCCTGGTGCATCCGCTGCAGCAACCGCTCAACCCCCTGAAGGGTGTCCAGCTTGACCTGATCCTCTCCAAGTTCGGGGCTCACAAGCAAGTCGAGCGGTGTGAGAGGGTGTCGGCCGGAGTTGAGGAAAAAGGGGGTAAACCCATGGGCGGCCTGGGGGGCATTGTTCAGGGAAAACTCCACCAAGCCCAGAAGTTCTTCCCAATTGCTGCCCACCGTGTCAGTGTAGTGTCGCATGGTCTCTTGCACCGTGCGGTTCAACCGCTCCACCAGGTGCGACGACGAGCTGTGGTAGGCAGTGCCCAGCGACACCTAGTTGGTGCCCAGTCGCTCGAAAAACTCCTGCCAGAATTTGGCCGTGAAGAGCTTGTCGCGGTCAGAGATGAACTGCCGGCTGAGCCCGTGAAACCGAAACACGTGCGTCAGGTATATCTTGGCGCACTCCTCCGCTGTGAGGTCGACCGGACACGGGGCCAGGTGACACATGCGCGTCAGGCGGTCCACGAACACCAAGACCATGCTGTTGCCATTCTTCGTCTTCTTAAACGGGCCGATGAAGTCCATCATGATAGAATCCCAAGGACCCATAGGATCCGGCAGCGTCTGAGGGACTGCCTGAGAGCCCGTGTTCCTGGACTTCATGATCTGACACGAGGGGCACTGGCGCACATACGTCTCGATATACTCCTTCATCCCTGGCCAGTAGAAGTGCTTACGGGCCCGGGGAAGGAGACGGTGACTTCCTTGATGTCCGCCCAGAAGGGAATCATGGAGCTCGTGAAGCAAGGCAGCCCTACAAAGCTCAGGAACATACAGCCGCCATTCCTCCGGCTGGGGACTCACGAACAGGCGCCCATCCTGGAACTTGCAAGGATAGGCCCCCATCTGCTGGGGATGTGCCCGGATGGCTTCAAGTGCTGCTTCCTCCGTGACCGTGAAACGGCTGATCAGCGTCTCCAAGTCCGACGTGACTGTGAACGCGTCCGCAGCCGGCTCCGCCGCCTCCGTACCCGCCTGGTCGACGAATTCTGAGAAGACTGTGGGAGGGCCGAGCGGCTGAAGCTGAAAAATTCCCTGGGGCGGCACCACATGACTATAAGGGGCACGCGCGCAAGCGACCCCTCCCCCTCCCTGGGGATGTCCACGTCCTCGTGGGCGCTTGGTTGAACCGTCTCCTCCGGGAGGGGTGACAAGTCATCCATGGTGGTGTGCCCAAGATGAAACAAGTGGCGGGCCCGGGGAGACCGTGGTTCCATACCGTAGGCGGTCCCCGGGGCGGCCACTGGTACACAGGTGGTGTGCAGCACGTCCATGTCCTCGTAGAACCAATAGTCCGCCCGGCGCGAGAGGGCGTCGGGCACCACATTGTCCGCGCCCTTGACATATTGGATCTTGAACGGCGCAAACTGTGACAGGTACTCCATCCACCGCGCCTGGCGGGGCGTCAAGTTGGGCTGCACCAGTAGGTGGGTGAGCGGCCGGTGGTCCGTGTGGATCACCAGGCGATGGGGGTCGAGATCCCCCTGCTCACTGATGGCCACCGAAAACTGGGCCCCCAGAGATGATGACGCCACGTGTGGCAGCTGTAGACTACTGCCAGGAGTTCCTGCTGATGCACTGGATAATTCCGCTCCGCCGGAATCATCGTGCGTGAGATGTACTCGATGGGCTGAAGGCCCTTGCCTTGGTCCTGCAGGAGAACACCCCCGATGGCCACCTTACTGGCGTCAGTAGCCACGACGAAAGGAAGGGACGGATCCGGCAGGACAAGGACCGGCGCTGTGGTGAGGTGGCGCTTAAGCGCCTCGAAAGCCTGTTGGCACTGCTCAGCCCAAAGGAACGGGGTACCCTTCTTGAGAAGAGCGTTGATCGGGGCGGCGATGGTGGCAAACCTCGGGATGAACCGCCGGTAGTAAGATGCCAACCCCAGGAAACTGCGCACCCCTTTCACGTCCGTAGGGACAGGCCATTGCTGGACAGCCTCGATCTTCTCCGGGTCGGTCGCGATGCCGTCCGCGGACAGGGTATGGCCCAGAAACGGCACGCAGCGACCGGCGCGCACCTTGGCCTTCCGCGCCGACAGGTGCTCATCCTCCATGATCTGCAGCACGGCGTCAACATCCTCCAGGTGCTCCTCGAACGTCTTGGAGTACACCAGGATGTCGTCCAGATACGCCAGCGCGCACGTGCGCTTGTAGGTCCAGGGCGGGCGCGCCCCCTTCTGCGGGTCCGCCAGATCCTGGGAGACCTGCGGCAAGTGGGCTGTGCCCATCACCGGACGGAGGATGTCGTTCATCAGCATCTGGAAGGACGCAGGCGAATTACACAGCCCCATTGCCGCCACCCGAAACTGGTAGTGACCGAAGGGCGTAGCGAACGCGGTCTTGTGGCAGTCTTCTGGCGCGATGCGCAGCTGCCAAAACCCGTCCGCACAGTCGATGACGGTGAAACACGTCGCCCCCTGGACACGGTTGAAGATGTCGTCGATCCGCGGTAGAGGATACCGGGACTTGACGGTGATGGCGTTCAGCTTCCGGTAATCAGTCACCAGACGCCACTTGCCCCCTGGCTTGGGAACGAGCAGCACGCCCGCTGAGAAGGGGCTGTTGCTGGGTTCAATGAGCCCAGCGTCGAGCAGTGAAATGAGGATCTTCTTGAGCTCCACCAGCTCAACTGGGCCCATGCGGTACATGGGAGACACGGTCGGCCCGGAACCCTCCTGGAGCTGGACACGATGTAACACCGATCGATTGGGAGGGAACTGGGGGGTGCGATCCGCGAAGAGAGTAGTGCGCTTCTCCAGGACGGCGTTGAACCGCGCCAGCTCGTCCGGTGTGAAGCCGGCACCAATCTCATTAAGCATGACCTGAGTGCTGTCCAGGTCTATACGGTACATCGCGTACTCCTTGCCCTTCCGGAGCTGGCGCGCCAGCGTCTTGCTACTCATCAGGATCTGGGACGCTGGTCGAGGCCCGTCCGCCGAGCGCTCGTGTGTAATGTTATGGACCTCAGCGGCCTGTGCCCTGTACTCGCTGTCTGGGCACCAGAATGAACCGTCCGGAAACCAAACTACCCGTCGGCGCACACTGATGTCCACATCCTGCTTGTCCAGCCAGTCCACTCCAATGATGACATCAAGTTTCGTTTAAGTGGCCAGCCGGAGCGGCTGCTTAGGTTTTAGCGGGCAAGTGTTCGAAGCGCGTCATTGGTGAATTACTGGGGAACTTGGGTTTCCCCGCGAAACTCCAACCGCACGTTCAGATTTCCAAATCTCAAGTAAAGTTCGGCGGAACTTTCTGAACGGGGGCAGTTGACGAGCAGCATTCCTCCGGACGAATGAATTGCGTTCCATACTTGCGCAAAATTTTGAAAGGTAGCTTGCGTGCAGCCCTACTAAAATTTGCGCGGACGTTCAGATTTCCAAATCTCAAGTAAATTTCGGCGGAACATTCTGAACGGGGGTAGTTGGCGGGCAGCGTTCCTCCAGACGAATGAAATGCGTTCCATACTTGCGCAAAATTTTGAAAGGTAGCTTGCGTGCAGCCCTACTAAAATTTGCGCGAAGTGTGGGACTGAAAATTCGTAACGGAAACTTTTTGGTAGTTGCCGTCACTTCCTCTTGTGCAAACGTGTGGGAGTGAAAATTCGTAACGGAAACTTTTTGGTAGTTGCCGTCACTTCATTTTGCGCGAGTGTTGGGCTGAAAATTCGTAACGGAAACTTTTTGGTAGTTGGCGTCACTTCCTTTGGTTCGACTGAAAATTCGCTGAAATTCGCTGAATTCGTACCGTAGCCTAATTTTTAGTACCTCGAAGTGACGGAGCACCTAAAAATTTGCCCACAAGTACACTTGGCAGCGCGCTCACTGGGAAAAATTGTACAGCCGCTCCGGCGGGCCACTTGAACGAATTGTAATGATGTCGGCAGCGCCCAACGGCGCAATAGTCGCCACCAGGTCCACCGGCGTGCCCTGCAGCACACCCTTGATGTCTGCTAGGCCCGGCGATTGGTGCCGCCGGCCGTCCGAGTAGGTGACATACACTGCCGTGGTGTGAGGTCGTGGTACCAGGCCCAGCCTACGCACCAGGGCCTCGTTGATGAAGGACGTGGAGGAGCCGGTGTCGACAAGGAACTTCACGTCCATGATCGTTTTCTCCTTCAAATACGGATCAAGGACGGTGGGAGGGACCAGTAACCCTCCGCTGAAAAGAAACAAATGTCGCGAACCTCCTTGAGATGCACGCGCCGCCGGTTGAGTGGCCGCGTCTGAGGCCACGTTATTGACGTCTACCTCTACCCTAGTTGACTCCGCGTCTGGACTACCATCTGATTTTTCTACCCTATCCCCTACCCCGGGACCCAAGCCCACGGGCAGGGCTACTACTCCCGAGGAGCGGTGGGACGGGAGGCCGCCTCGCCCGACCGCCCGCCCTCTTCCCCCCCCTCCTCCTCTTCGTCCGCCTCCTCCTCGTTGTCATACTCGTAGCCCGCCACTGCATGCGCCTGGCCGGAGGAGGAGGACTGTCGCCGCGCCTCAATCTCGTTGACCGCGCGCAACACGCCCTTGGTAGAGCTGGTCGCGGGTGGTCGCGGCTGCTGGTACTGCGTCGGGACCTGTCTGGCATGCTGCAGGCGAGCCGCATGCTCACCCGCGTTGCGGGGTCGGTCCCGGGGACCGGAGGAGTCGGGGCGGCTGCCGAAGGCTGGACCAGAGAAGCGAACGCTGGGTTCTCCGTCCCCCGCACCACGACTGGCGTGCTTGCCCCGGAGCTTGGGGCAGTCGCGCTTGAGGTGCCCCACCTCACTGCACATGAAGCACCGCGCCTTGCTAGCGTCGATCGCGTTGACACCCTGGTCAGTGTAGCCATCATCAGGGTCGTCGAGGTACTCGTCCTCCTCCTCGCCGGCGAAGTCAGTGGAGTACATCTGATTCACCCGTCGCGGGGGAGCTGGCCTGAAGAAACGGCGCACTGAGGGTGCGCGCCCGCGAGCCACCACGTCGGCCACCTGTATAAGGTATCTCTGGATATTCAGGATGTCCCAATCCTTCCAAGGAACCTCAGCGTAGTGCTTGAATACCTCGTCCTGCAGCTCGGGACAGAGTGCCTCGATGAACCTGATCTTGTACTCGTACCAGGTCATGTCGGTCAGATAAGCGGCGCTGGACTCAAACTTGGATAGAAACTCGCGATATGGGGTGGTCCCCTGGCGCAGCTTGCCAAAGGCGATTCGCTCGTGGAGCTCCGCGTCTGGGGGTATCAGCTTGCGGCGCACCCGGTCCATCAGCTCCTCCACGGTTTGCGGGTATGACTGGGATGCGATGCTCTCACAGTTCAAGATGCTCACAACCGAGGGGTCCATACAGGTGTTGACCACATGTGAGATCAGATCGCAGGTGGCAAGCTCCCAGCTGTTGTGATTGCACCAGACGGTATACTGCTGTTGCCACATGCGTCCCCATTCGTCGACCTCTCGCGGTTTCATATCCGCGTGCAGCTTGGGTACATTCTTGAAGGTAGGCATCGGGGGGGCCTTTACCGTGTTAAGCTTAGGCCCACCGACCTCTCTGTAGGCGATGGAGCCGAATGCTGGAGGCTGCGACCGGGGGAGAGATCCGGATCTGTCCGGTGTACCGTGTGTCCGGCGCACCTGTACCGACGAGGGGTGTTCATACCCCGGGTCATCCAGTGCCACCCTGCTGAAATTCAGGTTACCGACGGTCGCGGGCGAAGGGGCCACGCTGCTGTCAAATACCCGTGGACGCTGCGGCTGGGGTACCGGACGCTGGACGGGCGTATGAGTCTCCTCGCCTCGGGCAGTGACCCTGTCTCTGCCATCCCCGTGGCTGGTTCGTGGTCTATGAGTACCAGCAGGTGTGCCCTGCGTGACTGGTTCTTCGTCAACCTCGCCAGTCCCCTCCAGATCGTCGAACTCGCCATATGCCCCTGGAATCTCCCCATCCTCATCCGAATTCCATAGCGCCGTGGGTAACAGGGAAGTACTGCCGAAGGACACTCTGCGTCTGCCCCGGTGCGTGGGGCCCGGCGGAGGTCCCTGGGGACGCCCCCGCCCCGCCCAGGGATGCGATGGCCGCCCGGTGACTGGCTGCTGATAGCGGTAGTGCAGGGTATCTTCATTCTCGTCTCTCTGCTGCTCAGGATCCGGTGGTAGCAGTTAACGCCAAGCGCATTGGCGTGATCCTGATTCGGCATATCTCTGCGATTCCAGCGGCACCGGAACGAGTTCATTCCGACAAGTATCAAGAAAGTTATGGCGTTCCGACTTCCCGGTCGCGCGCGAGCGCGAGCCGGCTGTTCTTCTAAGTCGGACGTGAATATTTGCCGACGACATATGGGGTCGACAGTAATTCCTGGGCTGACAGGAATTAGGTGCTGTACCTACGACGGTATTGGATTAATACGTCGTACGCAGGAAATAGGAACCTTAACCTGTGGTCTGTTGGTACCGCAGTCTTGGTCCTGGACTTCTAGGTGCAGATGCAATAATCACTGTGGTGACTGTACTCTGTGGTCACTGTGCCTGTATGGCAGACCTACTGTATAGGAACTGGGCGCTGTACAGGTAGTGAATACTGTACCGGGGGTGTTATTACTGAGCAGGCCTCCTAGGCTGCTCAGGACTAGCAAGCACAGTGCACAAGTATATAAACAATAGGCCAGTGCCAATTGGGCATCTCTTGCGAGCCCGCCTCACGTGTTGTGCCTTGACTTGGCAAGCGCGTGTACAAGCCTCAAGTGTGTGAGCGCTGTAACATTATCCAATTTTAACAAAGCTCCGTTTCCAACCATATTCACACATTGCTGCATTGCAACCATATCCTTCACATTGCGTGTGCTAAGAACGTTAACTCAAATTACAACCAGTCTCAGCGGAACGGCCAGGAGGGTCGTTGCCGGTTGCGGTGTGCAGCGTTGACGACGCGAGGAGCTCGTCCGGTGGTGAATGGTGCAGGAAGAACAACGGCAGCAGGATTTCCGGTTTCGGCAGTCTGCTGGGGGTTCGATTTCGCCTGAATTGCGTCGTGTCGTTCGGGATCTATCTTTATTGCTTGCAGATCGTCCGCCTGTTAATCGCAGCTTCGTGCAATTCGTCGACGACCAGGTCGAAGATTGGGAGCGAATTCTGCGGCACGTCCAAACCATCGTCATTCCGGAGCACCGGAGCATCGACGACCTCGAGCAGGAGCTTCACGGTTTGGTCGGCATCCAGACGGTGATTACAGCAGTAGCTGAGCGGGTGCGGACGGAGTTGGCGGCGAGGCGAGGAGAGGTTGCGGAGGCAGCTGGCGCAGTGCGACACGAGTTTGTACCGACAGTAGCGGGTGCGGGAGTACCACGTACTTTCGCAGGGTCATCGGCGACGAGGGTGTTGCAGCGGGGCCAGTTAGGCGTGAACGACGCGGAGCGGAGCACTACAGGCGGCTTGCAGAGGTCGGGGCGACAGCGGAAGCCATCACCGGAGGACAGCGCGCGGCAAGAGTCGGCAGGTTTCCGGAGCGAGCAAGAGTTCCTTTTCAGGAACTGCCCCAGCCCCTTCGCGTTCGTGTGACGCGTTGGGAAGAGTTTGCCCCTCTTGGGTACGATAGTGACCTTGAGGTGGGAGCAGGGGGCGTCGCTGGGCTAGGCGACGAGACACTTGGCGACCACGAGGTGCCAAGATACAATCCGCGGGGTGCCAACGACGGGTTGTCACCTGTCTACTATACCAACGGTGACGATTCAGTCATCGCGGGCCGACAGCGGGTCGACGACGGCGCAGCGGGTAGCAGGGTGCCAGAGCTGATTGTGGTGAGCGACAGCGACACGACAGCGACAAGGAGAACCAGGACGCGCCTGGGGCCAGCCGTGGTGGTCTTGCCTGAGTGGTAACACTTGGCACTTTCCTTTCTTGTTCAGTAGCTTATATTGCTTTAATTGCTGCTTGGCCACTTGGCTGGCTGTAGCAGATCTGAACAGAGGCCATCATGGATGATGGAGCTATCAACCAACAAGCGGGCTTTATGGGCTTTGCGCGGCGCGGCGCTGGGATGGATGGACGAGATGGACGCGATGGACGCGGTGGACGCGATGGACGCGGGGACGGCCAGGCGCTGGGAGACCAGGCTGCGGTGCCAGATAATCAGAGCCAAGGATCGCAGGGCGGTCAGAACGCGCCAGCCGCAGATCAAGCGGCGCCTAAGCGACCGACCGTGGCTGAGGGGTACGCGGTGCTAGGCCAGTTTCAGTCCATCAAGGACAATTGGCAGCCCCGGGATGCTGAGAGGATGTTAGAGGACATGAACTTGTACACGGAGATATACACCGGTGACAAGCTTCGCATCCTGGCGTCTAGTGCCTACATAAGGCAGTCGGCGAGGCGGCTGTTCAAGTTTGTTCGGGAGCGACACGCGGCGGGGGACACCTGGGCGGCGTTTATGACGCGACTCAGGTCGTTCCTGAGTGACAAGAGGACCATAGATGGGTCCCACCTGAAGCAAGAATACCTGGACTACAAGCCCATCAAGGGGCAGCTAGTGGTCCACGCCTTTGAAGACTTCGTCAAGCTGAGGGAGGACGCCATGGCCAAGGGCTTCTTCGTCGCAGATCGGATGGCCATGGGCGACTTTCTCAAGTCGCTGCAGCTGGATCCGGTCACCATGGATAATGTGACCATCCACATGCGACAGGTCCATGGCTGGGCAGCCATGACGGACCAGTTGTATGAGTGTTTCAGCGGCAAGTACGTGGGTGGTAAGCGCCCTCGTCAGGGTGATGAGGAGGCCACTGAACCCACGGTTAAGTCCATGAGGGGATCGGGCCACGGGGGCCCAGCGCCCTCGAGAGGGCCTGAGACCTCTTCAAGGGGTCGAGGAAGGTCCAGGAGGGGGCGTGACAGAAGGGCTGGACGGGGGACCCCGCCGAAGTCGGGACATCCACAGTCCCAGTTTGACTTCAAGAGGGTGGGTGGTCCTCCCAAGGCTGGGCCCAGCAGTGGGACCTCACGGGACATCAGTCAGGTGGAATGTTATTTCTGCCAGGGGAAGGGTCACTTCAGGAATGAGTGTCCCTCGTACCTGAGGCAGGAAGGTCAGAGCAAGCCAGCTCAGGGTGGCAGCAAGGACAAGGCTGGTCCATCCCAGGATAAGGGCAAGGGCAAGGCTGCTGATCATTGACTTGAGCCTGCACACATCCCTGAACCCTGGAGGGTGCCCCCAGGGGTGTGTAATGTAGCTGCTAGTGACGGCAGTGAGGGGCAGCCCCATGCTCTAGTGAAAGAGCCTATTGGACACGATGGGGCAAGCTTGGTTACCACAGAGAGTATGCCAGCTGTAGCTGCAGTGGTTACTCGCCAACGTGCCCGCCATGGCGGTGCTGAGCCTGAGGTAGGACCTGGTGATGTGGACCCAGGTGGATCTCAGAAGCATTCTGACCGTGCAGGACTGGCACAGGATGGTCAGGATGAGGATAGGGCTGGAGACAGTCTGACAGGCACGACCCTGGTGCCTCCTGTACATAAGGGATCTGTACATACCTTGAGTGCTAATAATGACAATAAAAGGTTTTCTCTCTTGTATGACATTGCCTCAAGGTTGCATACCATGTTTGGCCATGCAGCTCAGTCTTTGCAAGTTGCTAGACGGCTGGGAGGAAGTGAGTTGTACTCCATCTGCCAACAGGTTGCTCAAGCTTGCAAGTGCAGGCTAGTTGCTAGAAAGCCCAAGCAGTCTCATGCCAGGACTCCTATTTTGCAGCCAGGCCATGTGCAGGTAGATATTCAGAGAATCAGGGGTTTGAAGCTGCTGGTGGCAGTGGACAGATATACCAAGTACAAGACCCTAGAGATCCTGCCTGACATGGAGAAGCCTACATTGATTGCTGCTCTGAAGTTGACAAGGAGCAGGTACCCTGGGTTGGAGTTGTTGCAGTGTGACATTCAGTTTGAGTGCTGTGAGAACCTGCCAGAGTTTCCAGAGTTGCTGATTACACCCAGGGAGAGCCACGGCCAGCAAGGGGTGGTGGAGAGAGCCATCCAAGAGATCAAGACTGTGCTGCTGGTGGAGAGGATTCCAAGGACGTCATCTGCCATTGTGACATCTGCATGGCTACGTTCTGTGGAGGATAGGCTGAACCTGAGGACTCCCATGTTCTTTGGTGACATTGCCATCAATCCTCTTATGCTGCATACCAGGATGCTGCCAGCTGATGCTGAGCAGGCATGGAAGGAGAAGCTAGAGGCCAAGTTCCTCAAGCTGAGGCAGAAAGACAAGGGCTGGAGTGTCCTAGAACCTAACGTTGGACAACAGGTTGTTGTGTGGAAGGAACCAAGCTTTCCAGGGAAACGTGGCAGCTGGCATGATGGGGTGGTGACCCGAGTAGAAGCCGCTGGCCATAAGTGCTGGGTGGCCATTGATGGCTCCCAAGCAGTGCACCGTCTGTCCTGGTCAAAGATCCGTCCCCGGGGAGGTAATCAAGGAGACCTCTTCCAGGTGCCCGCTGGTGTACAAGGCGGGGGTGACGTGGAGCTTCCTGATCAGGGTGCTACAGCTGTATCGAGCCCTCAGGGTGACCCTGGCCCGGCCCCTGGGGTACCTTCACATACGGTGGTTGGGCAAGCAGGCGGACAGGCTGCACCTCCGGAACGGCCCGACACCAGGCCTAGGGGTGTGCGTCTATCAGATATTGTACAGGCTTTGCAAAGAGCCAAGAAGGAGCCTAAGGTGTCCAAGCTTGTCCAGTTGGATGAACCTGAGGTAGCTGCCATGGAGATAGATACCAATGCACAGGTTTCTGTCATGGGACCTCAGCATACAGGAGAACTGCTGGTCGGAGAACCAAGTTGCCCCTGGGTGTCTGATTTCAGTGGTAGGACGCATCTAAGGGTGTTGGGAGAGGTTACTGCCCCTGTCATGGGTGTGGATGTGACCTTCCTTGTCCTAGAGGACTATGATGGCCCTGTGATTTTGGGTCAGAATTTTCTGGGCAATCCTGGGATTTCTATCAGAGCTACAGCTCTGAGAAGAGATGGCTGGGGGATGATTCCCCTAGAAAATTTCAGGACAACATTTCCAGTCAGGTGCAGGGCCAAGCCGGTCAAGGGTGTAAAATGGGATGAAGGGGAGGTGCCCCCAGCGGCCAGTTTGGTGATTCCAGCTGTGTTGCACCCCAGCAGTATTGGCATAACTCACAGGAGCCTTGCTGCACACTCTCCTTTGACATATGACCAGCTGGTCCAAGAGATGAGCTCGCCTACTTTGTTTGAGGCTTGGAAGCTCGCCTTCTCCAAGGCATTGGAGGAGTGGTTGCAGTTTGAGTGTGCTGCACCAACAGACAGACGTCCCCCAGCATCAAGGAAGCTTGCTTTGAGATTTGTGCTGAAGAGGAAGGTTGTGCTGAAGAGGGATGATTCCCCTAGAAAATTTCAGGACAACATTTCCAGTCAGGTGCAGGGCCAAGCCGGTCAAGGGTGTAAAATGGGATGAAGGGGAGGTGCCCCCAGCGGCCAGTTTGGTGATTCCAGCTGTGTTGCACCCCAGCAGTATTGGCATAACCCACAGGAGCCTTGCTGCACACTCTCCTTTGACATATGACCAGCTGGTCCAAGAGATGAGCTCGCCTACTTTGTTTGAGGCTTGGAAGCTCGCCTTCTCCAAGGCATTGGAGGAGTGGTTGCAGTTTGAGTGTGCTGCACCAACAGACAGACGTCCCCCAGCATCAAGGAAGCTTGCTTTGAGATTTGTGCTGAAGAGGAAGGTTGTGGATGAGGTATCAGTGCCCCATGTCAGGCCTGTCCTGAATGAGTATCACGGCACGGGGAGTCTGCCAGGAGAGGAGCTATACACGCCAGGGATGCTACACGACACATGGAGAATTTTGCTATGTCTCTACGTGGGGTTGCTGAACAGGGGAGCAGCTATGTCATCAGTGCTGCTGGACTTCAAGAGGGCATTTTTAAAATCTGATCCAGAAGTGGCTAGGAGGGTGTGGAAGCAGGATGAGCCTTACTGTGTTGAGGTGCCTGCCATCTGGAAGCTGGAGCTGCATCAACAATTCCTGGTTATTCTGAAGGGCCTGGAAGGACTCAGGTCGAGCCCAATCATCTGGAGACTCACGCTGCAGGAAGCTCTGATCAGTGAGTGTGGCTTGAGAGTGTCTTCAGTTGATCCCTGTTTGCTGCTGGCCCAATGGGAGGGTCTGCCAGTGTATGCTAGTTTGCATGGAGATGATCTGCATTTGCTAGCCCCCACGACCTGGCTGAAGAAGTTTATTCCTGTCATCAGTGGCAAGTTTTCACTGGGCAAGGAGCTGTGGCAGGAGCCCAACAAGCCTGTAGTGTTCTGTGGAATGCAGGCTACCCTGTTCAGGAGGGACGGGGAGTGGAGTATCAGGCTTCAGGCTGGAGGAGATTATAAACAGACCATTGTGAAGGCCTTGCCAGAGAAGATCACCCAGGCTGCAGGACCTGAGTTGAGAGGCATGTGGGCCTGGTTTGCCAGCATCTGTGGTCCGTCTTTGATGGTCCATAGCAGAATGCCTGATGAGGTGCTTGAGGATGAGAAGCCTCGAGTCATAGCCCGGTTGGTGGAGAGTACCCCTGATCTGATTTTGTCTGGGATTGACTTTGCCCAGCCTATCACCTTGGAGATCTTTGTTGACAGTTCCATGGATGCTCGCCAGGTTACCAAGGTCAGGGGGAGATCTGCTGCTCTGTTTGCTTTTTATCAGAGCAGGGCAAGTTTGTTCAGCTGGTACAGCAGACTGCAGAAGAGGGTCTGTATCAGTTCAGATGTGGCAGAATGCAGGGCCATATGCGAGGGGATCCAGTCCAGCCTGTACATAAAGGAGTTAATGCTGGAGCTGGCTTCAGTTACCCCTTGGACCTTGCAGATGGAGACGTTGTTGCTAACAGACAGCATGGGTATGGTCCAGTTTGTTCACAAGCAGCTGGCCAGAAGCCGGGACCTGGATTATTTGTTGCTGAAGGAGTTGGCCAGTTTGGTTGACTTGAAGCATATCCCTGGCGAGGAGAACCCTGCTGATGCATTGACAAAACTGCCACACAAGGCCCCAGCCCAGTACAATGTACTGAGGAAGCTCATGAATGCTGACTGTCAAGTCGGTCTATCTGTCTAAAAGCTGAGAGCTGGGTGCTTAAGTCTCTGGATATCAGGCTGGGAGCTTGATTGTACATAATCCTGAGCACACCTTGAGGGGTGAGACATGTCTCTGGTGTGGGAATGTCTGACATTGTCTCTGATGGAGAGATGTCTATCTGGGGTTTTCATCTCAGTCTGAGGTTTCCCCAGATCTGTGGTTTGTGGGCGGGGTTCGATTCCCTGGTGCCGTCTTAAGGCGGAGTTTCACGGACTGGCTGACCCATCCACCATGCTGGTGAGGTGGCGACAGGTCCCCTGATTTTCCACGGTTGGAACGAGTATGGGAGCTTGTGTTTTGCATGTGCTTCGCGTAGATGTTGTGTCTGGTTCGATAAGGGGCAGCAGACCGGCGCCGACTTCCGTCTGGGGGTCAGCAATGTTTTCTGATGAGCTGTTGTGGGTGATCTGTGGGGTTTCGCCTAAGGTCCTGAAGGTTGTACATACTTCTCAAGTTCTTAACTGAACACCTATGGGCTGCCACAGTTGGCCAACCTCTTGTACATGGGTAACACAACGAGCCTCCCGTGAAGGGATAGGGACTCATTGTAATTTGTTTGTGCTCCTGAGCCAGTATGGGTGCTATGTACATATAATAAGGAATCCAAGCTGACTGTCATGCCCAGCGGGTTGTGACTTGTAGTCGGGGAGGATGTCCAGTACCCATTGTGTGTGTTTGTATGTAGACTTGTGTGAGCTGCTACAGCTCAAGAAAAGAAAGGATTGGAGTTAACGCCAAGCGCATTGGCGTGATCCTGATTCGGCATATCTCTGCGATTCCAGCGGCACCGGAACGAGTTCATTCCGACAAGTATCAAGAAAGTTATGGCGTTCCGACTTCCCGGTCGCGCGCGAGCGCGAGCCGGCTGTTCTTCTAAGTCGGACGTGAATATTTGCTGACGACATATGGGGTCGACAGTAATTCCTGGGCTGACAGGAATTAGGTGCTGTACCTACGACGGTATTGGATTAATACGTCGTACGCAGGAAATAGGAACCTTAACCTGTGGTCTGTTGGTACCGCAGGCTTAGTCCTGGACTTCTAGGTGCAGATGCAATAATCACTGTGGTGACTGTACTCTGTGGTCACTGTGCCTGTATGGCAGACCTACTGTATAGGAACTGGGCGCTGTACAGGTAGTGAATACTGTACCGGGGGTGTTATTACTGAGCAGGCCTCCTAGGCTGCTCAGGACTAGCAAGCACAGTGCACAAGTATATAAACAATAGGCCAGTGCCAATTGGGCATCTCTTGCGAGCCCGCCTCACGTGTTGTGCCTTGACTTGGCAAGCGCGTGTACAAGCCTCAAGCGTGTGAGCGCTGTAACATTATCTAATTTTAACAAAGCTCCGTTTCCAACCATATTCACACATTGCTGCATTGCAACCATATCCTTCACATTGCGTTTGCTAAGAACGTTAACTGTAGCCATTGTGGTCTCGTCTGGGGTTGTTGTTGCTGCATCCGGGGTTGCCGTTGTTGCCGTTGCTGCTGCTGCTGCTGCTGCTGCTGCTGCTGTGGTTGCTGCTGCTGCTGCTGCTGCTGCTGCTGCTGTCGTTGCTGCTGCTGCTGTTGCTGCTGTTGCTGCTGCTGCTGCTGCGAGTCCCCTTGTAGTATCTCTTGGTCACTTCTGTCATCTTCCTGCCTGGTTAAGGCGTCTAGATTGTCCCCATCCGCGGGGGAACTAGAGCTGGATCGTGGGGAGCCTTCCACAGGTCTCTCCATGACCTCACCTGTACCTGTCTCTACTTGGACGTGCGGTGGTACCTCTAGCCCTTCTGTACCGTGCTCGTGGTTGTCTACAGGTTCTACCTCTCTATTATCTGAATCTCTCTCCCTAGTCTCGTCTTCTGTCTCTCTGGCGTTCCTTGTTTGGTACCGTGTTGGCATGGTGCTCGTACCGGTACCTTACACAGCAGGCAACACCTCCCCAGGAAGAAAGCGAGAGAGAAAGAGCAACCACGTGCTATGGCTCTATAGATATAGAACCTAGTATTACTACCTAGTACTAGTATCCTCTACTGTTTGCTAGGGCCAATGGTCAGCTGAGAGAAGGTAACTGGAACTGCTGTCCCCTCCCCCTGACTGCTGAGCGTGGGTGGCTTGGAGCATTCACGTGTGGTGTGCATCCCCTCAGGCAATGGCATGTGTTCCCTAACAAACCTATCTGCTTCTGTAATGTTGTCAAACCCTTTCCACTTAGCACTAGAGCCTAGGGACAATATCTTATCTTTAATGTGCTCCTCACAAGTCTTCCAACTGTAGAATATAGCTGGTCTACCCTTATCCCCGTCATGAGCTACTGCATAGTAAGGAAATCCAGACTGTCCACCCTTATTTATTCTGTTACGTCTAGGCATGTTACATCATAGTCTGGCAGCGGCTTGCAAGCAGGAGAGAAAGGGGAATCCCATGCAGGCTACCTCTAAATGCAGTGACATACAAACGAGGAGAGAGCACGGAGTGTAGCACAGCACACGCCCCCAGCCTTCCGCGGCAAAGGGGCTATACAACAAATACACGGAGGTAAACACCGTCAACACAGTCGGCAACAGCCAGACGGTATCCACCCCCACAACAGGTAAAACAACGAATGGTCGTCATCCGCAACTTCCATTCGCACCAACGACATTCACACCCTATAGAGGCACAACGTATAACAAGACCCCCCTACGCGTGCGAACCCGGAGAGAAAGCGAGCACGCCAGCTAGCCTTCCGCAGGCATAGCTTGCAAAGAAAGAATCCTAACTAGGGGACGTACCATATTCGATGACGTTAAACCCTCCTGAGCTGGCCGCCACCCGGTGTCGTTGAAGGCAAGCCCTGGCCGCCACTAGGTGTCGTTGAAAACAGGAGAGCTGAACGCTATCGTTTACAGCACCTCACCACAGGACTATTGCTAGCCCCGCCGAGTATCCCAGACTGGCCGCTTGCTGGCTAGGTCGTCGTTGAATCCCTTTACGGGCTGGCCGCCGACCAGTCAGCAGTCGTTGAATTCCGGAACCTCTACCTACGTCAAACTCAGCCTTGGTGTTACGTCCCAGCCCAGACACACCTAGCCTGAGCTACGTAGCGAAAGACCCTTCTTGCCGGAATTAGGAATAATTCAGGATAGCCTAAAGTAGGTTGCGCTTCACGACGTGAGTCGTGAGATATCTGGCATCACGGCTTAATGCCAAGCTAATTAGTTCACACTTATAATGGCTAGCAATACCAATCACAAATGGATAATGCCCCGGGCTCAATGTGTAGGCGTATTCGCACTTATCATTCATTAAACCAAGAGGACGAGACTCTCGTCCTCGGACCAATTTAACCTAGGTTGATTGCGGCGCAGATACATGCCAATTTCCCTGGACCAATCCGAGCCAAACATTCCACGTAGGATCCGGGCCGACATCGACCCTCAACTACAGGATCCACGTCTAGTACCACAAATGGACTCGGAACTGACGCGGCGCCACCGCACCGGTACCTAAAAGGGCAACCTAGGACCAAAATAGCTAGTCCAATTCACGCAAGAGTCATTGTCCATAAAACTTAGTACAACGGCCACAAGGCCTTAGTAATTTATTCCATTGTTACGTCCGACCTAAAGGGCCGGGACGTAACACTCCTCCCCCCCACGGGGGTCGGTAGTCCCTACCGTACAAAGGTAGAATAGGATCACAAAACAAGACTACTATAAGAGTACTATGTCCCAACCTCGGTTCACCCGCAGGTCAGTAATGCCAGTTCCTCTAGAGGTTGATACACAAGCCCAACCCTGACGTAGTAGCCAAAACCTGGCGGGGATTGAACTCCGTGTTCCATCCCGAAACTGAACTATCTAATCTAGCGTCCGCCGCTAGTAGCCCGCCGCAGCTGGGCCTCATGGAGAGCCCGTCGCCCCGCGGGGGTCATGATGTGAGTCATCACCCCTGGATGCGCGCATAGGTCCACCTCGAAGGCGATCTGATATAGGGACGTCTTCTGCCGACCCAACCGAGACAGCTCCACCCACGTGCCCCGGGGCCACATGGCCAGGAACCCAGCGAGATACTGGGGGTGGGTGAAGAGAAGGGTCAACGCCGACCAATCCGCCGCCCCACAACGGTGATCGCGAACAAACTTCACCCCCATCATGAATACCTCGGTGCGCACATGATCCTCGAGGATGGTCGCTCTAGGGGCCCCTACAATGTCGGGCACCACCAGTTCCAGGAAGGCGCGTCCCTCCGCCGGAGCCACCTTGGGTGGCGTAACCACATGCCCCCCCCATCCACCTGATATCTCCAATCCCACCAATTCTCGATACCGAACTGCACCGTGTGGCCCACCGTCCGGGGAAAACGCAGGTCGTCAGGTTGCGGCAAGGGCAGCGGCGCCTGTGGGAAGAAGGTGATCTCAAGTTGCTCCCAGTAAGCACCACGGTCAACCGCGCACCACGGGCCCGCTTGAAAAACCAAAGGAGCGGGCAGGTGCATACCAGGAGGGACCGGGAACATGGGTCCCTCGAACACTACGCACAGCTTCTCCGTTCGAGGCCCCGGCCCACCGTGTCTTACGGTCCTTCCCGGAATGGTTCGCATGAAGTCCCCCAGCGACCACTCCTCGTGTGAGGCTGCCCGGGAAGCGGCCTCGTAGCCTACTGAGGTGGCGACTGAGTGATCTCCCTGACGCCCGAGCTGGTCCAGCATCCGCTGCATGAGACCCTGCCCTGATTGCACCGCAGCCACGAGAGTCTCAAGGGTAACCACGGGTTCCGCCGGCACCATAACACCCGCCACACCAGGACCCTCCGCGGCAATCCGTACTGCACTAGGTAAACTCGGTCCCTCCGCAGGCCGTGACATCGACGGTCCGTCCTGGGCAGGCCGGAGACGAGGCTCCAAGGAGACCAGGAAGTGGGGCTCCGGTGGGACCTCCTCCGCTCGGGAGCGCGGTTCCAGGGAGACAAGGAAGGTAGTCTCTTCTTGGCCCGCATCGGGCGGGTTGCTAGCGGGAACCTCATCAATCGGCTCCTCCCTAGCCGGCCGTTCGGCCCTGGCCACTGCGGTCTCTGTCGGATCCGATCGCCGTCGCCGATTCTCTCGCTCTTGCTCCAACCCCACCGCCGACCCCCACGTGCGCTCCCAGTACCGATCCGCTGGTCGGCGAGGAGGTGGTGACGCTCGGCGAGCGGGGCGTACATCATTCCCGGAGTCCGAGCGGGAACGCGAACGGGAGGGCGGGGATGGTGAGCGACGACGTGCCGGCCCCTCCGGAACACGTCGAGGGCAGCTTGGCTGCCCCCACCCCATCCGGTCGCCCTTGGAAGACTTCGCGTCTCGCGCCCTGAAGGTCGCCCCCAGCCCGTCGCCGGCGGTGGCGCCTCATAACGAGGCACAGGGCGGCTTCTTCCGCCGCTCCCCTGGGAACCCCGAGACGGCGGATCCCGCGGAGGGGAACGAGAGGGAGGGTGTGGAGGATGGTCGTCGTCGTCGGAACTGGAGTCATATCCCTCACTCCCATCATCCTGGTCCTCATCATCCATCGCCACAATGCGATCCAGAGCCTGCCGCAGCGAATACTGCCCTTCTCGCAGGCATTTTTCACCCCGTAGCGCCCCCACTGGCGGAAGATACCGGGGGAAGTGGTATTCCAGCAGCTGCCGCACTGGGGTGGAAGTAAGAGGAGAAGGAGCCGGGGAATGCCAGCCCCGCTTCCAGCGTGTTCATGCACCCGTGACAGGCGCATTCCCGCTCATGTGTCTCCCAGTCGGTCCCAACCACCACACCATTGTGCGCAGCCGTGCGGGTCTCGATCCGGAACCTCACGTTGCGCCGCACGAACCCTCGAAAAGTCTCCATCTGCACAGGGCCGACCCGCGCCATGATAGAATCAGCGCGGAGATGCGACGGCATTTGATTACGGCGACGCCGCCGTCGTTCCACCAGGGTTTCCCCCTCCCGACCGTAGTCACGCAAGAACACCCGGGGATTGAACGTCTCCTCGTGCAGCTCCTTTACCAACTCCAACGTACGCGCGTCCGGTGCTCCAGGCCTTGACGAGGTTTCTTGCCGGTGCTCGCGACTAGAGGAGGGCCCCGTCTGCCCGCCACCATCTCTCAAACCCCCGGTCCCTGGTGCATCCCTTCGGACCGCAGGCTCTCCACGAGCTATCTGCGTCCTTACCCCTGCTTCCGGCTCCGAGACCTCCGGATCGTCTTGTATATCCATGTCGACCAAATCCCCCTCACTGGACTCCCCGTCTGCAACCCGGAATCCTGTGTCAGCAGCCTCCGCGGCGCCACCGGGAGTCTGGTCTCTGGGAAGCGCCTCCGCGGCGTCCCTCTGCACAGCCCACACACAAGATGTCAGGGCGTTAGTCGACGCGTACCAAATACCTGGCCCACGCACCACCCTCACCCTACACCCTACTGGCTGGGGTCTGCTAACGCAGCTGGTGCGTCTTCTTGTATGCTTCTAGTAAGCGGGCGCACCCCGCTAACTCGGGGGCGGTGCGCCAGGAGTCCTCAGACTCGTGTTGTGCGAATCGCCATCGCACCCGATATTGTCGCTGGACCCCTCGTCCCCGTTTGACATCCCGGTGACCCACGATTGCAGCCACCTCGTCCTCCTGTTCCCCCGTATCAGGATGAACTCCAGTGGGGCTGGGGGATTGACCCTACCCTGAATGGTGTTCTGGTGATACAACTTGAGCTGGTCACGGTGGAAACGGTTGGACGTGAGGTTCCATGACACTGGAATGTCCACCTGGAACATGACGTCATCGAACTTGGTGAGGACCTTGTAGGGTCCCAGGAACATGGGTCGGAGCTTAGTCTTCAGCTCCTTCTCCACCTTGTGCGAAAATCGCCCGATCTGCGGGCCCTCGACCAGGACCCAATCGCCCACCTCGATGGACGGCGCCCTGGGTCCCGCTTGCCGGCTGTCCTCTCCAGATACCGTGCTGCCGCTGCGCGATAGCCCTGAACCGCGCTGTTATGCGCTTGGTGCATCCGCTGCAGCAACCGGTCGACCCCTTGCAGGGTATCCAGTCTGACCTGATCCTCTCCCAGCTCGTGGCTCCCAAGCAAGTCGAGCGGTGTGAGAGGGTGTCGGCCGGAGTTGAGGAAAAAGGGGGTGAACCCATGGGCGGCCTGGGGGGCATTGTTCAGGGAAAACTCCACCAGCCCAGAAGTTCTTCCCAATTGCTGCCCACCGTGTCGGTGTAGTGTCGCATGGTCTCTTGCACCGTGCGGTTCAACCGCTCCACCAGGTGCGACGACGAGCTGTGATAGGCCGTGCCCAGCGACACCTTGGTGCCCAGTTGCTCGAAGAACTCCTGCCAGAATTTGGCCGTGAAGAGCTTGTCGCGGTCAGAGATGAACTGCCGGCTGAGCCCATGAAACCGAAACACGTGCGTCAGGTATATCTTGGCGCACTCCTCCGCTGTGAGGTCGACCGGACACGGGGCCAGGTGACACATGCGCGTCAGGCGGTCCACAAACACCAAGACCATGCTGTTGCCGTTCTTCGTCTTCTTGAACGGGCCGATGAAGTCCATCATGATAGAATCCCAAGGACCCATAGGATCCGGCAGCGTCTTAGGGACGGCCTGAGAGCCCGTGTTCCTGGACTTCATGATCTGACACGAGGGGCACTGGCGCACATACGTCTCGATATACTCCTTCATCCCTGGCCAGTAGAAGTGCTTACGTGCCCGGGGAAGGAGACGATGGCTTCCCTGATGTCCGCCCAGGAGAGAATCATGGAGCTCGTGAAGCAAGGCAGCCCTACAGAGCTCAGGAACATACAGCCGCCATCCTCCGGCTGGGGACTCACGAACAGTTTCCCCTCCTGGAACTTGCAAGGATAGGCCCCCATCTGCTGGGGATGTGCCCGGATGGCTTCAAGTGCTGCTTCCTCCGTGATTGTGAAACGGCTGATCAGCATCTCCAAGTCCGACGTGACAGTGAACGCGTCCTCCGCCGGTTCTGCCGCATCCGTACCAGCCTGGTTGACGAATTCTGAGAAGACTGTGGGAGGGCCGAGCGGCTGAAGCTGAAAAATTCCCTGGGGCGGCACCACATGACTAAGGGGCACGCGCGCATGCGACCCCTCCCCCTCCCCGGGGGTGTCCACGTCCTCGTGGGCTCGTGGTTGAACCGTCTCCTCCGGGAGGGGTGACAGGTCATCCATGGTGGTGTGCCCAAGATGAAACAAGTGGCGGGCCTGGGGGACCGTGGTTCCACACCGTAGGCGGTCCCCGGGGCGGCCACTGGGACACAGGTGGTATGCAGCACGTCCATGTCCTCGTAGAACCAGTAGTCTGCCCGTCGCGAGAGAGCGTCGGGCACTACATTGTCCGCGCCCTTGACATATTGGATCTTGAACGGCGCGAACTGTGACAGGTACTCCATCCACCGCGCCTGGCGGGGCGTCAAGTTGGGCTGCACCAGGAGGTGGGTGAGCGGCCGGTGGTCCGTGTGGATCACCAGGCGATGGGGGTCGAGATCCCCCTGCTCACTGATGGCCACCGAAAACTGGGCCCCCAGAGATGATGACGCCACGTGTGGCAGCTGTAGACGACTGCCAGGAGTTCCTGCTGATGCACTGGATAATTCCGCTCCGCCGGAATCATCGTTCGTGAGATGTACTCGATGGGCTGAAGGCCCTTGCCGTGGTCCTGCAGGAGAACACCCCCGATGGCCACCTTACTGGCGTCCGTAGCCACGACGAAAGGAAGGGCCGGGTCCGGCAGGATAAGGACTGGCGCTGTGGTGAGGTGGCGCTTGAGCGCCTCGAAAGCCTGTTGGCACTGCTCAGCCCAAAGGAACGGAGTACCCTTTTTGAGAAGAGCATTGATCGGGGCGGCGATGGTGGCGAACCGCGGGATGAACCGGCGGTAGTAAGATGCCAATCCCAGGAAGCTGCGTACCCCTTTCACGTCCGTAGGGACAGGCCATTGCTGGACAGACTCGATCTTCTCAGGGTCGGTCGCGATGCCGTCCGCGGACAGGGTATGACCTAGAAACGGCACGCAGCGACCGGCGCGCACCTTGGCTTTCCGCGCCGAAAGGTGCTCATCCTCCATGATCTGCAGCACGGCGTCCACATCCTCCAGGTGCTCCTCGAACGTCTTGGAGTACACCAGGATGTCGTCCAGATACGCCAGCGCGCACGTGCGCTTGTAGGTCCAGGGCGGGCGGCTCCCTTCTGCGGGTCCGCCAGGTCCTGGGAGACCTGCGGCAGGTGGGCTGTACCCATCACCGGGCGGAGGATGTCATTCATCAGCATCTGGAAGGACGCAGGCGAATTACACAGCCCCATTGCCGCCACCCGAAACTGATAGTGGCCGAAGGGCGTAGCGAACGCGGTCTTGTGGCAGTCTTCTGGCGCGATGCGCAGCTGCCAAAACCCGTCCGCACAGTCGATGACGGTGAAACACGTCGCCCCCTGGACACGGTTGAAGATGTCGTCGATCCGCGGTAGAGGATACCGGGACTTGACGGTGATGGCGTTCAGCTTCCGGTAGTCAGTCACCAGACGCCACTTGCCTCCTGGCTTGGGAACGAGCAGCACGCCCGCTGAGAAGGGGCTGTTGCTGGGTTCAATGAGCCCAGCGTCGAGCAGTGAAATGAGAATCTTCTTGAGCTCCACCAGCTCGACTGGGCCCATGCGGTACATGGGAGACACCGTAGGCCCGGAACCCTCCTGAAGCTGGACACGATGCAACACCGATCGGTTGGGAGGGAACTGGGGAGTGCGATCTGCGAACAGGGCAGTGCGCTTCTCCAGGACGGCATTGAACCGCGCCAGCTCGTCCGGTGTGAACCCAGCACCAATCTCGTTAAGCAGAGCCTGAGTGCTGTCCAGGTCTATGCGATACATCGCGTACTCCTTGCCCTTCCGGAGCTGGCGTGCCAGCGTCTTGCTACTCATCAGGATCTGGGACGCTGGTCGGGGCCCGTCCGCTGAGCGCTCGTGTGTAATGTTATGGACCTCCGCGGCCTGTGCCCTATACTCGCTGTCCGGGCACCAGAAGGAACCATCCGGAAACCAAACCACCCGCCGGCGCACACTGATGTCCACATCCTGCTTGTCCAGCCAGTCCACTCCAATGATGATGTCGGCAGCGCCCAACGGCGCAATAGTCGCCACCAGGTCCACCGGCGTGCCCTGCAGTACACCCTTGATGTCTGCTAGGCCCGGCGATTGGTGCCGCCGGCCGTCTGAGTAGGTGACATATACTGCCGTGGTGTGAGGTCGAGGTACCAGGCCCAGCCGACGCACCAGGGCCTCGTTGATGAAGGACGTGGAGGCGCCGGTGTCGACCAGGAACTTTACGTCCATGATCGTTTTCTCCTTCAAATACGGATCAAGGACGGTGGGAGGGACCAGTAACCCTCCGCTGAAAAGAAACAGATGCCGCGAATCTCCTTGAGATGCACGCGCCGCCGGTTGGGTGGGCGCGTCTGCGGCCACGTTATTGACGTCTACCTCTACTCTAATTGACTCCGCGTCTGGGCTACCATCTGATTTTTCTACCCTATCCCCTACCCCGGGACCCAAGCCCATGGGCAGGGCTACTACTCCCGAGGAGCGGTGGGACGGGAGGCCGCCTCGCCCGACCACCCGCCCTCTTCCCCCCCCTCCTCCTCCTCGCCGGTGAGCTCCGTAGAGTACATCTGGTTCACCCGTCGCGGACCTGCAGTGGCTGACCTGAAGAAACGGCGCACCGAGGGTGCGCGCCCGCGAGACACCACGTCGGCCACCTGCAGAAGGTATCTCTGGATATTCAGGATGTCCCACTCCTTCCAGGGGACCTCAGCGTAGTGTTTGAATACCTCGTCCTGCAGCTCGGGGCTGAGCGCCTCGATGAATCTGATCTTGTACTCGTACCAGGTCATGTCGGTTAGATAAGCGGCGCTGGACTCAAACTTGGACAGAAACTCGCGATATGGGGTGGTCCCCTGGCGCAGCCTGCCGAAAGCGATCCGCTCGTGGAGCTCCGCGTCTGGGGGTATCAGCTTGCGGCGCACCCGGTCCATCAGCTCCTCCACGGTTTGCGGGTATGACTGGGATGCGATGCTCTCACAGTTCAGGATGCTCACCACCGAGGGGTCCATGCAGGTGTTGACCACATGTGGGATCAAATCGCAGGTGGCCAGTTCCCAGCTGTTGTGATTGCACCAAACGGTATACTGCTGTTGCCACATGCGTCCCCATTCGTCGACCTCTCGCGGTTTCATATCCGCGTGCAGCTTGGGTACATTCTTGAAGGTAGGCATCGGTGGGGCCTTTACCGTGTTAAGCTTAGGCCCGCCGACCTCCCTGTAGGAGATGGAGCCGAATGCTGGAGGCTGCGACCGCGGGAGAGATCCGGATCTGTCCGGTGTGCCGTGTGTCCGGCGCACCTGTACTGACGAGGGGTGTTCGTACCCCGGGTCATCCAGTGCCACCCTGCTGAAATTCAGGTTACCGACGGCCGCGGGCGAAGGGACCACGCTACTGTCAAACGCCCGTAGACGCTGCGGGTGAGATGCCGGGCGCTGGACTGGCGTGTGAGTCTCCTCGTCTCTGGTGGTGACACTGCTCCTGGTCTCCCCTGGGCTGGTCCGAGGTCTATGAGTACCAATAGGCGGGCCCTGCGTGACAGTGCCCTCGTCCGTCTCGTTAGTCCCCTCCAGGTCATCAAGCTCGCCGTCTGGGGCCTCCCCTTCCTCGTCCGAATACCATAGCGCCGTGGGTAACAGGGACGTGCTGCCGAAGGACACTCTGCGTCTGCCCCGGTGTGGGGGGCCCGGTGGAGGTCCTTGGGGCCGCCCCCGACCTGTCCAAGGATGCGTGGGCCGCCCGGTGACTGGCTGCTGACGGCGGTAGTGCAGGGTATCTTCAATCTCGTCTCTCTGCTGCTCTGGATCAGGTGGTAGCCATTGTGGTCTCGTCTGGGGTTGTTGCTGCTGCATCCGGGGTTGCTGCTGTTGCCATTGCTGCTGTGGTGACCGTTGCTGTTGCTGATGTTGCTGCCGCTGTTGCTGCTGCTGCGGTTGCTGCTGCTGCTGCTGCTGCTGCTGCTGTTGCTGCTGCTGCTGTTGCTGCTGTTGCTGCTGCTGCTGCTGCTGTTGCTGCTGCTGCTGCTGCTGTTGCTGCTGCTGCGGGTAGTCGTGGAGCCTCTCTCGGTCGTTACTGTCATCTCTCTGCCTGGTTAAGGCGTCTATATTGTCCCCATCCACTGGGGAGCTAGGTCTGGATCGTAGGGAGCCTTCCACAGGTCTCTCCATGACCTCACCTGTACCTGTCTCTACTTGTGGTGGTACCTCTAGCCCTTCTGTACCGTGCTCGTGGTCGTCTACCGGTTCTATCTCTCTATTATCTGGGTCTCTCTCCCTAAGCTCGTCTTCTGTCTCTCTGGCGTTCCTTGTCTGGTACCGTGTTGGCATGGTGCTCGTACGGGTACCTTACACAGCAGGCATCACCTCCCCAGAAAGAAGAGAGAGAGAAAGAGCAACCACGTGCTATGGATCTATAGATATAGAACCTAGTATTACTTCCTAGTAATAGTATCCTCTACTGTTTGCTAGGGCCAATGGTCAGCTGAGAGAAGGTAACTGTAACTGCTGTCCCCTCCCCCTGGCTGCTGAGCGTGGGTGGCTTGGAGCATTCACGTGTGATGTGCATCCCCTCAGGCAATGGCATGTGTTCCCTAACAAACCTATCTGCATCTGTAATGTTATCAAACCCTTTCCACTTAGCACTAGAGCCTTGGGACAATATCTTATCTTTAATGTGTTCCTCACAAGTCTTCCAGCTGTAGAATATAGCAGGTCTACCCTTATCCCCGTCGTGAGCTACTGCATAGTAAGGATATCCAGACTGTCCACCCTTGTTTATTTTACGTCGGGGCATGTTACATCATAGTCTGGCAGCGGCTTGCAAGCAGGAGAGAAAGGGGAAACCCAGGCTACCTCTAATGCAGTGACCTTAAACAAACGAGGAGGGAGCACGGAGTGTAGTACAGCACACGCCCCCCGCCATCCGCGGCAAAGAGGCTATACAACGATTACACGGAGGTAAACACCGTCAACACAGTCGGCAACAGCCAGACGGTATTCACCCCCACAACATGTAAAACAACGAATGGTTGTCGTCCGCAACTTCCATTCGAACCAACGACATTCACACCCTATAGAGGCACAACGTGTAACGAGAACCCCTACGCGTGCGAACCCGGAGAGAAAGCGAGCAAGCCAGCTAGCCTTCCACAGGCATCGCTTGTATCCTATCTAGGGGACGCACCATAATCGATGACGTTAAATCCTCCTGAGCTGGCCGCCACCCGGTGTCGTTGAAGGCAAGCCCTGGCCGCCACTAGGTGTCGTTGAAAACAGGAGAGCTGAACGCTATCGTTTACAGCACCTCACCACAGGACTATTGCTAGCCCCGCCGAGTATCCCAGACTGGCCGCTTGCTGGCTAGGTCGTCGTTGAATCCCTTTACGGGCTGGCCGCCGACCAGTCAGCAGTCGTTGAATTCCGGAACCTCTACCTACGTCAAACTCAGCCTTGGTATCCCAATTGGCTCACTAACCCTCTCCGCGAGAGTTAGCTAACCTTTCCAGCACATTTCCTCCGATAACCAGTGTTACGTCCCAGCCCAGACACACCTAGCCTGAGCTACGTAGCGAAAGACCCTTCTTGCCGGAATTAGGAATAATTCAGGATAGCCTAAAGTAGGTTGCGCTTCACGACGTGAGTCGTGAGATATCTGGCATCACGGCTTAATGCCAAGCTAATTAGTTCACACTTATAATGGCTAGCAATACCAATCACAAATGGATAATGCCCCGGGCTCAATGTGTAGGCGTATTCGCACTTATCATTCATTAAACCAAGAGGACGAGACTCTCGTCCTCGGACCAATTTAACCTAGGTTGATTGCGGCGCAGATACATGCCAATTTCCCTGGACCAATCCGAGCCAAACATTCCACGTAGGATCCGGGCCGACATCGACCCTCAACTACAGGATCCACGTCTAGTACCACAAATGGACTCGGAACTGACGCGGCGCCACCGCACCGGTACCTAAAAGGGCAACCTAGGACCAAAATAGCTAGTCCAATTCACGCAAGAGTCATTGTCCATAAAACTTAGTACAACGGCCACAAGGCCTTAGTAATTTATTCCATTGTTACGTCCGACCTAAAGGGCCGGGACGTAACACTTGGTATCCTAATTGGCTCACTAACCCTCTCCGCGAGAGTTAGCTAACCTTTCCAGCACATTTCCTCCGATAACCAGTGTTACGTCCCAGCCCAGACACCTCTAGCCTGAGCTACGTAGCGAAAGACCCTTCTTGCCGGAATTAGGAATAATTCAAGGTAGCATAATGTAGGTTGCGCTTCACGACGTGAGTCGTGAGATTTCTGGCATCACGGCTTGATGCCAAGCTGATTTGTACACACTTATAATGGCTAGCAAGACCAATTACAAATGGATAGTTGCCCCGGGCTCAATGTGTAGGCGTATTCGCACTTATCATTCATCAAACCAAGAGGACGAGACTCTCGTCCTCGGACTAATTTAACCTAGGTTGGTTGCGGCGCAGATACACACCAATTCCTACTGGCCAATCCAATTCACTCATTCCACGTAGGATCCGGGCCGACATCGACCCCCAACTACAGGATCCACGCCTAGAACCATAGACAGACCCAGAACTGGCGCGGCGCCACGGCACCGGCCCCTAAAAGGTCAGCCTAGGACCAAAATAACTAGTCCAATTCACAAAATAGCCAATATTCATAAAACTCAGTACAACGGCCACAAGGCCTTAGTAATTTATTCCATTGTTACGTCCGACTAGAAGGGCCGGGACGTAACAGAAGGTGGAAAAACAGCATTAAACAGGACCATGATTAGAAACGCTGGGCTGCAGCATGTGCACATGTACACCTAACCAGACCAAAGGCATAGCAAACAACATCATGCTCGATCGATCGGCATAAAAAAAGATACTTCTGACTGGTACAAAACTTTGAAAGGGTGACCCAAGTGAAAGCCTAGCACCGCCATTATTGATGGGATGTGCAAGACCAAGAAACCACGACATTGCATATGACCGATGCATTGAAAAAGGGAAAACACGTTTATTAACTGTGAAGCTCCAGGGTAACTAGACTAAATTTCTTTTAAAGGGCTGATTCTGGCAGGAACGGATCTTTTAAAGCAAGTCACACCGAACCTAGAACCCAGGTATGGTGGCTAACCTTCATGTCACTATAAGAAACTAAGCTTGGAGAACCACGAAGAAAACGATGGTAATAACGATCAGAAGATTCAGCAGATGGGATATTACATTGCAAAAAGCCAGGTTCTGGCTGTCGACAGCAAAGACTGGCACCATGGGGAAAATGCCACGCACATCTTGCTAAATGTAAGAGGAGCATTGCCAAAAAGTCATGGAAAGGGAGTAAGAAAGACGGAGCATGCATTCTAGCAAGGCCGCAGACAGATCAACGCGGACGACAATAGTATCGACTCTAGGAATGGGATGGTAGCAGCTGCTTACCACAGGTCTCGAGCAAGAGCCAGTCTCTGCCATTCGCGCGTGGGCATCATGCCAGTTGGACGGCGTCCGGTCGGTCACCCGCAATACACGCGCAAAATTGAAGGGGAAATGGCAACATAGAAGCATACATGCATAAGATGCTGAGCGCAAGAAGGCCATGGTAATGAAAACATTCAGAGAAAACACATGAATAGCTCTGAGAAAGATGGCCAGCTTTACCCGCAACGAAATGGCCTACGCATGAGCACTGACGGCTGGCATGCTAACTGTAAAGACGTCAAACCATACGACGAAACTGCGCTGACCTTAGTGGTTGAAGTCCTTGGCAGGCTCCAGAGGTCCTGATCGTGCAAGCGTAAAGAACTGCATGATATATACCACAGCCGGCTATCTTCAAGGCCATACCTAGTGTACTGTGCACCTACCGACATCCATACTGATACGCCGCGTTTGCTACAGAAATCACCGCATTTAGCGGACCTGCGGCGCTTGTTATTCGGTGGTTGCATTCATTGGTTACGTATGGAAATCGGTTGCCCCATCGCTTGAGCTAGCGTGTATGTGCCCTCACTGCCCGCTAGCCCCAGCACTGACTGTTAAGCATGGACTTGACTGCGAACAACGGCTACGTCAAACGCGTTTTTTTGTTTGCGCAAAAAAAAGATTGCGACTAGGTCACATCCGTAGCCAGCGGCATGCGGAATGTCTTGAGTGATTCCAGCCAAGCGATCTTCCGTATTGTCATGACATCTTACCTTTCCACTGGTTACTACTCGTCTCAAAGCCTTTTAGAACGGTCGGAGCCGCAAACTGCCGATAAATTTACAGGTACAGTAACTAGTATTCACCAATGAAAGCCACAGGCATTTCAAAAATTGCCGTCCTGCCAGACCCTAGAAAACGCTTGGTCCTGCCTTTGCCGGACAACCATTGGAGCAGGTTATAAAGTGCGACAACGATTTCTGATTGTTGGCTGACAGACTGACAGCCGACAATTATTAACGCAAAGTCACTAAAGCAAATAGGCAGTGAGAACATTCTACAAAAGAGCTCTTGGTTCGGGCTTTATAGAAGTAGTACCTGCCTGTTAAAAGTTGGAACAAGGATACGGTTCCGGCATCCGTTTATTCCGAAGCCGGTACGGGCAAGGCTAGGGAACCGGCGTGGGAATAAACTGAACTGAACATAACTGAAACAAAGGCCGTTATGGTGCCGTGAAATAGCCGCATGACGACAGTGCCGTTCCAAACTTTCAACTTCGCGCCCTACCTCTCTTAACCGTTACCTGGTAGACCGTTGGTCCAACGAGCGAAAAATTTAGAAAGGTTGCGATTAGGCAACGCGACCTTGCACCTAGCCGCACCCATGAACGCCTTCAGCAGCCATGTTAGGCAACACAACCCTGCACCTAGCCGCACCATTCCATAAACGGCTTCATCAGCCATGTTAGGCCGGAATAGACACGGCATTTCCACTTTGGGATTCGCACTAGTCAAGTCACTTGCTCAGATAGTATATCACTAGCTCTGACCCGCCTTCAAGCGGTTTGGTAGTGCAGCGGCTGTGTGTGGTTCTACCAAACGACTTTCAGAAATATGTGCCTACTCCATGGCCCCATCGGGGCAAGTAGCGGGGGCGCTTGCAGAATGTAAGTGATGCTGCGCCTATACCGAACCCCGTCTTTGCCGCCATGAACCATGACTCCGGACGGAGCTGCGATGACGTAAAGATGGTTGAAGGTCGCGGGTTGCTGTTCTGTAGTTGCCCCAATGCTGTTCTGTAGTGCTCCGATTGATGTGAGCTGATAGCGGCCTCTCCAATACCTTGAGATTTGCACGTGCTCACGTGGGGCCATGGAGTAGGCACATATTTCTCAAAGTCGTTTGGTAGAACCACACACAGCCGCTGCACTACCAAACCGCTCGCGTGGCAAGAGCCGCCCTGCTGGCAAGTCCATGGCAGCGGCTAGTGTCAGCGCATCGAGCCCTGATTACATAGCTAGTGTTTCGTCGTTCAGCAGCAACGGTGAGGCATGCATTCCCTCGATCACAAAGGAGAAGTGAGAGGCAGCGTGCTGTAGCAAATTATGCGGACAACTCTGACAGTGCTGCATACACTGATGAGGAGTGGCATTGATTATATTTCTGGCAATGATGCCTGTAATGTAACTTGTTGTGTGCTTGTCGCACTGCATTATCAAGGAGACAACCAGCGCAGGCCAGAAATCGGGAGAATCCGGACCATGCATTATATTTCTTTATTTCCAATGAACATGTGTGTCAACTGCATCATTTCTGCATCCACATATAATGCATAATAAGTGTCCTGTCTTCATGCACTTGAGAGTTCTCAAGTGTCATGCTCAGTGTCCTGATTTTCCTGATTTTTTGTGCCATGCTTAGTGTCCTGATTTTCCTGTTTTTTTTCTGATTCAGCGGGTTTTCTCAAGATGTTGAGATTTTTTGTGTTGTTCCGACATTTTTCTCAGGATCTCAGGATTTTCTCAGGATTCTCAGTGTTTCTCAGTGTGTGGCGAGACGCATCTCAGGCACTTCTCAAGATTCTCAGGAGAAAGTCCTGATAGAATCTCAGGAATCCTGAGAAAAATCTCAAATTTTCTCAGGATTCTCAGGATTTCTTGAGAAAAAAAATCAGGAAATCTCAGGAATCCTGAGAAAAATCTCAGGAATCCTGAGAAAAATCTCAGGAATCCTGAGAAAAATCTCAGAAAAAACTCAGGATCTGAGATTTTTCTCAGTATCCGACTTCCTAGTGAGATATATAGGCTGCATGGTATGCCACGGGTGATCATCACAGATCAGGACCCCTTGTGGATGTCTGGGTTCTGGAAGTCATTTTTTGACATCCTGGATACCAAGTTGGCCTTTGGGGTGGCTTACAGGTGTGCCAGCACGGGGGCATGCAGTGGAGAGACTAAACCGTATTGTACGGGAATGTCAGAAGCATTACTGTACCCATGACAACAAAGAATGGGACAGGAAACTTCCCTTCATTGAGTTTGCTATCATCAACTCGATCACCCCTCAGTGGCCCCCCATAACATGTCTCCCTTTGTCATCTGTCATGGCCAATGCCCTCTGACACCGTTTGACCTTGAGCTGCCTGACAGGGATGCTGAAGGACCTTTCAGGAAACGTCTAGCCTCAGTACAACAACTGATAGCCTCCTTTCAGGAAGCTCATAGCATGGTAGCTTCTCAGATGCTGCATGCCCAAAACAAGTACTTGAACCATGCTTGGCAACAGGTGCTGGCTACTCACACTTTTGTGGCCCCTGGTGACTTGGTGCTTGTTGATGCTAACCGTGTGCTACCTGAAAAGGAGCAATGCAGAAAACTCCAGCCCTTGTGGTTGGGACCATTCCCTGTACTGGAGACATTTCACTACATATACGGGGCAGTGGTTCAAGTCCAGGTGCCCTCCCATTGGAGGTTAAAGAACAATGTGTTCCACTTGGCTCAGCTCAAGTTGTACAAACGTAACACCTTGCAGGGTCGCCTCTCTGCCCCATTACCCTTTGAGTTGGATCCTGAGGGGGAGAAGATATATGGTTCAAGTGGAGCAGTTGTTGGCTCACAGGGTGAAGGGCAAGGGTAGGACCAAGCAGCTCCAGTTCAAGGTGCATTGGAAAGGGGAGTTAGAGTCTATACTGCCACATGGTTGTGGTTGTCTGACTTGACTCACTGCCATGAAGTGGTCCAGGCATATTGCCAACAGCATGGCCTCACCATCCCTATCTGGTACAATGAGTTAGTGAGGTCAACTGCTCCCCTTCCTACATCTCATGACTAATGGATGGTTTCCTTATGCATGCTGTGGTGGTTCCAGATGGAGGAGGAGGCCTTTGACACCAACCTGGCTGGGGGTCACACCACGATGGAAGAGGGTGCTTTGGGGGTGCATCCAGAGGCGTCCACCCTTATGGCTCAGGTGGAGTCTTTGTTTGACAGTATTGTCAGACGTGACCTTAGGCGGGGTCAACAGATGGACGCCATCAACGTGCTCCTCCATTGTGTGATTTCCAAGCAGGATAAGCTGTATGATGTCCCGCAAGAGATGTCGTTGTCTCAGTCACATGGTGGGGGGTATTCCAGCATGGCTCTCAGCTCCAGCATCACTCCCATTGTGCAGATTCCTCGTCATGTGGTACCTGTCAAGAACGTGGTGGCCTATGTGGACCATAGGAAGTGCACGGGACCTTGTGACCACTGTGATACCTTGTCCAAGGCAATAACTGCTCTTAACAGGGAGGAGGGAGAGATAGGCTCTGAGGACTTTGTGGAGGAGGTCTTATCCCAGCTGCATCCTCTCTTCTTGTATGAGATTGGCTCTCCTTTTGTAGCTCATCTGCTGCACAGGATGTTTGCCTTGGAACCCGCTCCTGTGCTTGACATGAGGCCAGCTGAGGGACAGCGGATACATATGCTGGCAGCCTTGCCTGAGGCCTTGAAGGAGGCATTCAGTCAGTTCCAACCAGTGGGCAAGGGTGAAGCTTCTTATCTGGAGCTGTTGGAGTTGTCTGTTCAGCAGGGCGACTTTGACTTGGCTCCTTCCCGTTCCAGCTCTGTCAGAGGATGTTTTCCTTTGGAGACCTCTAACCTGTTTTGCAGCTTGGGGATGCCCAGGTTTACTGTGGAGCTCAAGGTCCGTCTGACGCCAATAAGGGTGCTGGTACCCCTGATATAGGCGCTACATGGCCTGTGGTTAAGGCCTTCCTGCAGTTCTGGTGGGCGTACAGGTCGTGGGTGAGCAGGCACAGGACGTCCTCTCAGTGGGTGATGGACCCTGAGTGTCAGTCTGTGGTGACTCTTTCCTTCCCAGGGTCCTGTAGCCGTTATGCTGCCCAGATGGTGAAGGGGGCTGCTGAGACTTGCATGGTGGTGCAGGTCAGCAAGAACTGGTCTGAGCTAGCTCACATGGTGGATCGAGCAGTTCCCGGTGTTTGGACCTAAGGGCAGGGATGGCCAGAATGGTGGATGGTACAGCCTGTGAGAGACTGGGCTTATGAGGGGGAAATTAAGGGGGGCAAGGTGGAAGCAAGGAGGAGGGTTGGACTGTGGTGTGAGGGGGGGATTCCAGGATGGATGATGGGGGAGGCTCCAGTCCAGTTTTGATGTTCCAGTCCAGAGCTCCAGATCCAGAATGCTGAAGGGTTGACTTCCAGTGTTGCTGTGTTTTATGGTTCTAATAAGAGTGGACTAAGAAGTGATTATTCTCCTTTAAGAACCTGAGACTAGATGTTTGTGAGATAGGAGGCCCTGGCTATACAGGGATGTAAAAACCCATCTGCTTTTCCCAAGAGATGGTGGATTTCTGCTATTCCTCCTGAAGGGGTCAGTAGTTGGTTTGTGGAACTGGTGGTTCCAATCTTGAGGGGGAGATATGTAACAAGCAAAAATGACTTGTTGTTACATCCTTTGTCTCGTGAACGTTTGGCTTTCATTCGAGGACTTTTGGATCAGTATTGAGAAAGCTATGAGATTTCTAAGACGGTGGTACTTGGAACTTGAGCCTTGTCAACCGACTGTCAGAGGCCCTCATTGGTCATGGCCTGATCCACGTGGGGTTATAGTATGTTGGTCGGTACTACCAAGTCCTCCTTTGGGACTTCAGTGCTTACTACAGATCTAGGATCTCATGTATAGATTCTGCCATGCTGTTTGTGGTGTTGTTCTGTTTTGTGTGACTAGGATGGATACGAAGATCTTGTTTAGAATTCCATGATTCTGATTGGTTCTCTTCAGGCTAAGGTTGAGGCATGCTCAACAAGCACGTCGATATCAGGGTTGTGGGGTCGCCATTGTTGCTACGTTGGTTTTGATCCATCATGGTATAATAAAGCTTGTCTTTGTTGTCCATTCATAAAGCTCTTTGGTACTAGACTACTTGCAGTTCCACAGAAGGCGTCTAGTGCACACGCTTGTCGTTAAGTGTCTACAAGGGGTTGTGGTTCCTTCAATCGCGTCACTGTGGAATTTCCATCTCAACGTTGCCTGGATACTTGAAGTTCTGTGACCCAAGAAAGCAACCCAGGTAAAAGATCTTTCGTATTTGGACTAATAATGGATGATGTTGATGATCATTTTAGTCGTTACACTGTCTGGCGTGCTTCCCGTATGTTTGCACACGCGGCCGGCGCTTCCCCACGGGAGGGGGCTCGTTGTCCTCTATGCAACCTGGGCCCACTTGGCCTTGTCCATCATCTTTTTCCAAATCACGGAGAGGCCTAGGCCCCCCATGTCCTCTACTAGCTGTTCTTTGAAGGTGCGGGCCTTGCGGGTATAGTGGTCTAGCATCACGGGGCCCGGCCCACGTAAGGAGGTGCCGGCCAAGCTGAGCGGGGCGCAGTCCCGCGGGGGGGCCACGTGAGGTGTCTACCTGGTTGGTGCGAGCTAAGTGCCCTACTAGCTGCAGGCGCCGCTGCTTAAGTGCTGGTGATATATGGCATGCCGAGGTACAGGTCCTCGTTGCGAACATGAGCAGCATATTCTACTCTGAAAATGGATCGCAGCATGTTGGTGACCGCGCCGTCCAGCTTTCTGGCCAGGTCGGCTGTGAGGGTCCACGTCTCGGCCCCATACGTAAGAACAGGAAGGAGGAGGACCTTGAACAGGTCCTGTTTCTCGATCTTGCCCAGGGGCTTGCGCCACAGGGCCCGATATTGGCGTAACGCGTGCCAGGCGAGGGAGATGCGCGGTGGTCCACATCAGCCTCGCAGCTGGGGAGGAGGCTGCCCAGCAGCTTGACACGGTCCCGATACAGGACTCGAGAGCCGTCAAGGAGAAAGAGGTCGGGCGGTGGCTGAGTGAGCCCAATCGTCAGAGCCTCGGTCTTCTTGCTGACCTCAAGCTCCACTGCGCGGGCCTCGATAGCTAGGCAGTCAAGCCACGTCTGCACGTGCCTGCAGTGTCCTCGAAGAGGGTGGTGTCGTCTGCATAGATGATTTCCGCCAGCCCAATCTCCGTGTCCGCCCCGCCATGCCAGAAACGGTTGTCAAGCTGCACCCCTGGTTCCCTACCCACCCAGGCTGCGGGCAAACCGCTTGCGCGCCTGAATCATTACATATTCGGCCACAATAATGAACATGTAGGGCGACAGCACGCAGCCCTGCCACACACCCTTCTGTAAAGGGCATGGTGGCGTGGTCCCGTAGGAAGTGCGCAACGAAGTGGTGGACCCTTCATACAGGTTGCATGCGGATGACAGCAATAAGGGGGCGGGGGATCCAGAACAGAGCGAGGATGTCCCATAGCGCAGGCCAGAAAACCGAATCGAAGGCTTTGATGAAGTCCACCAGCACAAGGTGCAGAGGGGACTCACCAGGCAGTGAAGGCGTTGCAGTTCTTCCACAAGGCGGTGAGTAGCGAAGAGCGCCTGTACTGTGTTGCGACCTCAGAGTGAACGGAAGCCGTGCTGAGTCTCACTGAGGTGTCCGTCCAGGGCCGTATACTGTACGCAGGCGGTTCAGGATGAGCCGCATGAGAAGCTCAAGTGAGGGGGGCACACTTTGGATGCACACCCCTCTGTAGTTACCGGGGTCGGCTGGCGACCCCTTGTTCTCGTTGTACAGTGCTCATCGTGCGAAAACTGTGTTGCCAGGCCGCTGGAGGCGGCTGCGACGACAGCAGAAGGCGGTTGCAGATATCCCGGAAGAGCAGCATGACACCAGTGTCCTCGAACTCGGCTGCAAGTTTCACAATTGCGGCCGGAATCTCGTCTGAGTGAGCCGGTGGCGGCGGCGTAACGCTGACGCTGGACCGCCTCCGTGACCTCGCGAGAGGTGAAAGGAGGCATGTCGGACGGGTCGCCAAGCGGGCCGATCATCGGGGGGACTAGGTAGTCCGCCGCTGACCTGGGCGGGGCTGGGGGCTCGGCGGGGCCGCCGGCCAGGGTAGCCGGGCGGGCGGCGGCGGCTGGGAGGAGGGGCGGGGGCGGCGCAGCTGTCCCCACGACCTCGGCAATGGCCGCGGCCCAGGTACGAAGCCGCTTGGCTGGGGCGCCGGGAACGTCGTGGCGGTGGGGCCGGCCGAGGCCGTCCGGGTGCCCGAGGCGCTTGTACCAGAACCAGGCCCCCTTGCCGTCGTGCTTCTGCTGGCAGCTGCGCAGGTCTTTGACCATCTGCTGAGCATCTGCCTTCTCGGCCTGCTTGTAGGCGACCCGCAGAGCCGCTTGCAGCCCAGGTTTTGCGGTCGGGTCCCGGTTGCGGCGGAGCATCTGCCTGGCGGCGACCACTGTCGGTGCGTGGCGGTGGACAGCAAGCTGCCGGCGCGGAGGCAAGGACTGGGGAGGGTGCGGGCAGCCAGACGGTACTTGGCAGCGATACCGCGGAGGATCACTGAAATATCACCCGGGGGCGGAATGGCGTGTAACTGCTGGCGACTGCCCCTGGCGTCGAAGACTGCCAGGAAGTCGTCCCGTGCGACATAGCGGCCTGCTCTTCTGCTGACATCTTGTCGGCATCCTTCAGGACAATCCGGAGCACCTTGAGATCTGGCTGAGGTGCCAGTTGTCGCGACGTTTTCACACCAGGGAACCGCAATTTATCTGATGCGGGCGAGCACGAGGCGGTGATTAGATTCCACCGTGCTTACAGAATCTTGCATGCAGCACGCGAGCATCGACAACTGAGGGGCGCTGAGCCCGGCGTACGCAGATATAGTCAAGGCACACCACCCGATCCGACGGCCCCAAAAAGGTGGCAAGCTGCTCAGCGGGGCGTGCGAAAGAAGCATTGCATGCAACCATCCGACCATTCTGCCAACAGGTCCGCGAATAGAGCCGTGTAACCGTTGGCTGTCGTGTTGGTTGGGGAGTACTGAGCGCCCCCAGTGCCAACTGGCAGCGTGGCGTTGGCGTTGAGCAGCATAACCAGGAAGTGCCGAGCTGGGATGCTGGCCTCCTCCTCCTTGAGGGCGCTGAAGAAGGCCTCACGTTCCGCCTGAGCTCGACCCGCATGTGGTGCATAATTCCCACGATAACGGTTAGCGTTACTTAATTGCCAGCCGGCTTCACGTTTGACTGTGACAAAACATGGGAACAGTCGTGAGGGAAGCTTCATTTACTGTCAATGGCCTGCATGTAAACAATAATAACATGGCAGGTGACGGTGAAGCATGCGTCCTTGTCACGGAACGGGACAACCCGTATGACGAAAATGCCATACTGGTACTCAAGGCTAGTGACGACAGTAAGGGTAATTTCCGGCAAGATGTCTCAATTACAGACCCTGCATGGTCGTGGATTCTTATGTACCGCAGCCCGCAGGCTGCAAAACTGAATTTGTAAGGTTGCATTCGCGCTTTTCACCTAAGCCAGCAGGCGGGGAAATTTGCGCGCCAGTGGGGCTTGCGTATTTTGCCGCCTATACCCCCTGTCTGATGTTTAAGACTGGGGTCCGGCCAACCCAGGGCTGCGGTCTTAAACCTAAAATCAAATCCAGGGTTGACGATCTTAAACCTGAGTTGATCTTAAACCTGAGCTAGGGGCGCGCGCCCCGCCGGAGCCCGCCATTTGATACATGAGTGGAAGTTTTTGAAATTAATAGCAACACGGAAGTAATTTTTAAAGCCTGCAATCGGCTTGATTCACGGAACGAGTCATGCAAGCAGGGCAGCACAGTACTTATAATTGGGGATGGTTTACAAGTTGCTTAATTAACGAGTATAGTCAGCATCATGGAAGGCTGCTGATTCCCTTGCACAGCCCGCGAATGCACGTTAATTAGCTAGAACGCACATGGGCATGCAGCGAATGCACGTAATGCATAATAAAAAAATATCAATACCGTTGCTCGTGGTCTGTACACTGGGCACTGGCCGGAACTTGGCAGCTTTTTGTACCAACTTTAAGATCATTTTGCCCAAAACCAGCCCTGCGGTCTTAAACCTGAAATTTCCAAATCCAGGCCGGCCTCGTGATCTTAAACCTGAGAGTCTTAAACGTGGGGCTGGGGCCTGGGGGTGCAAAATCACGTAGCGGGTCCGGACTTGGCAAAAAATGGCCTCCTGCGCGGCCAAAAATGGCCTGACACCTACAAATTGAGTCATTACCGCTTTAAGTTGCGATGGCCTCCATGCTTAAGTTGCGGTCGCCCCCCAAACGTCGGCGCCGCAACTTGACGCGGGAACGCAACCTTAAGAAACGCAACTTTACGCGGGAATGACTGTATTCCCGCGCCGGTGGTCCGACTGGCACTGCAGAGGAAAGACGTAATGCCGAAATGGGACATCCACAATGATTCCATATAATTCATCAGTGACATCACCATGAGAACGCATAGAAAAAAAAACATATGAAGGTAGCCATTCTACAAGTAGTAACTAGTAATAATAAGTCGATTTTTGGCTGTGAAAATCCCATTTCTCCCAATACCAGTCGTGGTCCAGTACTTACGTGGTTACCAGACACGGTAGCTTAGCGCCATGCTTACGGCAGCAGGAAGGATGCTGCCAACAGCAGAAAGAGAATACGCCATGCAGCACACTCACCCATGGCGACGCCACCCGAGATGCTCGGAAAACTGCGACGTTGTGTGCATGGCCCTCCAGGACTGCCATGGCGAGCAAGGGCTTTAATCCAATCGACATTGAGCCGTTTTTTACTTAATGCGTGGTTTCATCTTTTAAAGGACAGCAGAAACCTGCTACCAGCTGAGCATATCAATTAGACCAAACTGAGGTACATAATTATAAGAAATATTTAACAACGAATTAGCAGCATATTGTGCTTAAGCTTCCTGTCGTTAGGGTCCTCGCAACTTCATACCTGCGCTAGTTGTCTTAATAATAATTGATTGCGAAGCCGAGGGCCTGTGCTATGCTCGACATGGCATACTTGCGCGTTCCCTCTTCAGGGCGCGCTTGACGAAGACGTGCCAGGACGTCGGGGGGATTGTAGTAAGCTTTTCTATCTACAAGTATTTCCGTGCCGTCGCGGCGAGGGTAATCGCATATGTCGCCAGCTGCCTGCCCTCTTATGGAATGCCTTAATGTACGTACGCTTTAATAACATCCATTGTCTTTCTTTCCTTGTGTGCTGTGGACTTTCCATGGGCGTTCCCCTTCCTTGGGCCCGAACTTCTTGCATCTAGTATACATTTGTTGTAAGTAGCCTCCGCTGATCCGTCCCCGCGGAGCGGGTGCAGCAGGGCTGCCTCATGGTCCCGGCAGTGGCCACAGATAGGCTTGGAACTCATTCAGAGGCGCCGGTTTGGGAGAATGTAAAGGCCTCTCCCGGAGCCTGAGAGTTTTCAGGGGCATACCCAGGGTTCTCCCACAATCCCCCTTCCGCCCTTGGCCTGGCTGGCCCATTACGAGTAGGCCAGCCCAGGCGGCATGGACCTCAGGACGTCCCCAGGAACGGTGGCCCGGCTTTCACATACACGCACCAGCTGCTGGCAGACCTTATGGTCCCGGCCCAGTTTGAGCATCGCATTCAAGCGATCTCTCCCCCTCGCTTGGACCACTATGCAGGACAAGCGGAGATGGCAAACCATTCATCCAGGCCCATGAGCCTGAACCTGGGCAGGCGCCCCCCCCCCCAGGCGGGGGAGGCGTTAGATAGCAAGCTAGGAGTTTTAGACTAGATGAGCCTAGAATAGATTAGATTCCCGCAGCTCAGTCACCACCCACCACCATCAGTCCATGGAATGTGTGCTACATGACCCCCCAACGGAGGCGGGTTATCAAGGAGACAACCAGCGCAGGCCAGAAATCTGGAGAATCCGGACCATGGTAGCTCGAGCGTGCCATTATCTTTTGCGCATAATTTTTCGAGTCGTTCAGGATTAAATGAAATTATAACATGTCTCCGTTGGGAGATTATGGAGCACATATTCCCTTGCTGGATGGATGGAGGGGGGCGAAGCCGCGAAACCGAACTAACTCTAACTCTAAACTAATCTAGAAAGCCCTAGCTATGCTACTCAGCAAAGCGCCCCTTCCTCTTAGGGGGAGGGGGCTTGCCCACAGGGGCCGGCCTGTGAGCCTGGACAATCGTCTTCCACCTCTTCTTGTTCTGCATAGCAGTCCAAGCAAGAGAGAGGGAGGGAGTGCGGTGTTCAAACGGAGCTGGGAGCCTGGTGGGACCACTAGGTCGGCCAGCAACTGCTGTGTATAGGTCATGGCAGGTTTACCCATCTTTCTAGGAATGTCCTTGGGTCCAGGCCAGGTCAGGATATGCGTTCAGGATGATGAATATTGATGTTAAGGGGAGCTGGGACATGCCTAAAGTGCACTTTTCTGGAAACCACACCTATGCATGTGGTAAAAATCCAAAGATGATTGGGGACCATAAATATGATTTTAAAAAAGATTCCAACCAGTTTGGGGGGGTACTAGCCCCCATTACACACCCGTAATGCGCCCATAATGGCCATGGATGATGCATTTAAGAATTTAGCTAGCCACGCCCTGCCTATAATGGCACCCCCCATGGATGTTGCATTAAAATTAGCTCAGCCCTGCCTATACAGAGAGTCACTCTCTGCTGAGAAGCCATGCCCTAGCTCTTGTATAGCTATGATGATCTTCCCCCCCCATGACAGGCTCCCCTTAGCTGGGTGTTGCTTGCATGAGACTCTGGGGGGTGCATGTGCCCTTGGGGCACCTAGAGCAAGTGTTGTTTACATTCCCACCCTTGCAGGAAGTAGCTTGGAATGTATTGAAAGCCAAATGCCCTTTCTCTGGGATATGTGCTACATACACTCCCAACGGAGTTATGTTCCTAATTAATTAATTAATGCGCTAAAAACTGGGAAAACACGCTATTTCAGTAACATTTTCCCTGGGACAGTGGGCAAACACATTGGGACCAAACCACATATGTCCATATAGTTGTCTCACTTCATAGTTCCCTGACTTTTGAGATATTCTGCCCAATTGGGACCAAGAAATAAGCATCGGCCTGGCCTGGGCCAGGCTCCGTTCGCTCAACACCTACTGGCGCTCGAAGGGCCTGGGCGAGCACCGCAAGCGCATGCTCTTCAAGGTCCTCGTCCTCACGGTGCTTACGTACGGCGCCGAGGCATGGACGCTCACGGACACACTGGCGGACACGGTTTACAGGATGCTCCGACAGGTCCTGAATGTAGGATTTTCCAAGCATAGGTCATTAGAGTCTTTGTATCATCAGGGCATGCCTCGTATTTCTGACGAGATTAGGCAGCGTAGGATAGCATTTGTAGGACAGCGTGCTTGCACCAGCCAGGTCGACACCGCCCGTGGTCTGGCCGGCCCCCAGCGGCTTGCAGCCAACCAGGGCGGCATATCTTGACCTGGCCTGGCCCCAAGGACATTCCTAGAAAGCTAGGTAAACCTGCCATGAACTACATCCAGATGTTGCTGGCCGACCTAGTGGTCCCAGCTCAGTTTGAACATCGCATCCACTCCCTCTCCCTTCTTTGGACTGCCATGCAGAACAAGAAGAGGTGGCAGAAGATTGTCCAGGCTCACACGCCAGCCCCTGTGGGCAAGCCACCTCCCCCCAAGCGGAAGGGGCGTTTTGCTGAGTAGTGTAGTTAGGATTTTCTAGCCTAGATAGCTTAGAGTTCGATTACGCGGCTTCGATCTTCCACCTCCACCCATCCAGCAAGGAATATGTGCTACATGATCTCCCAACGGAGTCATGTTATAATTTAATTTAATTATTAATTTAAATAAGCATGGATGCACAAGTTATTAATTTTCCCACAAAAGGGTCCCTTTTTTCACAAAAAAAATTAACAAATCATAAACACTTCCAAAAATACCATACCACATATTTTCAAATACTAGCTAGAGGTTGGGGGACATGCAGCCCCAAATTTTGAGGTCATTCTGACAACCACTGCTCAAGTTATTGACGTTCATAGGTTGTCACCAGTGACGAAGCTTAGGGAGGTTTTGGCCAGTATTTAACCATACTAACGTTTTCGCAACGTCACCCACATCTGTTCAGTGCTGCCCCTTGGCACAAGCTCTACAAACAGGTCGTGGACCCGGCGGCTGGATCGCGTAGTATCTCCGCACATCTGAACTCTGTGATGCCAGATCTCCTTTGCGGCCGTTCACAAGCTTGGCACTGGATTCGTTGTCCACATCGTCGCGTCGCTGCAGCAACACGATGTTTTCTGGCATACGCGGGCTGTTGGTTCCCGCCGCACATTTGAAAGTGCTGTCCTCCGGATTTTTGCCTTTGCACCGTGTGCAGTTCTTGGACGTTTGGAATCATGGCATGGCTAACGTAATGACTGACTAGCTAGACCTTTTCAGTGGTTTTCCAGTTGCGGGTATTTCCTCGTAAATGGTGGGAGAGCGATCGCAGCAATGGTGCTCACCACTAGACACTCCCGGCCAGTTAGGCTCGAAACACACGCCCTGATCAAGCAGGCTGTTTCCGGCCCCACCGTCTAGGTCATCTAGTCGCTCTACACGTAAGCCAGCCATAATTTCAATGCACAAGGCTACACATTTCCATCACCATTCATATTCATCATCCTGAACGACTCGAACACGCGGACAAGATAACGGCAGGCTCGAGCTAGTAACCATGATCCGGATTCTCCCGATTTCTGGCCTGCGCTGGTTGGACCTCCTTGACACTAACACCCCTTAATACATCTAAGCCACGTGAAAACTGGCCAAACCACAACATACTACCATCCTCTGCACATATGTCGCGTTTGCGTGCAACGATCTCCTGCATCACTATGTGTCCTGGCCATTCAGCTTTTGGGAACCCCAGTGATCTATAAAGCTGAAATGCCTGGCCTGGCCCCATGCAGCTGCCACATCTTTGGGAGACGTAGGTGTTACGAGCCGCACCAGCGGCTCCGAAAGACCCTAGTCTAGCGTGGGCTACGCCTGAATGGACCCGGAATCTGCTATCCGCCAGGACTACGTGAATGTAGCCCTGAATTCTAGCTAGTACGCGGAATTACTAGCTAGGCCCTAAATGCACAACTAGATAAATTATGCATGTACATGGACTGCACGAAGGGCGTTAGTGCAGCCCAGATTTGACCCCTGGTTCGGCAGACGAGTTTTACTCAAGTCGATTTCATTCCAAACCAAAGATAGGAAGCCATTGTCACCTACGACATTTGTCCAAGACGGCGTGCATGCCAGCGGGTCGGCCGGGGGCCGAACCTCTAGCGCTGCAATTAATATCAGCCGTAGATGTACATAGTATCCGCCAGTCTGGCACCCGGTACCTGGCAGTCCCGGGTACAGACCAGTAACACACCAAACCGAAAGCAAAGCCACGGGTACCTGGGCCGGCTGATGGAATAACTCGGCCAAGTCCCCGAATCTAACATAATAACTATCGAAAGTCTCAAACAATATCAAAATGACTTTCGACTGACCAAACTAATTTATTTTAGGAATTGTTACGCCCAAACATGGGTTAGGGCCGTAACACTCCTCCCCCTCCCCGGGGGACGATGGCTATCGTCCAATCGCCTGGGGGCCCACCGCAAACAACGGCACCACAAACATGGAAAATTCAAAAGAAAACCAAAACACAATCATAACAACGGGGTGCTGTGTACCAGCGAGAACCCATCGTCATACATGCATATAATACACCAACTATGAGAATACTATGTCCCGATCCCTGTTCGCCAGCGGAGCAGTAGCCAGTTCTTCTCGGTGTTGCCTCGCAGGCACAACACCTTGATAGTTGTCAAATACTCCTTCGTCCCAGCACTCTCCGGCCAATCTCCCGGAAAATTACTGGAATCCCTGCTGCGCGCGATGCCGCCGCAACGCGTTGTAGCCTTGCTCGGTCATGATCTCCGGGATCTTGCCAGGGGGAGCCGCGACCACGTCGGCGTTGAACGCCACCTGGTAGTCATTGCGCGTCTGCTGACGCAGCGTGGACTTCTCAATCCACACATCCGGCGGCCAGTACGACAGGAAGGCCGCCATGTAGGGGAGCCGGGTGAACCTGATGAACCCCTGCTCCACATCGACCTCCTCGCACCCAGTTTCCGCGAAGTACCCGGCAGCCATGAGCAACAGCTCCTTCTGGACCTTCTCGCTCTCGCAGTAGAACCCCGGAGCTGCCGCAATCTCAGGGAGCTGCTTCCGCATGTAGATAGCTCCCGGGATAGGCATGAGCTTGGGATACGCAATCCGTCGCAAGTGGTGCTCAGCGCGGTATTGCGGCAGAGGCGGCGGGTGCAGATCGTACGTGGCGGTAGTCCCTACTATCACCGGCTCATAGCGGGACTCAGATGGCACCGGCGCCGGCACATGTGCGTGCAGGAGAAAGCTGACCGAGTCGAAGGTGCCTTCCCGCTGAATAAGCACGCTGGAGCCCCCACGGAAGCGCAGGCTCGCGGGGTAGTAAAACCGGATGCAAGGGGACAATGATCCGATTACGGGCATACGTTCCCCGTACCCATTCCTGGGCCGGTATCACGTCCCGTCGCGGAGCGATCTCCTGTACCGGCGTCTCTGCGGAGCGGGCCAGGACAGGTTGAGGCTGCGCTGGTGCAGGCTGGGGGGCAAGGGCCGGTTGAGGCTGCTCAGATGATGCGGGCGGGGGGATAAGGGCCCATCAAGTTTCGTTTAAGTGGCCAGCCGGAGCGGCTGCTTAGGTTTTAGCGGGCAAGTGTTCGAAGCGCGTCATTGGTGAATTACTAGGGAACTTGGGTTTCCCCGCGAAACTCCAACCGCACGTTCAGATTTCCAAATCTCAAGTAAAGTTCGGCGCAACTTTCTGAACGGGGGCAGTTGACGAGCAGCATTCCTCCGGACGAATGAATTGCGTTCCATACTTGCGCAAAATTTTGAAAGGTAGCTTGCGTGCAGCCCTACTAAAATTTGCGCGCACGTTCAGATTTCCAAATCTCAAGTAAATTTCGGCGGAACATTCTGAACGGGGGTAGTTGGCGGGCAGCGTTCCTCCAGACGAATGAAATGCGTTCCATACTAGCGCAAAATTTTGAAAGGTAGCTTGCGTGCAGCCCTACTAGTTACGTTAAATAGTGCCGGAACCTTTTGCCGCCTGAGGCAAATCGGTCCGTAACACTATTTTGCCCGGAATAACCACTTCCGAGCACCCAAGTTAATTCGGCCGAATTAACTTGGGTGCTCGGAAGTGGTTATTCCGGGCAAAATAGTGTTACGGACCGATTTGCCTCAGGCGGCAAAAGGTTCCGGCACTATTTAACGTAACTAAAACCTGGCCTCGTGGAGGGGGGACGAAGAGCCCGAGACATCCGCCTAGGCCGCTGAGCACGCACCACTAAATGCGCCGGAGCTGCCTCAGTGAGGATTCGAACCCCTGACCTCCAAGGTGCACAGGTTTTAGTTACGTTAAATAGTGCCGGAACCTTTTGCCGCCTGAGGCAAATCGGTCCGTAACACTATTTTGCCCGGAATAACCACTTCCGAGCACCCAAGTTAATTCGGCCGAATTAACTTGGGTGCTCGGAAGTGGTTATTCCGGGCAAAATAGTGTTACGGACCGATTTGCCTCAGGCGGCAAAAGGTTCCGGCACTATTTAACGTAACTAAAACCTGTGCACCTTGGAGGTCAGGGGTTCGAATCCTCACTGAGGCAGCTCCGGCGCATTTAGTGGTGCGTGCTCAGCGGCCTAGGCGGATGTCTCGGGCTCTTCGTCCCCCCTCCACGAGGCCAGGTTTTAGTTACGTTAAATAGTGCCGGAACCTTTTGCCGCCTGAGGCAAATCGGTCCGTAACACTATTTTGCCCGGAATAACCACTTCCGAGCACCCAAGTTAATTCGGCCGAATGAATTGCGTTCCATACTTGCGCAAAATTTTGAAAGGTAGCTTGCGTGCAGCCCTACTAAAATTTGCGCGCACGTTCAGATTTCCAAATCTCAAGTAAATTTCGGCGGAACATTCTGAACGGGGGTAGTTGGCGGGCAGCGTTCCTCCAGACGAATGAAATGCGTTCCATACTAGCGCAAAATTTTGAAAGGTAGCTTGCGTGCAGCCCTACTAAAATTTGCGCGAAGTGTGGGACTGAAAATTCGTAACGGAAACTTTTTGGTAGTTGCCGTCACTTCCTCTTGTGCAAACGTGTGGGAGTGAAAATTCGTAACGGAAACATTTTGGTAGTTGCCGTCACTTCATTTTGCGCGAGTGTTGGGCTGGAAATTCGTAACGGAAACTTTTTGGTAGTTGGCGTCACTTCCTTTGGTTCGACTGAAAATTCGCTGAAATTCGCTGAATTCGTACCGTAGCCTAATTTTTAGTACCTCGAAGTGACGGAGCACCTAAAAATTTGTCCACAAGTACACTTGGCAGCGCGCTCACTGGGAAAAATTGTACAGCCGCTCCGGCGGGCCACTTGAACGAATTGTAATGGCAGTTAGCTGAGCTGACTGCCGCGCTCTGCTGACGCAGCGGTCGGTCGTTGGCACCTCGAACGGGAACAGTATCGGGACCATAGCGTCTTGTAAGAAAGCCTGTACGGCTGTCTACATACCACCTACCCTGTCAATTATTATGGACATACCTGTACATACCAAGTGCAGGACCCGGCTGGTCCCCTACATACGTGTCCTGCAGCCCGTCACTGGCGGCTGCCTACGTACCTTACCTGGACCTGTACGGCCCTGCATGATGAACACCTTTCTGACTATCTACTACCGCCCTAGTGTAGGGCACACCTCTTCTTGTATTCCCGTAGCAGGCGCTCACATCCGCCTAGCTCGTTCTCCGTACGCCATGAGTCCTCATAGTCGTGCTGGGTAAAACGCCATCGTACTCGGTACTGTCGCTGTCTGCTTCTCCCGCGCTGGATGTCCCGGTGGTCCACAATCTCGGCCACCTCGTCTTCCTGTTCACCAGTCTCGGGGTTGTATTCGACGGGGGCCGGCGGATTGAGGCGCGGGCTTGGATGGAGTTCTGGTGATACAACTTGAGTTGATCGCGGTGGAAGTTGGGGGAAGTGTTCCAGGAGCTTGGGATGTCGACCTTGAACATCACATCGCCCAGCTTCTCCAAGACCTTGTGAGGCCCCAGGAACATAGGACGGAGCTTGGTCTTGAGCTCACCTCCTACCTTCTCGGAGAAACGTCCTAGTCGGGGGCCTTCCACCAGAACCCAGTCGCCTGCCTCAATCGACGGGGTGCGCGCGTCCAGGCGACTAGCGGTCCTCGCCATATAGCGCTCGGCTGCGGCTCGGTAGCCCCTGACCGCGCTGTCATGGGCCTGACGCATCTGAACCAATAGCTTCTCCACCCCTTCCAGGGTGTCCCGCCGGACCGTTTTCTCTGCCAAAGCGGGGCTCGTGAGAAGGTCGGTCGGCGTAAGCGGGTGCCTGCCAGTGTTGAGGAAGAACGGCGTGAAGCCATGGGCCGCCTGGGGGGCGTTGTTCAAGGAGAATTCCACCAAGCCCAGAAACTCCTCCCAATTGCCTCCCACCGCGCCAGTGTAGTGTCGCATGGTCTCTTGCACTGTGCGGTTCAGTCGCTCCACCAGGTGAGAGGACGAGCTGTGGTACGCTGTCCCCAATGACACCTTGGTGCCCAGTCGTTCAAAGAACTCCTGCCAGAAGCGAGCCGTGAACAACTTGTCACGGTCCGATATGAATTGCCGGCTGAGTCCGTGGTACCGAAACACGTGGTGGAGATACAACTTAGCGCAAGCCTCAGCCGTGAGCTCGGCCGGGCATGGGGCCAAGTGACACATGCGCGTCAGGCGGTCCAAGAAAACCAAGATCATGCTGTTGCCGTGCTTGGTCTTCCGGAAGGGGCCAATAAAATCCATCATCAATGAGTCCCAAGGCGCCATGGGGTCAGGCAGCGTCTTGGGGATCGCTTGTGACCCCGTGTTGCGGGACTTCATGATCTGGCATGATGGACACTCGCGCACGTACGTCTCGATGTACTCCCGCATACCTGGCCAGTAGAAGTTCTTTCTGGCCCGCGGCAGCAGGCGATGGATTCCTTGGTGGCCACCGGTGAGGGAGTCGTGGAGCTCATGGAGCAGAGCCGCTCTACATATCTCCGGGACGTACAGGCGCCAGCAGTCAGGTCTCACCATGACATAGAGTCGTCCGTCCTGGAACTTGCACGAGAGCTTGCCCATCTGCTGAGGGTGCGACCTGATCGCCTCCAGGGCTGCTGCTTCCGTGACGGTGAATCGGCTGATCAGCGTCTCCAGAACGGAGGTGACGGTGTACGCATCCGCCTCCTCTTCAGTCTCGAGGGTTTGGTATACGTACTCCGAGAAAATGGTGGGGGACCCAATGGGCTGCAAGTGAAAAATTCCCTGAGCCGGGACCACGTGGCTGAGTGGCAAGCGCGAATGGGACCCCTCCCAAGTTACAACCAATTGATTCCAAGACGGCCACCCACGAAGACGCTGTACTGAGGAAATTAGAGTAACCATTCAGCCACACCAGCACCTCCTTTTTCATCAACGACAACTGCAAACTGACCAAAGCACACATAATTAACTCTTGCACGCTGAGACTACGCATGCTTTACGGTCAGCGGCTGGCTGCGACTGACCGACGTACAATGCACCGAGATAGTGCATTACTACGCACGGGAACACAAGCTCCGTGGGCCCGATGGGCCCATCCCCGCCGACAAGGTGGAGGAGTTCCTCGCCCTGCCAGAATTCAACCATTGCCTCGCCATCCTCTTCGGCTTCTACAAGCTCACTGCACGTGACCTCGACGCTCGGCTCCGCAACCCAGCCCGGCCTGCGCAGCCGGCAGCCACACCGGCTGCCTCCCTCTGCAAGGACGACCTCCGAGCAGTGCTGGAGGAGCACGTGACCTGGCCGCTGGCCGAGAAGATGACATTGATGACTACAGCGCTCAACACAGTGGAGGCCAAGGTCTCCAATACGGAAACCAAGGTCGCACACAAGCTACAACCTCAGCTCACGGCGCTGCAGACCACGGCGCAGGCGGCATCCGAGGCACATGCTGCACTCCTCTCCCGCCTCAACCAGGTGGAGGGTAAGTGCGGCGTGCTCATGAAGAAGCTTGAAGCATTCACCGCCCACACCGAGGCCCTGGCCACACAGGTCCCAAAGATAGCAGAGCAGACGGCCACCATCGCATCCCAGCCACCCCGGCAGGATGCTGGCGACCTCCCGCCGCTCTCCTATACGCGGACCTGCTGCGGTCAGCGACCGCCTCAACCACTGACGCCATCGCCACGAAGCTCCAGGAGAGCTCTGGAGGACCACCGCCAGGCCGAACAACGGGAGGCCACCGACCGCGCTCGCCGCAAGTGCCGAGTGGTGCTGCGTCGTTTCCCCCAGAAGCCAGGTGAGACGTCAACCACCCTTGCCGACGAGCTCAAGGACCAGCTTCTCACCCTTAAGGGCCTGGTAGGTGATGCAGAACTGCGCGGGTGCCACCGCCTTCCCCACTCACGGGACAAGGCGCCTCCCCCACTAGTCCTGCTCACCTTCCCCTCCCCTGAGGACAAGCGGCGGTTCCTTTCTCGTCGCAAGAGGTTGCACGACCTCACCTGGACGCTGGACGACGACCTGACCCCGTCTCAGCAGCAGCAGCGCCGCGACCTGTGGCCGGAATACCTCCGCCACAAGCAGGAACCCCAGAAGCCCAAGGTGTACTGGAGGGGCGGGGACCTGATGATTAACCACAAGATGTGGACGCCCCCTGTGGGCTAGAATAGCTTGAACAGCCCTAGCTTGTATCCATTGGTAGTCACTGCCGCCATGGCAGCCATGCCTAGAATGTTTGCCTAGCTGTGCAACCATACCTAGTCACGTGCACCGCTAACACACGGTACACAACCAGCCATAGCCTCAGCTTAGCCCTTGTACAGCCATGCTACGTCCTGGCTATGATCAGCTTACTAAGTAGCGTGGGCAAGTTGCCCACGCTACTTGTTATTGATGATATGCTCACATGGGTCTTATTGCACCCACAGCACTTGCTGGATCGTCTATGGCGTGTCCGATTGCCGCTGTGGCATGCCTCTGGCATGAAGGAGAAAGGGGGCCTCTGCCGTTTCTTCCTGTAGTGCACATTAATTAATTAATTGATTAATTAATTAATTAATAGACACGTGACTGCGTCACGTGAGCATAAGTCCTCAGTGGGAGGGGAACATGGAATGGGATGGAATGGATGGTGTAAGCTATCTAGGTCCTAGTTACAGGGGTGTGGGCACCGCGGCCCGAATCGCTATGAATGCCATACTTGGTCACACGCGGAGCCCCCACAGGCTTGGGGTGGTCTCCTTCATCACTACTTGCCATCTATCCTTGCGCACCATCTGCCTCCATATTACAGACAAACCAGGAGGCTGCCCGGGGTGAGCCCGTCACGTCTAGTGTAGCACATGTCCATGCCGAGTCTATCACGAAAAGTCCACGGGTGGCGGCCCTGCCGCGCGCGGCCGGGGCACGCCAGGTGAGGACATATCGCCCAGGCTGGGCGGGCTTGGTGCCAGCTAGTCTATCTGATGTATCTACCTGATCTGTGCGGGCCAGGTGCCCGGCTAGGCCCAGGCGCCTGTGCCTAATAATGTGGGAAACATAGGGCAAATCAGCGTACAAATCCTCATTACTAATGTGCAAACCAAAGGGGATGTTAAGGGCCTTGCGCAGCATCTTGGTGACGGCGCCGTCGAGTCGTTGCTCCAGCTCCTGCATCAGTGTCCACGTCTCGGCGCCGTAGGTCAGGATCGTCAGAATGACGACCTTGAAGAGGTCACGCTTGACGATCCGGGGTAGGGCGGGGTTGCTCCACCAGCGGCGGTGGTCATGGAGGTGCGCCCACGCCATGCCGATCCGTGTCGTCATGTCGTCCTCGCAGTCGGGAAGCCAACTGCCGAGCAGCTTGAAGCGGCCTGAAGTAGGGTAGTTGACCTCGGCATCGTCTAAGAGGCGGAGTGTGGGTGGGGGCCCTGCCATGCCGAGGGCCAGGGCCTCCGTTTTGGGGCTGATTTCTAGACCAACCGCCCGAGCCTCGAGCGCCAGGCAGTCCAGCCAAAGTTGGGCAGACTCCGGCTTCTCGATGAGCGTGATGTCGTCGGCATAAATGAGGTCAGCTAGTAAATTCTGCTTGTTAGTCGGCCCCCCTTCCCCAAGCTCGTTCGTGATCGCTAGGCCAGGGGCACGGCCTGCAATGCTAGCAAAGCGAGCACGTGCCTGGCGCATAACATAATCCACTACAATAATAAACAGGTACGGCGACAGGACGCAACCCTGCCAGACGCCGGTCTGCAGTGGGCATGGCGGGGTAATGCCGTGTTGAGTGCGCACCGAAGTGGTCGACCCCTCATACAGCGTGCGGATGACGGTAATCAGGGGAGTGGGGACGCGAGCGCGAGCAAGTACAGCCCATAGAGCGTCCCAGAGGACAGAATCAAAAGCCTTGATGAAGTCGACGAAGATCAGGATGGCGGGAAACTCACCAGGTTGCAGGAGAGCGATTTCCTCGAAGAGGCGACGCGCGACGAAGATGGCCATGACGGTGTTGCGCCCAGGACGGAAGCCCATTTGACTTTCCCCAAGGTGACAGTCGAGAGCAGAACGAAGGCGGTTGAGGATCATGCGCATGAACAACTTAAGTGCGGCGCTCTGGATGCAGACTCCTCTGTAGTTGGCGGGGTCGTCAGGGGAACCTTTGTTTTTGTACAGCATAATACGGTAGCTGTGCTGCCACTCAGGAATCGGCGGCGCGTCGGCAAGCAGGATCCGGTTGCAGACGTCAAGCAGGAACCCCGTGAGCGCCGTCAGCTTAATCACCGGGGCTGGGAGCTGGTCAGGTCCAACGGCGGCATAGAAGCGGAGTTGCTTGGCGGCGGTGCTCAGCTCGAGCTCGGTGAACGGCGGGAGCTCGTTGGGGTCGGCCAGGGGTTCCGTCAGGGCTGGGTACGTGTAGTCCTGCTCAGCGGCGGGCGGCGTGGGCGGCGCAGGGACGTCCGCCGGTGCTACTGCCAGGCGTGCGGCCGCCAGAGGGCCAAGCGGCGGAGGCGGCGGGGGGGCGCCGAGCAGCCGGGACTGGGAGGAATACCACTGGTCGAGCTGCTGCTGCGGTGAGCCAGAGAGCGTCCGCGGCGCCGGCTGCGCGCCGCCGGCGGGCCGTTGGGCGTGACGCAGGCGGGTCCAGGCGTACTTGCCGTGCTGGTCCTTGAGGTGGGCGAAGTACTCGCGGACATGAAGGTCCTCCTGCTCCTTGGTCGCCTGCCGGATGGCCGAGTGGTAATCGGCTTTGAGGCGGGCGTAGCGGGCGGGGTCGCTGTTGTCGCGCAGGGCTTGCCGGGCCTGGATGACGGCGGGGAGCCGGTGCAGGCTGGTGAAGCGGGGCGGGCGGCGGGGGGGCAGTAGGGCCCCGGCCGCGGGCAGCTTGTCAGCGAGGTGCCGAAGGGCCGATGCCGGGCCGGCAGCGAACAGCTGGGCGTGGCTGGCCGGGATGTCCAGCGCGTCGACGAACGCCTCTGCGGCGCGCTTGTGGGCGCGTTTTTCAGGGAAGTCCTCCAGAGCGTCGTCAGATTTCTCGAGCAACTGAAGTGTGCGCAAATCAGGTGGTGCCACGTGCTTACGAAAGGGCGAGGGGAATCGCAGGCGGATGCGGGCGGTGACGATGCGATGATCGGAGCGCACCAGGGGGATCACATGCGAGCGAGCAGCTAGTACAGATCCTTGATGACGCTTGCGCATTACAACATAGTCAATGCAGCGTTCAGTGCCAGTTGGCGAGGTGTGTGTGACCAAAGCATCTGGACTATGTGGAAAGCGGGTGTTGGCAGTGACCAAATCGCATGTCGTAAGCAAATCAGCAAAAAGTTCAGTGTTGGCATTGGAGACCGTACCGTTGGGGGCGTGCTGACATCCGCCAGTACCCGGTGGTAGCGTGGCGTTGGCGTCCAGCAGCAGAGCGAGGTAGTTGCGACCAGGGATGCCGTTCGCCAGGTTCTCCAGCGCTGCAAAGAAGTCCTTGCGGTCTTGTTCTGGGTGGCCGGAGTGGGGTGCGTAACCAACGCCCACCGTCAGGGCGTAGGTCGAGTGGCCCTCCATCGAATGAAAAGTGGCCACGAGGAGCCGAGCGTTGACCAGCTGGGGTTCGCCCATGTGGCGTACGGCGAGCGGGGAGCAGAGGAGACCGACGCCCCCGTTCCCGGTGCCGTCGCCGCCTCCGTAGTAGAACCGCCAGCCGTCGATGTCGTCAGCAACAAGGGCAGTTGATCCGCGGGCCGATGCAGTGCGCCTGTGTTCTTGGATTCCCAGGATGGCGATATTATTGTCGATGCAGAAACCAATAAGATTGGAGACTCGATGGCACTGACAGTCGTCACTGCGCAGGCAGTGACAGCGGTCAGCGTCGGGCTGGAGCGTGCGGGCGTTGAAGGTGGCGATGACCAAGGGCGCGCGTTGACCGAAAAGGGGGGTGCAGGCGGGGGTGGGGGCGGAGATGGAGCAGGGTGGTGATGGGGGTGGGGGTGGAGGTGGTGGGGTAGGGGGGGCGGGTTGGGGACTTATGCTTTCAATCACCGTTTCGATTCTTCCTGCCAACGCGTCGAGGCGACGCCGACGGTTGGCTCGGGTGGCCAGGTAGAATGAGTCTGCGTCTGCACGCATAAGAAATGCGTGCAGTCTGAGGAGGTTTCGGAGGCGGCCGCGCGAGGCGGGGCGAACCTGGCTCACTGCCGACCCGTTGCTCTCTCTCCGACAGCCCGAGGGCTGCGAAGGCAAAGGGGCGGGAAGGGGAGTTAGGCAGATCCCACTGCTAGAGCCGCGGAGCCGCGGGGCCGCGAGCGTCGTCATTGATAGGAGAGAAGGGTTCGCAGCGCGGGCTCCGGCTCAGGTGCAAAGCGAACGAATTTATTAGGGGGACGGCCAAGCCTGGCAGCCATACCTGAGCTGAAGTTGCCCCGGCGGATCCCCACACGTGCTGGGGAGCAGGTGACCGTCGATGCCGGTGGCGATGGCGGTGACGGCGGGGGCCGAGCAGGGGGCTGGGGCGCTGGCACGGCGGTATCCATGGGGGTCGCCGTCATTGGAGGAAGGTCCTGGCCGTTAATGCGGACGATGAAGACGCCATTAAAGAGGCGGGCATAGATGCTGCACCGTAGTTGCGGGTTGGCCTGCTTGGCTGCCCGAGCCTCGTGGACCTCCGGCCGGTTCAAAGCGGCAGCCCGGGCCTCAAGCTGCTCCGGGGTATAGTAATCGTCGATGCTCAGTTGGGTATCGTGGAGGTTCCGGCGGGCCTTCTGCACCTGCAGTTTGTCCTCCTTGCGGTGGAATTCCACCAAGACAGGGGCGGTGGGGCCGCCGAGCCGTCGTGCCGTTTTGATGACGACGCTTTGGGCCACGCCGAGCTTCCCCAGGAAGGGGTCGCCCCGGAGGTAGGTGCCCAGGCGTGCATCGTTGACGTTCGAGGGGACGCCACGTACCACAATACTGCATGAGCGAATGGGTTCGTGCATAGCATCCCTTGTGCTGGCCTTGACGGCTGTTTTGATTTCGTTGATGAGCTCCGTAGGGTTCTGAAGCGTGGCGGCATAGGTGGTCTTGGCAGGAGTTATGGAGGCGGCAAGTTGTTGCTGGAGCTGGTGGAGGAGCTGCTGCTGCTGCTGCAGCCCTGCTGCAATGTGGGTGATGGCGGAGTGGATGGAGGTGTCGGCGTGTGAGGAATGGGCGTGGTGGGTGGCGAGGTGGTTGTGGACAGGGTTGAGGGCAGCGTTGAGGAGGGGAGGGAGGCGATCGAAGCAGGTATTGGCGACTTGCTTGGCGGTGATGTTGATGGCGGCCGCAACAGTGGGGTCGGCTCCCAGGTCCAGAGAGGCCATGACAAAGCGCTCCAGGGCGCTGTCGGAAAGACGGGAGCACGTCCACCAGACTGCGAGGCAGAGGTCAGTGTCGTCGGGGTCGTCGTGGAGAAAGTCCGACAGGTGGGTAACCTGTTGGTTGCAGTCCCGGATCTCGCACTTTTTCTCGTTGAACGTTGAAAATAGGTGTTGTATATTCTGATTTGGCACGCCGCAAAGGTGAAAACCGTCTGCGTTCAGTGCCGGTCCGCGGAAAACGCGGAAAAACGCGATCTGCAAATGAATCCAGGCCGGAATCGAACTGGGGACCTCTCGCACCAATTTTGCTGACTATAGGACGGACGTCTCCGGATCCTAGGGCATCGCCAACTGACACCTACAGTCATCCGCAAAAGTTCTCCTTTCCGGGGAGTGATTGTTGTATAAGTTACACAGCATCAAACATGCATCAAACATCATGACTGGATGACATAATATGACTGAATCAGGCAGCCATAGCCAAAGCATCATCCACTCTCACAACGTGTTGAGCACATGCCTCATGGGAAGGGAGGTGCTGGGTTTTCATTCCATTTCGCGTGCAATACTGAAAGAAAGAGGCACGTGTAACGCAAGGCTTGGATAGGTTGAGTGATCCATGAGCTGACATGCAGGCAAAGATGACGCTGGAATGCATGCTAGCAAATGGTGGCAAAATGCTAACAACACACGATTATGCACCATGAGTATGGGGACCTAGCTGATCTTCTTGCACAATCAACGCAGTATTAACCATCAATATCCAATCCTCACGATATATGCACGGCTTGACGACGTATACAGCACCTAAATACTGCACAACTGCAACCTGCTATGGCGGACATGCAAGCAACATCGAGTAGGATGGCGGTCGATCTTAGAGAGGCTGGGCAGAGGTCGGTAGAAAAAAGTGGAAAACTGGCAGAAACTAGGTAGAAACACGATATACTTACGCCTGCAAGCACTATTGAGCCGGTGGCAGAGGCCATTTCCAGGAAAATACAGCATACCGTAGCAATAGCCACGGTCACGCCTAACGCTATTTGCAGGCACCATCATGCCCGGAGCTAGCCGATAAAAGTCTGCAAGAATCTCGGTTTAGCCGAGAGTCCGGGCGTTGGGAATGAATTAAACATGTGTTAAGAATTCGAAACACCATGGAAATACCAAGCATGGTGCCGCAGCAGACCCGAGTCTTGCTGTAATTATAGGTTGCGCTGGTTGTCTCTTTGATAGGTATGCCGGTTTCCAGGGTTTCCGCATGAAAGTTGGGTGAGAAACTGGAAAAATATACGTTTCCTTTGCCCCAGTACCTCGACAAACTCGTAGAAACCTAATTATCAACCTTTGAACGCATCATCATGGTCGTGCCACCCAACAGCCACTGAAATTCGCGCGAAAACTGGCGAGATCTACCTGCCGCCATCGCCGTCATCTTCACCTTCGTCCTGCGAAAATGCCTGATTTCAGTGGTACATATTTGTTTGCAGCTGTCACAAAAAAAATCCAAAAAATACCAGGATTTTTTCTTGAGTTCTACGGGATGTAAGGAGGCCGTCCACCGAGTTTCAGACCGAAAATCTCGTATCTACTGTGTCTGCCACCTGTCAGATTACAACGCGATACATCGCGTTCTAACCCTACAACGCGATACATCGCGTTCTAACCCTACAACGCGATACATCGCGTTGTAAGAAAACACGGGTTAATTTGGGCGAAAAAGCTTTCCATGCACGGGGCGTGCACCCGGCCCATTCCTGACAAAAACTAAACACTAACGCAAACGGCAAATCCAGAAAGGAATTCTAAGGAATGAATTGCACATGAATACCCTCAAACAGCCTCAAGATCTTACTGGCAACGCCACTCCCAAAAAGCTGGTGATGAATGATCTAACAGCAGGACCATGCAAGCTTATTGGCCCATGGTGGAGTATGCTGTTCCTGTATTATCTGGGGCTTCCTTCCTCATGCCAACCATGTTCTTCATCTTATCCAAGACCTTGGATAAGATGATCTGCAATCCAAGACAATACAAAGTAGCATCCATGAACACAAAGAAAACCGCTCAGCATCTATATCCAGATCAGGGCAGCCATCGGAGGCAATGACAACAGGGATAGCCAACTGGCGGACAAACGCATAAACCAAATACGTCACAATGCAAAGAAATCAAGCTAAACACTCCACATACCAATGAGACAACAACGATATAGTGGTACAACTTCTAGGAAAACATCGATCTTGCACCGCCAACAGGAGATGCAGCGATTTCCATGACCAAAATAATTGTGCTGCACCCTTGACGTAAACTTGCAGTGCCTAATGTCTAGTGCCTGTGCACACGTAACACTGACTTCTGGCACACATGTCCATCTGCAACTTGACGAATTACCTGCCCTAATGGCAGAACTGTTCCACATAAAAGCCCAACAGCTCTGTGTTCTGCATAATTCATCGACGTGGCCTGCTCAACAGGCACATTGGGTGATATCATGCCAAGTTACTGCAAGTTCAAGCACATATCCGCCAAGCACAAACAATGACGGCTGCTTTACCCGGGTCCACTTAGGGGATGATTTTTTGAGAGAAGCAAAAAATGTAAAAAGAGAGCTATTCCCACAAAACTTACCGCAATTGGACGCAAAATAGGTGTCCAGAAGGTATGATGGGGCAGCATCTGCAAAGAGCGGGCAGGACAAACCATAGCACAAATGTGGGCAGCAATACGGTTCATTACACAGCTACATTAAATACACAGCATTAAATACAAAGATAGCAGGGAAAACCCCATGGTGTGGCTGTCATTTGCGCTTAACGTATATCAATAATAGAGTCAGCATTAGCCCTCACCATAAGCCCACACCATCGCGCATATCCTTCCATTACTCACCTGGCAGGCCCCATGCTCACGCCCACATCTCCTCTTCCAGCAGCAGCTGCCAATTTACACAATGCGAGGATCGCTTCAAGAATGCACAAGCCAGACTCTATGCAAAGCCAGCACCACAGCACCCTAGGGCCTGACCTGGTACATCCTCCTGCTCCCCCCTTACCCATGGCAAAGGCAGATAAACAGCACAACGTCTTTCTTTGGGCAGCACCACCAACCAGGTTAGGCATTCGAGCTCATGCATACTGTGTCTGACAAGCTTGAGGAGGGTACGGGCCAGCAAGCCGACTGCTAGCCAAGCCTGGCCTATCTCACTGCTTACCTCCCAGCCCTTGGCCTGCGCCACCGAGGATCGGTACATGCAGCCGCCTCCAAAGTAGAAGAGACAGATGAGGATAAACCTGGCCACACAACAGAGCATACACACACGCATACACACACGCCACGGAAGCAGTCAGAAGCCATGAACTTGCGAGTCCATGGGCCACTGGCGCAGGCCACAAGAAGGCCCTAGAGGGAAACCAGCAGCATAGCGGGACCAATACATTTACATGCATTAATAGTAAGAATATGAAGGGGTGTCATCATGAAAGTCCACAAGGGCAGCAAAGCCCATGCAGTCGTGAAGGCGAGGCACACACGCCCCATGACACGTACACTTGGGCAGTGCCATCATGGTTTTCCAGCCAACAAGCAAGTGGCAGCCATGCAAATGGGGAGTGTAAGCCATGTGCTGGCACAGCACTCACAGAAGGAAGTAGACGCCCCCATGGCCGCCCGTCTTCTCTTCCGCCGACGTGGTGGCATCCATTGGGCAGGCCGCTGGGTGGTACAGGTCCGACACCTGGAGAGCAAGCGAGACAAAAAGAGTGGAATTCGGGGTGAGAGGAGAAGAGAGTGAAAAAATAATAATAAAATATAGAAGAAGAGATCGATAGAAATAGACATAAAACAGTGAATGTGACAGAGAAGGAGATTGAGTACGTGTCTAGGCATGTGTGCCTCTACATGTTGGAGCGGAAGAGGGGGGACGAGCACGCAAACACTTTATGGGTGCATGGAGGGGCGCTGTGTGACACGATCCTCACGTGAGCACGCGAAGCATGGCAACCAGCGCTAGTGGATGTAGGAAGGCTAGCAAAAGGCTTTGATACCCACGACACGACACGTGCAAGTCCATGGCAGGGTACAAACCATGGTAGCCATGCCCAAAACGCAAGTACCACAGTAGGTATACCAGGGACATGGGCGACAGGCTCGCTAGTGTGGAAAATCCCTCTTCACAGAATGCCACAACAGCATCTTCAGGGAAAGGACAAGACAAATGCATTCGAAAAGGTGTTGACTTTTATAAAAATAAACATGAAGCTGCGTTGCGTGGTGACCATGAAGTAACTGCCGTCCCACTTACAAAGGCGCATGAGCCAGGATCAAGCTCTGCTATTTCCGTCGGGGGCTGCATCGCCAAAGCAAGGAAGCAGACAAGCAGCAGTTTACAGGCAGGAAGATATATCAGTAAAAGGCCTTGGCAAGTAAGTAAAACAAGCTGGAGGCAGGTGCACGACGCTAATGTACACCACCACGGCCAAGCTATTCAGCAGAGGAGGCGCCTCACCCCCTGCACTCCAGGCCAGCTGTTTTGACCGCATCCTTTTGTGCACACATGGCATGCACACACAGGAAGTATGCTGACACACATGTGCACTAGCGGAGCAGCTGGCGTTTCCTGGGAAAATGAAACACAAGAAATGTGTGCCGATGCAACCCCAACTATGCAGCATTAACCCATTACGGCATGACGGTCCCAGTGCCAACTGATGCTATATAGAGGGTGAATAACAGTAGAAACTGGGTATACTGATATCAGGTGATTAAAAAGAACCTGTCGCGTGATTGCAGCAGGTAGCACAACACAACACGGCAAATGCGCTTGCATCATGAGCTGCATGACAACGGAATCTCTCTAGAAGAACGACAAGAGCAGACGCTTCAATAACGCAGACTTGTTAACCATTCGCCGAAATGTCCATCACCAAACTTTCTCCTGCATACCGCACAGGGATGAGGCACATGTTCATCAGCTTATACCAACTTGACCACCACCTACCAGGATAATTCCTGTCTTGCGGCAAAAGATGCGCAGGGTGAGCGACCGAGCCATGCCACTGCGGCAGCCAAAGCTGTCCCCGTGGCTCATGTTCACAGACAGGCCCTTGGCTGGGTTGGTCGGGTCTGCACATAAGCAGCACAAAGAGGAGCCGCAGCACTCAGGTGCACAGCAAGTCAGACAACAGATGAGGACCAAGCTCTACAGCTCAAGGAGGCGGCAAACTTGGAAGCGCTTCGGGCATAGAGGGCAACAAACACAAGCCGGCAACCTGGTCTTTTGGGGTGCAACACCCAGCCCATTCTAGGAAGGGGAGGCTCAGGATACAAACAAAGACCGGCATGCGGCACGTTCGAGTGGCAAGAAAGCAACACATCTTTTGCAAAACCAGCACGTAAAAGTAAAGCTCCTGTTGAACGCAATCGGTGTGTAACATTGCTAATGCTCGTTAACTCCCCACAAACAGCACATAGTGTACCATGAGTGTTAGGTGAAGAAAACAAGGCCTTGTACGTGCACACCTCCATCTACACACAATCCTTCTCTGAGACTCCGCAATATTGAATCCGACATTTGAAAAAAAAGCAAGTTCTCAGCAATAAACACAAACAAGCTCAAAACTAAAAAACAAAACTAGCACATTGACTATCATATTGACTAAGAATTCCAAATAACAACAGCCACATGAAAGAAGTATGCCTGCACGTGTCAGGGTATGGAACACCCCCCTTCCAGCCCATGCAAGGTACCAGACAATGCTGCGCATTCCAAACACAAGGCATTGCTGCACTTACCCAGAAACTTGATGTCCATGCCCTTCATTTTGCTGAGTGTGCGGCAGGCCACCACGCCTGCAATGGAACCAAGATGTGACACATGACGGTAATGCACATGCACAGGTAGAGAGGTCATGCCCTGCACAGCACTCCCTTGTAGTCTGCTGACTAAAATTTCCAAATCATGAGCCTGTGCCGTGAACTGGCCAGCTGTGAGAACCCATTGGCTGAAGGCTGCATGTCTCAGATGTGCAGGCCAATCATTCGTCCATCTGCAAAATCTATGGAGCACAGTTCCCGGAAGCGTGGCATTTCCTGTAACTGGCTAGAACCCCCGGGCAGCATTCGCTACAGCTGGCCACTTGACTTCAACTGGACATGAATACACCACTGCTGCATGGTGCCGCCATGCCATGCCCAGCCACTGCTATCCGTCATGGCAAAATCAACTTCCTGTACCACCTGGCCTAGTCAGCTCTTCCGCGTCCATAACCCCCTCCTTATCCCACCCTACAGAAACATATCCACAACCCACACATTCATTAAACATGACCTAGTAGTATGCCCGGCGGCAATTATAGGGCTTACCATCTGCCGTGCGTGTGTGCTGGAGTCCTGAGCAGGTCAGGCCACAGCTCATGGAGCCACCACACGACTGCAGCCAGGGAAGGGGGGCAACAGGCAGATGACAGGCCAGGCGACAAAGCACGACATACACACAAGCCACACAGACAAAAGGTCAGCAAAATCAGACAAGGCAGGCGATGCAACAACTACCATCAATAGCCAAGTACTAGGCGTCACTTACTCACTGTAAACCACCAATAGCCCCAAGTTGCCTCTGTTGTAAAAGTCTGAGAATGACTTGAACACGAACTTTCAATTCTAGGACGCATAGATGATGTAGCTTACCACAAACACCGCTTTAATACAAGGGATAGAGTAGAGTAAAAATACATGCCGGTTCATATGCCTGAGCCGCACCAAACTGACACGAAACAAACATGTACGTCCAAACCCTAGCATTTGAACTATCGAGTCAACTTAGGCAAACCCGAAGAAATTTGCCACAACTGTAAACCAGTCATAATATTCCACGAAGCTCGCTTTCCAGATTGTCGAACAAGACAAATAAGCACGACCTCCTAACTGAACCAAGAGGTTGGCCGCGAAGTTGACAAACGAGTAGGACGAGTAATACGACCAACATGACCTCAACAGAGATGAAGTGACTGCCACCTTTGGAATACCGATCACTTACCTGAGGGCATGAGGTCCCGCAGTCAGGGTAATGGCTCAAAAATTTCATATTTTGACATATCTGGAACCATGTAGTATTGCCCACTGCCGACGGGCCAGTGCTTCCGATGACGTAGGCACCAGTCAGGTTCACGACGCCTAAAGGAGAGTTCGTGCTAGGACGAGCAAGGTCGTACGCATAATAAAAGCCATCCGGTGCTCTCAACTTAAAATTGCACGGTGCGTATATGTCAGGTACGATTGCCTGAGCGGCGCACGGTTGGATTACTGCACATGCAATCAATATCAGGCCGATGGCGTGGACCACTACGTGCATGGTCTTCATTGCCATGTGGACACTAGTTCATAGCAGGATGCAACCTTGAAGCTATAAAACAACGCCGAATAATGTGCGCCTTGACCGCACTATGGCACGGATGCCTTCCAACGAGAAGTTCAGGTCGATATCCCCTGTCGGCGCCTCAATAAATACGTCTAATGGGCTATGGTCCCCCTGCTTGGCTTCGCCAAAAACAAATGCTGTGGACAAGTCGCTGCGCACCGCGTATTCGCCGGACGCAGTGGATCTGCGCTGGTAACTTCTCGCTGTCAACACAACAGCGTTGCAGAGCCACAAACGCGCGGCGCCAGGGCAGAGGCCACCAGGCCACGCACACGATAGTCGAGGGCACGCATCGCAGACGTCGGAATGGCGCCAATGCTCACTGCAGCTCACTGCTCAGGCCACGAATGGCCGTATGGAAGTTCGTGCTGCAGAAACTGTCGGTATGACGAGTTGTCAAGGTTTGGCGCGGCGCCGTTTTCTGACGGTTACTGTTGTTGTTGTGTGGGCGGTTCCGCTTACGGCACTGTAGATAGCAGCTGATGGGAACATGCAGAAAACTTAGGACCTGAACTGTTGTTGTTGTTGTTGTTGTTGTTGTTGTGTCCCACGCCGCACATGGGTAGCAGAGAATCTATAGTGGCCGAGGGCCGGATATATTTAGTATCGGTGGTACTATCGGGGCACTGGGACATGGACGGTTGCATCATCGGATACCTTCGCGTGAGTTCACAACGGGGTGTATCTTATCCTAGCAATCGATCGCACGACGGTTGCTGTACAGTACTGTACAGTAGATCACTTACATGGCGAGGTCCGTGGCATACATAGTTCGTCCAGGGACCCAGCGCCTGAGACGTGAGGAACTCTATGTACGGTACAGTAGTATTGTGGCTATGGTCTATTTCTGTGAACGAATGCCGCGATGAACAATTAATATCCCTCGAACAACAGCCCGCAATTGCAGTGCGTGCATTATTTATTTTATGTTAGAGGATTCAGCGACAGGTAAATAGTATATTTAGAGAACCCTGCCGCGCAGGTCGATGCCTCAACGTTCGTAAATTAGAGGGACAGGGTGAATTTCTGCACATCATTTTGCAGCGGAATTTTGCAGCATGGCGTATATTCGAGGGCTAAACCTTCATCGCGATTGCAGCTACCCATAAGGTCACCACTGCCATCTATCACGATGGAAGCGACTGGGAAGTACAGCCAGTCCTAGTTTCCAGACATGTCCAGTTAATTGGCCATTACCGTCGATGGAGGAGCAGGAACTTGTGAGTAATAACCCGCCTGGGCCCGATGCCATCCCGGACGACCAAGGAGCAGCTGGTGAGCCAGGGCTGAGTCCTGGAGAGGACGAGGATAATGGAGGAGCTCAGCTGGCTGAGCCGGCGGGTAATGCCGCTGAGGACAGCCCGGCTGAAGGCGGGCATGTCACAGCGGACGAGCCGGGGTCAGCACCAGATAGTGCAGACGAACGAGCAGCAGCTGCCTCCCCGGTAAGCCTAGCGGAGGCTGACAGCAATGCCCAACCTTCTGAGCCCCAAACTTCGGAGGCGAATGAGGGACCAGCCAGCCACACTGCCGAATCAACGACGGTGGAAGCCGACGCAAGCGACACAAGGCTTGCTGAATCACTTGGCGAAGTACCTAGAGCCCTTGGCGCACCAGAAACGCCTGGCGATGATTCTGCTGCAACTTCGACGGCTGAATCCTCTGCAGCCGCTGAACAAATCAAACCACCTTCAACGATCGGTTTTGACACCGCAGAATCCGTGGCGGTTACATCATCCATGTCAGATGTGCCAACTGACTCTGTGGAGTTTCTAGATGGAGCACCGTCTGTGATACCTGATGCTCTATCAAGTGAGCCTGTAGAGGGGCTAATTGGAGGCCCATCTGCGGCTTTGGATGCTTCACCGAATGAAGCGGTAGAGGGGCAAGACGGAGGACCATCAGCGGCCCTCGCTGCCTCGGATGAACCCTCCTCAACGCCTCCCGATGAGCCCGCCGCAGCGACCAGCAGCACAGACATAGCTCCAGCAACAACTGCTGGTGGCGCCCCCCCTGGTTCCCCCCCCGTGGTGACCACCAAGCTGGGCCTTCTAGAGGACGGCACGTACGACCCCGCGGCCTTCACGCGTGTGCCAGGGGAGAGTGAGCTGCCGCCCACCACGGTGTCCATCCACCACTCGTTTGGTCTGGAGGTTTCGCGCCGCAACAACGTGCACTACATAGCGCCCGAGGTGCTGCTGCACGTGTCCGGCTGCCAGCTGCACATCCTGGACCTAATCGGCATGAGCTCCACCTACATCGCCTCGCTGGATGGTGGGGGCATCGGCGCGGTGGCGGTGCACCCCTCGCGCAAGTACTTTGCCGTGTGTGAGAAGGGGGCCAGCCCCAACGTGTACATCTACAGCTATCCAGGGCTCAAGATCCTCAAGATCCTGCGCGACGGCACGGAGCGCGCGTACAGCGCCGCTGTCTTCAACACCAGCGGGGACGCGCTCGCGACGGTAGGCGGCGTTGGGGGGTGGCAGTTGACATGACGTTGTATTCAACAAGATGTAGCACATGCGAGCTAGCATTTTAATAGTACATAAGGTCGCAAATGGACCCTGACATTCCGCTGGACCAGCTGGGTAGCCGCCTGCACAGCACAGTCATGCCGTGGAGCGAGGTAGCATGGGCATTGAGGTCAGGAAACTAACGGCCTGAGTGCGATGACCGTCTTTACTTCCCTTGCATGCCATGTGGTCAACCCCAATGAAAGTGAACGTCACCTGTTGGCAGCCCGAGCATGTAGCACATGTAATGCACGCCCCATGGTAGGGAATGCACTTTGTTACTTTCAATTGCCTTGCCATGCATCTAGCCTTGTGGGAGCAGCTCAGCCAGGCGAGCCAGGTGGGAGGCTATAGGCTGCACAGCGGTCAAGGGAAATGGGCAGTGCTGCTGGTGCAGGCTGGTGAACACCACGGCATGAGCTTGGCGCCAGTCCATCCTCCAGGCAAGGCGCGTGCTCCAGCAAGCACGGTGGCCTTAAGTGGCCCAAGCAGGTGTCTAACCATGGGCTTTCTGCCTGCATGGATCATCATGCATGCATTCTTTCCCGAGATGGGTCCACTTGTCTTCCACATCTGCTTGTCTACCTTTGCCTTGGCATGCATCCATTCCGGTCCCCCTAGCCACACTGAATAAGTTTGCACAGAGTTTGCATGCACACAGAGTAAGTACACATGGCCAGGCGGCATGCACGCACGCCTACTGGGGAACCCTGGCTGTCTACCGTATGGCAGGACCCTCAAATATCGATCCCTTCACTCAGCGCCGGGGGGTGGATGAAAACAACGCATCCCCCAGCTTTTCCTGTGGATGGACGGCGGAGCGCTTGCTGACGTGCTGTCCCTGCATGCATGCGTCCCTCCCCCGCCGCACCCTGGCTGGCATTGCTGCCCACCCAGGTGGGCTCCTACCCCGACTACTGGCTGACCCTGTGGCGCTGGGAGGAGGAGGCCATCATCCTGCGGTCCAAGGCGTTCAGCCAGGAGGTCTTCCGCGTCTCCTTCTCCGAGTTCTTCCCCGGCCAGCTCACCAGCAGCGGCACGGGCCACATCCGGTTTTGGAAGATGGCCACCACCTTCACGGGGCTCAAGCTGCAGGTGAGGCACGCCAGGTGGCAGGGTGCGGAGAGGCGTGGGCTAGAACCCATGGGATGGGATAGGAGCGTTGCTACTGTGGCCCGTGAGGACGCTGGGTTGGTAGGTATCTGATGGCCAGCAGTTAAGAGCCGATATGATGAGGAGAATGCAGGAGGTCAAGGCACCCACATTCGCTGCCCCCTCGTTTTCCTCTGCCCCTGCTTTATGTTGGTTAAGAGGAGCCTAACGGCTATAGCCATATGGTCATACATAGGCTGCTTTGGCCGATGGCCGATGTCCTGTTCATTGTGTTCCATATTCTGTACCAGGCGATGCATGATTTGTCATGTGTGTGGGAAGAGGGCGGCATCCCTGGTGATGTGGGTGCCTTGAGTCTGCCTTTTAAAACGATACATCACATCCATCGGATGGCAGTACACACAAAGACACACATTAAGGCTAGAGCATCGAAGACCGTCACGCATGCGTGCACATGCTGGCCCACCTGAGTTGGACGCACTTCCCCTGTTCTTACATCTCGTTAACCCCCCCCCACCACACACACACACGCCAGGGCCAACTGGGCAAATACGGTAGCGTGGAGCTGTCGGACATCAGCGCGTACGCGGAGCTGCCCGACGGCAAGGTGGTGTCGGGCACCGAGAGCGGCGTGCTGCTCATCTGGGACGGCGGGCTGATCAAGACTCAGGTCACGCGCACGGGTGGCGTGCCTTGCCACGTGGGGCTGATCGAGGAGGTGGTGCTCGACCGCACGGAGCAAGCCATCGTCACCGCCGGCGTGGACGGATACGTGCACCACTGGGACCTCGACGTGAGTGGCGACCGGCAGCTGTGGCGTAAGCACTAAGGGAATGTTAACAGGTGGCGAAAGGGATCACCCATGTAGTATTGGTTGTTACCTACACGGACTTGGCTGTTTCCCCCAAGTACCTCCTGGAGCTTTTTGTAAGCGCTTTTCAATGGGCTGGACTATGCGCGAATAAAGCTGCTTGAGATCATGCTAGACTTCATGGTCCCAGGCACATACCTGCACATCAACTGCACCCGCTCACCTATTGAGTACCCTTGCCCCCTGTGTGGCATCCATGCCTGCGACTGCATCTTGTTGACGCCTGCGGCCATACCTCTGTGCCCACATGGCTGGGCTCCTTTTCACCCATCGCTTTACACCCCACCGCTGCATACCCCACCGGCGCCCCCAACATGCCCCCTCCAGGCGATCGACGCGGCCGACACCACGGACGACCTGCCCCGCTTTGAGATGGAGCCTCTGCACAGCGTGTGCCTGGGGCCCGGCGTGCGCATCAAGCAACTGCTGCGCCTGCAGGACCACTGGATCGTGCAGGACGAGGCCGGCGCGCTGCTGCGCGTGAACCTGCCCAGCTTTGAGACGCAGGTGCTGCTCGAGTGCCACGCAGGCAGCATCAACGCGGTGGCCGCGAGCCCCCTCAACCACTTTGCCGCCAGCTGCAGCAGCGATGGTTCGGTGCGGCTGACCGCCTACCGCGAGCGCAAGACGTTGTTCAACCGGCGCTTCCCCTGCGGCGCGCCCGGCGGCGCCACATGCTTGCTGTGGCTGCCGAGGATGTTTGACCCCTTTGCGCGCACAGTGGCGGCGGGGTTTGCTGACGGCGTGCTGCGCGTGATGCTGCGCTGCATGGACCAGTGGAAGCTGGTGCACGTGGTCAAGCCACACAAGGTGGGTGCGCAAGTGGGATGTGCGTTTGTGTGTGTCTGTGTCTGTGTCTGTTGTATGGAATGTGTGTGGGGAGATCTGGATGTAGATAGGGGAGCAGGCAGGGGAGGGGCAGGGGAGACGAGTGCTGTAGCAGGGGGTGACGGATGGATCTATGAGTGGACACCTCACCAAGACTCAGGCACCCCCATCAAAGGAGACACCCGACTCTCATCGCGGCCGCAAGCTGTGGGTGGCAGACAAGTTTGCAGGTCCTTGCTTGCGCAGGAAGCGCCTGGCTGTTTGTTCCATGTTGCCATCCTGTCTCATCCCATGGCATATCCTCTTCCCGAGGAGCGAAGTAGTGCCTCCGGTGACAATATGGGACAAACTTCGCGCAGGGGTCGTCTCTCGCGGAGACAGCCGGCGCATCGGCGCCTAGTGACATAGGTGTGCCAACGATGCACCTTGTTTGGTTTGTTAACCGCACCAGTGCATGCAATTACCCAATCTCTGCCTGCCCGTGTTCCGTCCACCGCGGTGTCATAAGCAGGCCGCCATCACCTGCATCTCAATGTCGCCCGACAGCATGATCCTGGCGTCAGGGTCCCAAGACCGCACCATCTTCTTCCTGGACACCAAGAAGAGCTTTGGCCCCATCGGGTGCGTGGGTGCCGCGGATGTCTTGCACCGCAGCGTGCTCATCGGGCAATCTGTAAAGTAGATGCTGGGGCGATTTTGCCAGTTTCAAGGGCATAGGGCGATGTGTGGTGGTGGTGCTTGCGTCAAAATGCCGTGCCATGCTCAGTCAGTATATAATGCGAGACTATGTGGCTTACAGCATATGTTAAAGAGTATTCTCTGCTGCTCAACTTAGTGACATTTCTGTGAGACTTGAGAAATGGATGGCCAAGGAATGTGGGATGTGTAAAGGAGCCCATGGTTGCTGTTCTAAGAGACTCGCCCTGTCTTTGTTAGATTAACTTAGTAACAATTCAAGCTTCCAAAAATGCTAGTTCATGCATGCTCTTGGCAGCCTAGAATATGAAAAGAAGGGCTGAGAAGATGAGAATTGGCAGTGCCAGTCTAATGAAGCTGCATGTGTATGGCAGCACGCCATCCATGTATAGTAGGAACAAGTAAACCTGTGCAAATTTTATTTCACTTGCCCGGCCCTGACATCTTTTGTTCCTTGAGCCATGGGTAGATTTTGAAGGGGAGGTATGTGGCCATAACTTGCGTTGATGACCTGCCATAATTCTTTCTCTTCCCCCTTCCCCTCCCTCAAGAGATGCCGGAGGGCATGTGCGCATCAGGCAGGGGGTCAACGCTCCCGTGACGAGTCATTGACTTTTTTGGCTGGCGACCAGTACCACCCACGTGTTGACCCGTCCCATGCCTGCAGCCATCGCGTGTGTGCCCTGCATCCCCTGGGTTGTGCGCGCCCCCCGCAGGTTTGTCAAGCTGCCATCTGAGGCCACGTGCATGGAATGGTCGCGCAACTCGCAGTGGCTGCTCGTTGGGTGCGCGGGGGGGGACATCCTCCGCCTGTCACGACCCTGTAAGTGGTACTTGTCAGGGATGCACTGGGTTCCGTTCTTGGGCGAGCCTTTTCTCAGTCTTTAGCTGGATGGGAACTTGGTAGTTGAGGGGAGCCAACGGAGCAGGCTTGTGCTAGCCTGGCAGTGTCAGGCTCCTGCTTGATGAGCACGAGGCGTGTGTTACTGAGCATTGATGAGCTGTCACCACATCATGCCCCCTCCCACAGCCACATCCTGCCCTACAGTTTGAACAGCTGGTCCTTGTTTGGCACAGCCTGTGGCACACGGGTGCTTTAGTGGCCAAATAAGCCAGCTACTGGTTGCATTAACCCCTCGCCCTTGCGCGCTCCCCCCCTGCCCTTTGCTGACCCCCCCCACTGCCCTCTTTTTGGTCGGGCCTCCCTCCTGCCCTCTGTGTGCCCGTAACGTGTCATCCCTGCCCCCCGCAGCCTCCTCGGCGAACGTGACGTCCACCTTCCACATCCTGGTCGAGATGCAGATGTACAACTTTGTCCTGCCCAAGCTGCCCAAGAAGGCCAAGAAGGCCAAGTCGGCCGCCACGCAGGAGGCGGAGGCGGAGGCCGCCACAGCCGCACATAAGAAGGCAGGCGAGGGCGGCGCGGGGGGGCCTGCAGCACCGGGCCAGGATGGGCAGGTGAGGAAGGCTGCGTTGCCGTTTCTGTCGTTGGGGCCACTGGTTGCCTTTCTGCAGGGTTCTGGTCCCTGGGCACACCCTGGGCACAAAATTACCCCTTTCCGAGCCCGTGTGCCATCCCACTCGCTTCTGTTATATTCACTTGGTGCCTTTTCATCTGCGAAAAGTTTGAATGGACCAATGCAGCACATGTGCTGCTGACCATGGCTCTAGCCTTGTCCTGGCATGATCCAACGGTGTGGTTGGAAGGCGCCGGGTAGTTTGATGCCACACAGCTGGAAGGTTCGCAGGCTGTCTCGGGATCTTTGCCTGGAGAGGAAGGTGTGCTGGTGCGAGGTATGTGGACATTTGGATCCAGATACTGGCAACATGGTTGCATTGCCAAGCCATCAATGCCGGCAGAGCAAACTCAGGTATCCATGCTCCCTGCCGCCCTCCCCTGGCCTCTCGGTTCCAACTATGGCGCACGTGTGTGGCATGCAGGCGGCGGGAGCTGCCCCGGCGGGCGACGCATCCGACGCAAGCACGGCCAAGGATGGGGAGGGCAACGCAGCCGCCGCCGATGGTGCCGCATCCGGCAAAGACGGCGGCGCGGAGACCAAGGAGGAGAAGGATGCCGCGGCGAAGGCAGCAGAGGAGGCGGCCGCTGCGGAGGAGGCGGAGGTGGGTCCCCTTGAAACATTTGTCTTGGCATGCATCGGTTCCCATAGCACAACACACGTGCCGATGGTGCCGCTCCCAGCCTTGCGTGGTGCCTGTTGCATCCAGCAGCAATAAGGTAGAGTGCTCGGTTGCACCCGACAACTGGAAGGGGCCGTGAATTATGTGGTAGGGGCCATTAGCCCAGCGGTGGCTACTGCGCATGTGCCCAACGGGGCGGTTGCAGGAATGATGCGTGCATGTGGGTGGGCGACCGGCTTGTACGGCTGCACAGGGAGGACACACAGCCCAACACAACAGGGGATTTCTACGGTAGATGGTACACATTTAAGCAGGACTGTATCTAGTTATGCATGGTGGGGGGGCACTCTTTGGGACTCTGGGAAAGTGGAGGGTTTCTTTTTAAGGCAGGGTGGCCAGGGAGGGTGGCCTAGGGAGGTGGTCTTGCAGGAGATGTTACGTGGGTGCCCTGCCAGGCGCACATTGCTACTTGCTGGGGGGGTTCTTTGTGATGCATCCCAACTAATCCCCCCCCGTGTGCGAGACGCGTGCTGTAAGAAAAATTCAACTGGTGTTGCAAAGCGGCACATGCCTCCCCCTGGACCAACATCTGCCCGGTTTGACCGCTTTAACGCTTGTTCCGTCACGCCTTGCTTCCATGTGCGTGGCTACCGTCGGGATGCTGCGCGCCCGCAGCTGGCAAAGGGACCGTTCCGGATACGCCGGGTCATGCACAAGGGCACGGACGAGAACAGCTTCTACGTGACCATCGAGGTGAGGGGGAGGGGGGAAGGCGCGCGGCAGCGTGGTGTCGATCGGCTGCCTGTGGCTCGCGGGTGGCTGTGTCCACTCACACAGCACGTGCAGGCGGGTTGAGGGACAGGAGACTCAACACAGAAACTCTATGGGTGGGATTCACATATCGGAAGAGAAGTATGAAGAGAAGCCAGTAGAAGACCAAGTGGTACTTGCCAAACGCATCCGTCGACGCAGTTTGACTTGATCTTTCTGGCTTCTTACAAGTGCAGGTGTCCTAGGTTTCCTTGAGTACATGGGCTGATATATCTCGGCTGCTGCCTCAAAGGGCTAGGGTATTGCCTGAGTGAGCCCGCTGTCAAGCCATGCGGAGTCGTGACCCGTCCACATGACTATCAGGGCTCATTGATGCTGCCACATCCACAATTTGTGGGCCGCGTGCTGGGCATGCTGGCGGGCCACCTGGTCATGGCTTGTAGCCATAGCGCCGCCGCCGTGTGTGCGTGAGGCATGCTGCCGTTGCTGCAGTGGGCACGCCTACCATGCACACTTGCCTGCTGGGCTTGGGGAGTCGGGCGTGAGATGCATGCAGACTTGAGTGCGACAGAATAGGGCAGGTCCCCCCCGCAGCCTGCATGCGCTTACTATGGCGCGCGGTCAGCTTGCCTCGCTCGCTCCAGCACGCTGTCCGGCCACGTGCGTGTGCCAGCCGCAATAGTAATTCTGATGCTGCGCTGCCTTGTGTCATCAGCTCCAAGCCATGTCTGCTGTCGGTACCCAGCCCAGGCAACCGTGCTGTATGCGCACCATGCGCATCACCCTTCTCGGTAAGATGACTGAGTCATGTTCGTCTCTCCCCCTCTGCACGTATTCCTTGCTGACGGCTGCCACCTGGCCACATGGTCTCTGTCATGTGTGCCGGCCGCAGGGCCTGGGCGCGGGGTACGTGTTCGAGTGCAACTGGATGGAGAACCAGGTGGCGCGCTTCTGGGAGGCGCACCCAGGGTCCCCCGTGGGGGTGCTGTGCGAGTCCTACTCGCGCGACCTGCTCCTTACGGGGGCAGACGACGGCACCGTGCGCGCGGCGCCCTGGGACGGCCAGCACGACGCCAGCGCCAAGTTCTGGTTCGGCCACGTGCACGACTCGGTGCACGGTGCCACCCGGGGGTTGGCCGTCAGCTTTGATGACTCCTTCCTGGTGCGCACGCACTTATGCATCCCTTCTTCGTTCAACTTGTTAGGCATCCTCTTCGTATAGGTCCCTGTCAGGGATGGATGCCCAGGGGCGTTGAAGGTTGCATGGTCTGGCTGCCGGAGTGCAGGCATGGACACCGGCAGCAGCACTGACAACGGATGGGCAGGCAGGCTAAAGGGAGACATGCCTCGTTCTCTGCTATTTGTGTGCTTGGGATGCACCATTCTTTCAATACTGCCCTTTTCGGGTGGAAGTGCTGGCTGAGGCATGCCTTGAATTTCCACACCGTCTTCCTGGGCGCCTGCTCACTGTGTAAACATGGCTGCACTGTCTGTGTGTCGGTGGTCATCGCGCCGCACAGCAGATGCCTCCGTCGCTCGTGTGGTGCATGTCCTGTGAGAGTGGCTCAGTCATCACATGCGCAGCGTGCACAGCAAGCATCGCATGCACAGCAAACATAGCAAGCATGCCCACTGTCCCACATTCGGTACATTGTCATAGGCACGCACAGTGAGCAAGGCTCCTTCTCACGCACAAGGTGGTGGCCACGGTACCCTGCAAACCTTGAGGACACTGGCCTTTTGAAACAAAGGCCCTGGACGGAGGCACTGGACATGTGTAGGCTGTCCGAGTGGAGGCAGTTCAGTGGAGGCGCAAGCCCAACAGGCTACGGAGCAACTTCCCGATGTGCAACCTGTCACCTGACATCTATCCCTTTCCTCTGGCTCGTGCTGTCGCTGCCACCCCACACAGCTGAGTGTGGGTGCGGACGGCAGCTTCTTTGCGTTCAAGTGCGGCATCCACAGCACGTCCCCGCAGGATGGGGAGGCCATCGCGGTGCCGTCAGGTAAGCGACCCGCCACGCCTCGCCATCACAGCCCACATGAGGCCATGCCCACGCAATCAGGAGGTAAATGCGGATTTAAAACTGACGTTAGGAAGTCAAGGATCGAGTTTGGCTCCGTGGCTGCATGAGCTGAGCGCTGTGGGATGGCGGCGTGCGTGCTTGGTGCCAGAGCGCCGCGCAGGATGGCCGTGACCCCCCAGCCTGCTCCTGGCCCCACCCAGCCACACCGCGTGGGTGCCCGACCGCCCTGGGTGCCTGGCGCCTCATTTCCTCTGTTTAGTCCCCCTTGCCCAAGTGCCGTCATTTTCTGCCCCCTGTTGCTGTCCCTACCGTTGTCATGGGAGCAGCCTAAAGTCTGTACTTGGCTGCTGCACGTTGTTGCTACGCGACGGTACCTGTCCGACATGGCACCTGCTCATGCTACGAATCCGTCCCCCGACCGCATTGCCCGGCGGCGGCGCATGACCTACCTTGTCGCCGCATGCGCCCGTGTGCTGCCTTATTCACCCGTGTCGTGGCGCATGTCCTTGCTGGCCCGCAGTGCTGCTCGAGGCGCGGCTGGAGGTGGAGGACATCACGGATCCGGGCGCGTACTCGCTGGAGGAGAGCAAGCAGAAGGTGGAGGCGGACAACGCGATGGACGCTGCCGAGCGCAAGAAGGCCAGCACGCGCGAGCTGCTGCAGTTCATCCGCTCCGACTTTGAGGCGCTGCTCAAGGTACGCCTGTCGTAGTTCAATCGTTTGTGTTTATTTAGATTCAACATTTCCCTAATCCAACCTCCTTTGGGGGCAAGTGGGACCTGTGATGTGCCATCGGCAAGATATCATGTTCGCACGGTTATGAGCAAGACGGATGTGTTTGATAGCGCAGTCGTAGCCAGATCTGGGACGGTCACGATTGGCAGTTATTGCACAAGCGCTCTCCCAGGTCATTCGTGTTAGCCGTGAGCTTGTTGCGTGAGGTAGTCCCATGCATCCACTCGGGTGGGGTTGCTATTGCGCAGCCATCTCATGCCCCCCCCCCACACACCATCCATGGCTCTTCTCTCCTTGTGCACCATCCGCTATTGTCTGTTGCGACCACCCCTTTGTGCGACCCGCTATCTGTGTACCCTTTGGGGCCCCTTCTCCCCTTTCCTCCCTCGTCCACCCCTTTCCCTTTTCCCCACATGTTTGGCTGTACTCACACACTTTGGCAAGCACCCCCTCTCCCCCCCCCCAACACCCCCCCCCTTGCTTGTGCGCAGGAGAACGAGGCGCTGCCTGAGGCGGAGCGGTTGCCGCGCTCTGAGTTTGAGATTGACCCGGACCTGCGCAGGTGAGGGGTTAGAGCAGTAGAGGGTGAGGGGGAAAACCGACGCAGGGGGCATCGAGGCATGCATTAAGGCGTGGTGCCCTGGACTATGTTTCGCCCCTGTCTCCATGGCAACTCTAAAACCTGTTTCGGTGGCGTCGCTTTGTGCCCTTGGGTGGCATCACTGCTGTGTGGCATCACTAACTCTCTTGTCGCATCCTTTACTCCTTTGTTGTGCGTGGCTCTCTCTCTCTCTCTCTCTCTCTCTCTCTCTCTCTCTCTCTCTCTCTCTCTCTCTCTCTCCCGCCCCCCCACGCCCTTTTTCTCTCTCTCTCTCTCCCTCTCCCTCTCCCTACCCTGCGTTGCGTGTGCCAGCATGATCGAGCGTGAGACGGCGGAGAAATGCGAGATCGCGCGCAAGGAGCTAGCCTGGGAGAGCGAGAAGAAGGCGCTGGCCCTCGCCAAGATGCGTCGATGGTTTCTCGACAACGTGGAGGTGGGCGCACACCGTGCATGGTGCACGCAGGGACGCACGTAGGCTCACCCGTACTTATAATTAATGACAACTAACGTAAATCAGCGGGGCAACAGATGGCAACGAGATGGATGCACGCACACGCGCAGGACTCATTACTGTCGCACGGTGGCCATATAGCAGCATTTGCCATAAAGCACCCTGGGGGTAGTGGAATGGCTAGGCACCCCTGGTCCCTCGACGAATCAGTCCTGAGCGACCGTACCTGCAGGCGTACAGCTGGCCAGTTGGCCGAGGTCTTCATGGGGTATCTACTTGTAGGACACCCAAGGACACGATGCTGTATAGGAATGTTTTCTCGGGAAGGGTACCACTTGCATGTACCCCGCACTTCATGACGCTTTCCCATGGCCCACTGGGACATCTTTGGAATGTACATGTCTCCACGTGCCCACAAAGTGACATGTCTCCACGTGCCCACAAAGTGACATGTGCCCACGTGCCCACAAAGTGACATGTCTCCACGTGCCCACAAAGTGACATGTCTCCACGTGCCCACAAAGTAACATGTCTCCACGTGCCCACAAAGTGACATGTCTCCACGTGCCCACAAAGTGACATGTCTCCACGTGCCCACAAAGTGACATGTCTCTACGTGCCCACAAAGTAACATGTCTCCACGTGCCCACAAAGTGACATGTCTCCACGTGCCCACAAAGTAACATGTCTCCACGTGCCCACAAAGTGACATGTCTCCACGTGCCCACAAAGTGACATGTCTCCACGTGCCCACAAAGTGACATGTCTCCACGTGCCCACAAAGTAACATGTCTCCACGTGCCCACAAAGTGACATGTCTCCACGTGCCCACAAAGTAACATGTCTCCACGTGCCCACAAAGTGACATGTCTCTACGTGCCCACAAAGTGACATGTCTCCACGTGCCCACAAAGTGACATGTCTCCACGTGCCCACAAACCAAGCAGGGGTTGCACAAGCAACGACCGCCTGAATGCCCTCTTGCTCCCTTTCCTTGCATCGCCCTCTCCTATATGTTCGTTGTTTTGCCCTCTACCCCTTCGGCTCCACACTTCGGTTTGCACTGGCTACTCTTCACCACTGCCTTTAGTCCTAGGTCTCTTACTCTGGTCACCCCTTTTTGCCCCCGTACGCTCACAATCTGTGTGCTGGCCCCTGCCCCCACCATCCTGCCCCTTGTGCTGCTCCTTTGTGCCCTCCCCCCCCCCCCCCTCCCCCCTCCCCCCCCAGGTGGAGCGGTGCGTGATGCGTGCGTTCCGCGCGCCCAAGAAGGTGACCACCTTCCGGACCGCGCGGCTGTCCCCAGAGATGCAGCGCGACATCGCCGCCGTCTACGCTGCGCTGCAGGAGGAGGAGGCCGCGCGCCGCATCAAGGACGGGCAGGGGGGGGCGGGGGGCGGGGGTGACGGCGATGGTGACGGGGAGGTACGGTTGTGGGCGCGCACGCGCACACACATCATTGCGTGTTTTTGTGTCGTTTATGGGGTGGCAAGGGAGTCACGCGGTGCACGTACTCTAAGTGCTGGCTTTTTGACGGTGAGCTTAGTAGGAGGCCTGTCATCCTGTCGCTAGCAAGTGTGCTTCTATTTGTTGAGATTTACCTTGATTAATAGTTTGCTGATTTGCCTTTACGTCCTTCCTCGGGGGGGGGGGAGAAGGGGAGGGGGGGGCTGTGGCTCTATGGGGGGGCCAGTGGGTGTTCGTATAGGACCAGACTAAGTGAAAGTGGTGGACTTTATTGAAAAGCATTTTGCCTTTCCACCCAGCATGAATGTAGATGATTGCTATTTAAGCCGGTTCCCTGCTGCGCTGGATTGGGTGTAAAAGGGAAGCCCAGCTTTACCTGAGCTACCCTGAGCTTTCCATAGCCTGGGAAACTGTGTGTGTGTAAAAGGAAAGTTAGGGGATGCCAAGGGCAACCGACAGCGGCGAACAGGCCATACAAGATAGCACTGCAGACGAATACGTGCTTTTGTGGTTGGCTCATTTGGCCGCTTGCACCCGTGCTGGGCTGGGTGGCACAGGACGGGCCAGGCGGCGGGATCGGTGCTCACGGGCAGCGGTCGGGGAATGGGGACGACGCGGACACGGGCAGTGAGAAGCCACTGACCAAGCAGGACCTGCGGCGGATGCAGCGCAAGAAGCGGGAGGCCGAGTGGGAGGCCTTCAACAAGACGCGGCCTGACAAGGTGCGCACGCTGCCATGAAGTGCTTATCATTGAATTGATGGATTATGGTAGTGAGAGCGGCAATCTTTGTAGTCCTATATGTGATGATGCACGGAAGCGGGAAAACTTGTGCGGTCGTGTGCATGCCCACCAAAGGCAAGGCTTGCGTGAGGTTCGGGGCCACTGAGGGCATGCAGCGCCTTGTGCACATTTGTCCATGATGAAACCTTGTGCGTATTGGTCGCAGCCTATATGTGTCCTGATGGCATATTACGCACTACTCTCTTGATACAGCCTATATGTATCCTGATGACGTATTACGCACTACTCTCTTGATACAGCCTATATGTGTCCTGATGACATAGTACGCACTACTCTCTTGATACAGCCTACATGTGTCCTGATGACATAGTACGCACTACTCTCTTGATACAGCCTATATATATCCTGATGACATATTACGCACTACTCTCTTGATACAGCCTATATGTATCCTGATGACATATTACGCACTACTCTCTTGATACAGCCTATATGTATCCTGATGACATAGTACGCACTACTCTCTTGATACAGCCTATATGTATCCTGATGACATAGTACGCACTACTCTCTTGATACAGCCTATATGTGTCCTGATGGCATAGTACGCACTACTCTCTTGATACAGCCTATATGTGTCCTGATGGCATAGTACGCACTACTCTCTTGATACAGCCTATATGTATCCTGATGACATAGTACGCACTACTCTCTTGATACAGCCTATATGTGTCCTGATGACATAGTACGCACTACTCTCTTGATACAGCCTATATGTATCCTGATGACATAGTACGCACTACTCTCTTGATACAGCCTATATGTATCCTGATGACATATTACGCACTACTCTCTTGATACAGCCTATATGTATCCTGATGACATATTACGCACTACTCTCTTGATACAGCCTATATGTATCCTGATGACATAGTACGCACTACTCTCTTGATACAGCCTATATGTGTCCTGATGACATATTACGCACTACTCTCTTGATACAGCCTATATGTGTCCTGATGACATAGTACGCACTACTCTCTTGATACAGCCTATATGTGTCCTGATGACATAGTACGCACTACTCTCTTGATACAGCCTATATGTGTCCTGATGACATAGTACGCACTACTCTCTTGATACAGCCTATATGTGTCCTGATGACATAGTACGCACTACTCTCTTGATACAGCCTATATGTGTCCTGATGACATAGTACGCACTACTCTCTTGATACAGCCTATATGTATCCTGATGACATATTACGCACTACTCTCTTGATACAGCCTATATGTGTCCTGATGACATAGTACGCACTACTCTCTTGATACAGCCTATATGTATCCTGATGGCATATTACGCACTACTCTCTTGATACAGCCTATATGTATCCTGATGACATATTACGCACTACTCTCTTGATACAGCCTATATGTATCCTGATGACATAGTACGCACTACTCTCTTGATACAGCCTATATGTATCCTGATGACATAGTACGCACTACTCTCTTGATACAGCCTATATGTGTCCTGATGACATAGTACGCACTACTCTCTTGATACAGCCTATATGTATCCTGATGGCATATTACGCACTACTCTCTTGATACAGCCTATATGTATCCTGATGACATATTACGCACTACTCTCTTGATACAGCCTATATGTATCCTGATGACATATTACGCACTACTCTCTTGATACAGCCTAAATGTATCCTGATGACATATTACGCACTACTCTCTTGATACAGCCTATATGTATCCTGATGACATATTACGCACTACTCTCTTGATACAGCCTATATGTATCCTGATGGCATATTACGCACTACTCTCTTGATACAGCCTATATGTGTCCTGATGACATAGTCAGTGGTTCGATTAAGGTTTTCGTTACTCGCGGCGCTAGGCCACTTGTGGCGTTTCGAACTATGAAAACTTCAGTTTACTCGGCCAATGTGTGGCTTTAAGCCAATTAAAATTGGGCTTGGCACGGCCACGTGTGGCGGGCTGGCTTTTTGGTGCAGCAAATGACCCTGTTGGCAGCGGGGTCAGCGCGGCGCGGCGCCGTACTGGCTGTACACAAGGCGGGCGAGCGTCTCCGTCTCAGGCATCGGCGCCGGGCGCCTGGCCGCCGGCTGCCCGGCCTGCTGGCGGGCAGCCCCATTCTCATGAATCTCATCATAATTCAATTGTGTCTTCCTACTTTAATGAAAAGTATAAAAACCTATGAAGGTGTTTAGTGTTTACTAACGCGTTAATTTAATAATGGGACTAAGGATGCATTTTAGTTTCAGTCTACAACTCAAAAGTCAACTGAAAGTTAGTTAGCTCGTAAGCTATAACTTCAGTAAGCGGCCGTACTAAATTAATGAAATCACTACGTCACGCGAGAATAAATTCAAAAAAAAGCACCGTGTGCTTTGAACTTTAAAAAAAATTATGTGTCTACACAACTACAATATTAGATAATATTCGGATTTCTTTGAAAAGAGTTTCTCGAAGTGAGGCGGGGAATAAGGCCGCTCACGGGAGCCGCCTGGATGGTCGGCTGAACCGGGCGGGTTTGGCAGATGTAACCGGATTTGGCTAATGGCTGGCGACCTGGAATTGTTAGTAGGGGCAGTGGCCCTATTGTGCTACAATCTCGAAACAATCTTATGCTTAAAGTTTGACAGGGCCGGGTTTGTTGAACCGGTTTGTTGAATGATAATTAGAACCTTTCGGAAAGGGTATTTGATTGGTTGTTGTTTTTGTGGTACGGTAGGTGTCGCTACATTCTCAGGTTGGCGTGTTAAGTTAAGCTCGGTTGCTGATGTCAGCCCCGTGCTAGGGCAGTTTGACTACTTTGGCGGCGTAGTGACATTGTTGTGGTCTTTTTTCTTGTAAACGTTGGCTGAGCGCCGACGGCTGAGGCTATGGCGGTACAAGAAGTGCCTCACCAGCCTTGCGCTCAGCATGGGTGCGGGGCTAAAATTTGTTAACCAAATTTCCGGCATCCGTGATCCCTGGCTGCTTAAGGCGGTTGGGATTCATGGCTGCCACTGGCCCGGAATTAATGTCCGGGTGATCGGGGTTTAAATGCGAAGCGGGGGCTGATGCATTATTTAATGGCTGGTTTGTTTGAAAGAAACGGCCAGCTGGCCGGGTTGGGCAAGGGCTAGCTTGCTTGATGGTTCCGTACCTGGGGATGCTTGCGCCTCGGGTTGGGCTGTCGGCAGGCTGGCCTGCCTTTGAGTTGTCTCGTACCTGGAAATGCTTGCATTCCGGGTTGGGCTTGGCTTGAGGGCCGCCGCGGCTCGGGGGGGTAAAAAATTTAAGTCACCGTTGTGGGACACGGAGCCTCGGCGCAGGAGGCAAGGGCTGAAAACCAACTTGATTTCGTAATCAGTGGTATTTCCACTTTTTTGTACGGAAGGAGTGTTTATGTGCTCGGCACTAGGTTGGTTGCTCTTCAAAAAAGTTGTAAACTGGGCGTCGGCTGGAATCAGCGGCGCCAGTCAGCAGCTTTTGCTTTGACTTTGTGTTCCGCGACAGCACCCCTTAGCGGACCAGAGAAGAGGTCGGCAACGAGGTCAGCGGGGGCCCCCGAGTGGGGTCAAAAATGCGAGCTGTGTCGATCGACAGTGCATGAATTTTTGTGCATTCACAGTCGCTGGGAATTAAATCTGTTTTCTGGCAACGGAGAGCGCCCATCGCGACAGGACAGCTTTTGACGGGAAAGGAAATGGTGCTTCTTTAGCGGACCGGAGGGCCAGGAAGGGGAGGTTGGGTAATCGCGAGCCATGCCTAAGGAGTTCTTAATAGCGGTTCTGTAACCGCTACCTGTCTGTATGCATCTACTTATTGTTTTAACAAAGATGCTGGTGACTATGGTGAGCAAACGGGTGTATGAATCGGATTTCTTTGAAAAGAGTTTCTCGAAGTGAGGCGGGGAATAAGGCCGCTCACGGGAGCCGCCTGGATGGTCGGCTGAACCGGGCGGGTTTGGCAGATGTAACCGGATTTGGCTAATGGCTGGCGACCTGGAATTGTTAGTAGGGGCAGTGGCCCTATTGTGCTACAATCTCGAAACAATCTTATGCTTAAAGTTTGACAGGGCCGGGTTTGTTGAACCGGTTTGTTGAATGATAATTAGAACCTTTCGGAAAGGGTATTTGATTGGTTGTTGTTTTTGTGGTACGGTAGGTGTCGCTACATTCTCAGGTTGGCGTGTTAAGTTAAGCTCGGTTGCTGATGTCAGCCCCGTGCTAGGGCAGTTTGACTACTTTGGCGGCGTAGTGACATTGTTGTGGTCTTTTTTCTTGTCCCACCCACCCACCCTCTTTGGTGGCCTGGTCTGCGCGGGTAATCGCGAGCCATGCCTAAGGAGTTCTTAATAGCGGTTCTGTAACCGCTACCTGTCTGTATGCATCTACTTATTGTTTTAACAAAGATGCTGGTGACTATGGTGAGCAAACGGGTGTATGAAACGGTATACCATTTACTTAATTTGTTGTCTTGGCGCACTGTTACTCACGACCGACTTAATTAGTAATGTTTGGCTTCCTAGTTTCCGTGATTCCGTCAACGAATAACTGAATGAGGATTATGGCTCATTGGCGATTGCTCATTGGTGGCCTCATCATTTTAATTAAAGTTCATTAATAATTACGCCCCTCTAAAAGCGAAGCCATGACTAGCTTGCACACTTGACTACATGCCAATTAATTAGGAACACAACTCCGTTGGGAGTATGTGTAGCACATAGCCCTGAGAAGGGGCATATGAGCCTATAATACATGCCAATGGCGGGGACAATGTAAGCAATTACGTGGTCGTCAGAAGGCAACAAACGTGAAAACACTAGCTGCCCAAAATTTGAGATTCCGCGGAAAGCACAGAAAATAAGAAAACTTAGTACCTAGCAGCAAGGAATAATACAAGCAATTATGTATTTAAGTAAGAACACTGCCGGCTTCGCGGCGGCCCTTCTCCGCAGACCACACTGCATATGCCGCCTGGATCGGCATGTCTGCGTATGAAGAGCTGGATGCAAAGATGCGGACCGCCACGTTCAGATGGCGCTCGAGAAGGCGGTTGCGAATATCGCTCTTAATGAAATTCATGTGGCTGAACCTCCGCTCATTCTCCACGCTGGTAAGAGGGAGGAGCAGCATCAACTCTGCCAGCTGCAGATACGCCCCCACAAACTCGTGCATGAGCGGGTTGGTCAACAAAACCTTCCACAACGCCCTTGCGGACGTGTACTCCTGGCTGTTGCTCTTCATCATGAGCATAAAGGAGTCGAGCTGGTCATCCAGGAGGGACGGGGAAATCAGTGGGCCCACCTTCCCATTCACCATGGTGACCCCCACAGCAAACTTGCGCTTGAGCACCTGAACTTGTTTCTGCACCTCGGCCACGTCGCGCTCCTTCTCAGTCCACCAGCCTGGCTGCAAAATGGACATCGCGGAGAGCAGACCGTTTGGTGGGAATCGGATATCGAAGTCGTCCAGCACCACCTTGGCCGCAGCGGTAGCCTGCTCCTGCGCAGCAATTACGCGGAGTCTGAACTCCTCCTCCGTGACACTTGCCACTGAAACGTAGCGAGCCCGAGAACCCGAGGCCTCGTGCACCGTTTGACATGTTACCGGGTGTTCCATTTCCTGGCAGTTGCGGAAAACCTCGCCGCGGTCGGTGAGAAAGGGTGACGTGTCGGCATCCAAGTCTATAAACCCCTTCCAGAGGGTCCCAGTGAACACCTTGGGCCCTTCCACATACTCATCACGGATTGTTGTCTTGCAGTCCTCGATCGCATGGGCAAGGGTGTCGAGCTGCAGGTCCTGCTGCTGGCACTGCTTGACCAAGAAATTCATGGCATCCAGCATGCGCGCGAACACGACCACCCCGAGCTGGGTGTCAATGTCCAGCATGTTGGCTAGCAAGTCCTGTGCTGCTGCCATTTGCTCCACTTCCTTGTGTTGGTAGGTGGCCAAGCACATGGCGATCGCAGGATACTCAATGCGGAACGTGTTGAGGCACCCCTGCACGCTAAGCCAGCGTGTGTCGGACACGCGCTGCAGCTTCCGGCCACCCGTGCCCAGCATCCCCTGCCACATCTTCAGTTGCTCTGACTTCATGGCTGAGTGCGCCACCCAGTTGTGTGCTGACTTGAGGATTGACTCCACCCGCGCAAACAAGGAGTTCCCCTTGAGCTCGTTCGCTATCAGGCTGAGCTTGTGCGGCGCGCAGTGCATGGGCACGAGGAAGGGTGCATTGCTCATCAAGAGCTTCTTCCCGACACCCTTCCGCTGCCCCATCATCACCGATGCCCCATCTGACCCGAAGCCAACCAGCTTCACCACGAGCTGATCGTCCGTGATTCCGAGCATGCCTCGCATTACTATGCACAGCTCGTTGTGCAGGGAGAGGGCGTCCACCGCAGTCACCTTTTTTAGCGTGACAAACTCCTGCTGCTTTATTCCATCCTCCACAAAAGCCACCTCCACCGACATGAATTCTACGTTATCATTGGCCTTGGACTCATCGACGGTGACCGCGACATACCTAGCCGCGGCGACCCTTGCCTTAAGGTCAGCAAGCAACACGGCATCCAACGCCTCCGCCATCTCCCAACCTGAGCCGTCAGTCCAATGGTGGGAGGGGAGCGCGTCCCTCATCTCCTCGTATTCGCAAAGGAGCGTTGGCAGCGACTCATAATCAGTCATAGGCTTACCCTTCGCCAGGGTGTACGCCATCGCCTTGAACTGCTTGAGCTTAAGTCGGTCGGACTTGCTCAGCTGACCAGGGGGGGGGCAAACTCGCCCATGACCGTCTGCCTCTGCCGGCTCTGCGTGCTCCTCTCCTCCCCTGAATACCCCGCAGGCACTCGCTCTTCTCCTTCGCAATGGCGGCCACGTGAGAGTCAGCCACAACGTGTGTCTTGAAAGTGTCGATCTTGAAAACCTTGGTCCCCCTACCCAGCCCGATGGTGACCTTGGCATCACGGCAAGGGCCGCAGTATGCTTCGTCCTTCTCTTCGTCATAGCGCAACCATGGGAAACGCAAACCCCATTCGGGTTTCCACTTCCTATTGGCATCCGCGCCCTTCCAATCCCTCTTGGCAGGTGGCGCTACGAAAATGGAAAGCAGCACCAAGGAAATGAGGGGCGCATCACATCCATTCGAAGGCACATCCCCCACTTCCCCGTCCATGACCTTAATGCTGACCTTGATGTAGTTCGCGTCTGCCCCTATCACCTCGGGCTGTTCGGGCGCCCCCTCACTCTCTACCCGAGCAGCAGCCCGCGTCTCCTTCGACCTAAGCCTTTTCGCCTCCTCGGGAGCGATCTCTACCGTCGCCTTGGTTTTGCCAACGACAATGGAGGCTCCATTCGGACCTGGAAAGATTGGTTTGCATCGCATTCCGGCTGGGAGGGCCAAAGGCTTCCGGCCAAGCCCGGTGCCAAAAACACACTAGCAGTATTTCTTCTCTCTCCTCCCCTACCTACCTGCGGCGGCCCAGGTGGCCTAAACGGCCCAGCGTCTGCCATGGATGTTTCCTACTTGGTAAATTAACAACAACGATTACTAGTGCCGAAAGTCGAAACACATTAGTCAATGCAGTATGGCTGGCGAGTGACTTAATACAGAGGCGCCAGGCCGCCACTCGCCTGCAGCTTGTGTGCATTAACTGCATTTTCACTTGAGCTGGCTGGCGAGTCTCGCCAGCGACTCGCCAGCCAGCTGAAGTGATAATGCAACTAATGCACACAAGCTGGCGAGCGACTCGCCAGCCAGCTGAAGTGAAAATGCAGTTAATGCACACAAGCTGCAGTCTTCACAGTGCACTCTGGTCTCTGGCAGCGGGCCACTTGCCACTTGGCACTGGGCCGCCGGCCGGGCTCTACGTACATGAACTGTGCAGTCAGTCAGTCATAGTAGTACCATAGTAGTAATCTAGTACTAGGGAGGCTTGTGGCGGAACGCCGACCGGAAGACCGGCTGACACCGCCAATTGTGGCGTAACCTGTACTAGAGTGAACTTCAGGCACGGCCACCCTGTGGCGAAACGAAACTACAAAGTAGAACAGCACGGCCAAATTGTGGCTTCTTGGGAGCCCTGTCAAAGTGGGTGGCACCGCCACATTTTGCCAAAAAAAGTGCCACACCGCCACATTTGGCGGCATATCGCCACTAATCGAAACACTGGACATAGTACGCACTACTCTCTTGATACAGCCTATATATATCCTGATGACATATTACGCACTACTCTCTTGATACAGCCTATATGTATCCTGATGACATATTACGCACTACTCTCTTGATACAGCCTATATATATCCTGATGACATAGTACGCACTACTCTCTTGATACAGCCTATATATATCCTGATGACATATTACGCACTACTCTCTTGATACAGCCTATATGTATCCTGATGACATAGTACGCACTACTCTCTTGATACAGCCTATATGTATCCTGATGACATATTACGCACTACTCTCTTGATACAGCCTATATGTATCCTGATGACATAGTACGCACTGCTCTCGTGATACAGCCTATGTATATCCTGATGACATAGTACGCACTGCTCTCGTGATACAGCCTATGTATATCCTGATGACATAGTACGCACTACTCTCTTGATACAGCCTATGTATATCCTGATGACATAGTACGCACTGCTCTCGTGATACAGCCTATGTATATCCTGATGACATAGTACACACTACTCTCTTGACAAGAGCACTTTGGAAGCAACCTTGGCGGCTACCGGTCTGTGACTGCGTGGCGGACTGGCGGCATGTGGCTCAGTCGTTGGTAGCACGGACAAGTTTTTTTTTTAAAGGTTGCCTGGCTTGGTGAGCTTTCCGTTTTACCTTGTTCTCACACGCACGTTACGTTTGCAGCTTCATGGTGCGCTTTCCCTACTCTTCCTCGCCTTGTGGGTCAAGCCTGCCCTTACCCGGTGTGATGGCTTGATGCCTGCTGGATGCTAAGTGCCCGATACTCTGCGCTCAAACACTGCGCTTACTTGGACAGCTCACCTTTGGGCAAACACCACCCTGTGTTGCCCCTTTGCTGCCCCCTGTGCTGTGCTCCCTGCGCTGTATTCCCTGCGCCGTGTTCCCTGCGCCGTGTTCCCTGCGCCGTGGCCCGTGCCGTTTGTCAGAACTACGAGGACCCTGCGGATGCGGCGGCCATCGAGGAGGCCAAGAACAACATGGGCGACTTCAAGCTCAAGACCGACCCGGACTACATCGTGCCCGAGGCGCAGCAGGTGAGCGGGGGGGGGGGAGATGGGGGGCGTAGCAGGGAGGCCCAGAGGAGGGTGCGATGATGGGGGGCAGCGATGATGCGGTGGGGTTTTGCCACCGCTTGCAGTATGGTTGGGGAGAGCATGGCCTACCGCCGGTGGGCAGTATATTCTGGTTGGGCGCGTCACAGGTGGCGGCCCTGTGCTTGCCGCCACCATGTCCAGCTGGCAAGAGATGTGCCCGTACCGGCCATGCTGGTAGGAGCACAGAGGCACACTGCCACAGGGCACGTGTCTACGAACAAGGAACCGAGGGAGCCTGAGGGTAACCTAATAAGCAACTCCCCCCTTTTCCCCCCTTCACCTCCCCTCTCCCTGCTCCCTCCCCGTTGCCCCCCCCCCCCCCCCAGGTGAACGCGGAGAAGAAGCGGCGCCAGATGCTGCTGCTGCAGGAGGCGGTGCACGGTATCCGCATGGAGTTCAATGCGCGCTTCATGGCGCTGCGCGACGTCAAGCACAAGATCGTGCGTGACATCACGCGCTGGAACACGCGGCTCGCTGAGATCAACCTCGCGCTGGGGTACGGCCGCGGCAGCGGGCAGGGGACTCGTGCGGCAGGGGGGCACACGCGCAAGGGCAGGGTGGGGGGTGGGGAAGGACAAGGACGCCAAGTGGGAGGGGGAGCAATTATAGGAGGGAGGGCAAGGAAAACACTGTATATTGAGAGCCATCATATGAGCCGTGGAGGCGGAGCAGTCAAAGCAAAATTGTTCGGGGAGCAAGTAAACTGTAGCAAACTGTCGTGGGTGGGGCCAAGGAACGCACCATAGCCGAAATGACAGGTTGGTTGCCCACACAGTGAATGCGTCCACATCACAGGGAACGCAAGCAGCCATTCCTGCACCCACAGCTTTGTGCTGGCATCTCAAATGCCCAGGGCGCTTTATAGCCTGTGAGTATACGCCATGGTTCGTGTTTTCGAGACGCGCGAAAATTGAGGCTGGGCGGGCACGATGTTTTTAGTGTTGCAGTGGCAACTTAAATATTTCCAACCATGACTCCCAGCGGCATGCAGGCAGGTTGCAAATGCTGCGTAGGTGCATGCGTCTATGGCCCATCACACGCATGTGCCGCTGCCGCGTACTTATTGTGCTCATCTCTCCATGGTGGGTGCCGCCGCTGGTACATGAGTGCTGTGCGCAGGGTGCGGGAGGCGCTGTTTGTCCCTGAGATCCTCCTGGACGAGGTCCCTGAGAAGAGGGAGGAGGTCACCCCCTCGGTACGTGGCCGCGCGCAGATGCCAGGTGGCAGATGGAACGTGTGACATGCACAGCAGCAGCAGCAGCAGCAGCAGCAGCAGCGCACTGGGGGCAGAGCCAGCGTGGGCACAGTGCACGCAGGTGTGATGGTTTATAATATGATTCATTGCAGAATGTGGCTATAGTAACTACCTACTCTGGGCCCAAACGGGCTTATCTGAGCAGCCAACGCGCTGTTGTTGCCAACAATTGCGGGTGCTCCTCGTTCCTGTCGCTTTCACCCTCGCGTGATGACAGCACCCCCATGTGACCCACGCAGACCACCTGGCAGCGCATGCCTGTCATAGATATGGGCGTAACTGTTTAGTGAGCAATGCCCCCTGCACATGCACGCATCGGGTGGCCACATGATCATCACAGGAGCCATCGCAGGAGCCAGGGTCTCACATCGTCTTATGTATTGTCATGCCGCCCACATCGTGCTGCCCTCCACAGGAGCTGCTGGCTTTCTACCGCAAGAAGAGGTCCGAGGAGAAGGATGCCAAGGTAGGCGGGCGCTTGCATCGTGACTGTCCAACCAGTTGTGCGGTAGGTGGCGGCTTGAGTATCCTGACAGTCCGAGGGAAGGACGCCAAGGTAGGCGGGCGCTTAAGTGCTCCAAGACATTGATCCATGAGGGACGTAAGCAAGGCGTGGTGCTTGACGCTTGGAGCTGGTGCAAGCAAGAGGCACTTCAAAACATGCGGAGGGCGACAAGGCTCTCAGGCACATGGACAAGAACGGCTGCATGAGCGGCTGAGCTGTCCAAAGGAGGGCGGCAGGGTCCCAAGTACCAAGGGCACGTGGATTCACTTTGGTGTGTGTGTGTGTGTGTGTGTGTGTGTGTGTGTGTGTGTGTGTAAATGGTGTTGCCACCAGAGGATGCACATTGTTGAAATCGGGTTAGTCCAAGCGGTTCTGGGAATGTTGCAATTAGTGCTAGGGACAGGCCATTTGTTGGATCTGCCCAATGTGACTGTATCAAACTAGCATGGTTGCGGGGTGCACGCACCCATGCAGAGCAGAACTATCCACAGTAGATTGCCCCGCGGTACTGATGAGCACGTTGGCTCAGTGTTTCCAGTTGGTTCCGGCATGTTTCGGATGCTAACGTTTGCTGTACCTCCCTGTTATGTCCACGCAGGCAAAGGGCAGTGCTGGCGGGTTTGGTGGCTTTGGTGGCTCAAGCGCCGCCGCCAAGAAGACTGCCGCTGCCGATGAGGCCGGGGATGCCCTGGAGAAGTTTTTGGAGGAGCTGGTGGCCAAGTCAGGGGGTCAAGGGCCCGCGGCGATAGCACCCAGCCCCGCTGATGCACCTCCTGTGCCCGCACCAGCCACGGGACCTGCCCCTGCCCCCACGGCGGGTGCTGCTGGCGCACGCCCTGGCGAGGCAGCAGACCCCAAGAAGCCAGCAGCGGCGGCGGGCAAGGACGCGAAAGCGGGGGATGCGCGCTCCAAGGCGGCGTCACCTGCCCCGGCCAAGGAGGAGGCCCCTCTAGCAGCGCCATCCAGCGGGGTGCAGATGTCGCAGCTGGAGGTAAGGCCTTGCCGCTTGTATTTGCATGTGCTTGCCGCATGCACAAACTTGTTGCGGTGGGGTTCTACCCACGTGGAGGACGCACAGGGTGTTAGCGGTTGTATAAGACCTTTACTGGCGTAGGTTGCGTAGGACGAGTCGCCAGGCCTGTTCTTACTTCGGGTGCTTGCCCTTTGCGCGTGTTCGTGCCGACAACATACTCGAGGATGCACCTTTACCAAACGTTGTTCAGGCTCCACCACACATTTCCCGGCCATCGGTCGTACCCACATTCTGCACCTTGCTCCCCTCCTGACCGTCTCCCTCCTGTCTTCCCCCCCCCCCAACCTCAGCTGTCGGAGCAAATGGTGCTCCACCGCCACCTGCAGTACGAGAAGAAGACGCTGCTGGCTCGCGTGGACGAGGCAGTCGCGGTCTTTGACGACACGCTCGAGGAGTTGCGGCGAGAGAAGTTCCGTCTCGAGGCCGACCTGAAGATGGCCGAGCTGAAGATGCTGGTCTTCTACCGCGAGCTGGCGCTGCTCAAGGAGTTTGAAAAGAGCGACGTCAGCCTCAAGCAGCGCTCCACTAGCAAGGCGGCCGAGAAGGCTGAGATGCTGGTGAGCAGGGGGGGGGAGGTGGCGGGTTGGGGGAGAAGCGGGGAGAGAAAGCAGGGAGGGGGGTTGGGGAGAAGGAAAGGATTCTGTGCTATTCGGTTAATTATTATTGCCTTGTAAGGCGGCAGGAAGAGGGAAAGCCAAAGGGGAAGGGGGGTGGGGACAAATATAAAGGAAGGGATGCAGGTAAGTTCTTTTACATGTTTCTCAGAATTGGAAATGAGGAGCACAGGCAATCGATCGGGGCAACCTGCCATGTCATAATCTCTTATGCACACTATGCAACCTGTTTGCATGTGTAGGAGAGGTTGTCCTGACCGCTGCGGTGCACCCACATTGTACCCTCCCTTCCCCTCCCCCCCCCTCAGGCCAAGATCGCTGACTGCCAGGAGAAGCTCGCGCAGAAGAAGGACGACGTCGACAAGCTTCTGGAGCGCAAGAAGAGCATCCAGGCGCAGTTTGACGCGGCGGTGGAGGAGACGCACCCCTGCCGCGAGGCGCTGCTGAAGATCTTCAACCGGCGCATCAAACGGTCCAAGAAGCCAGTCGACGGCGAGGAGGACGACTACGACAGCGACGCCGAGGAGGAGGAGGAGGACGGGGAGAGCGACGACGACTACAGCGACGTGGAGGTTGGGAATGGGGAAGGGGGGGAGGAGATGGGGGGGGATGGGGGCGGTGGGGTGGATGGATGGGTATGGGATGGATTTGGAGCGGAGAGGATGCCAGGCAAGACCAGGGAAGGAAGGAGAGGGCATGGGATGGGATTGGACAGCTGTTACTGCACTGGGTATACGGAGTGCGAAAACCCAACTGGTAGTGTGGATGGCACTAGGGCAGGCTACTGAGGCTTGGAGGTAACTTGGCAATTGGTTTGTTAGGAATCGATTGGGGGCTATAAGCGTAGTGACCGGTGGACAAGTTGGTGACGAGACCCCGCGCTTCCCCTGCGGCAGGTATCCCCATCTCTGGCGTTCACAAGGATCGTTCCCCATTGTGTTGGGGCACATCGCTCGGGGGCATGCTGTTGGCAGGCGGCATGGGGAGTAGGGAGAGGCAGAGCCCATGCCCCATGCAGTGGAGAGGTAGCTTGGCCCCAAGCACGCATGACTTTCCCATGGCCTCGCCAACCATGCATGGGCCGTGTGTGCATGGCATTCTCTGCGCGCTGTGTCGCTTTTTCCAGCACTCATGCTCGCCGCCACCTGCCATCACCTCCCAAACTCACTCATGCTCGCCACCGCATGCGCTGCCCCGTCGGCCCTCCCCTGTCTGCATCAGGAGGAGGTGTGCCCCCCTGGGTGCGAGCAGGCGCTCTACGACAAGGTGTGCGACCTGCGCGAGAAGAAGCTGGACCAGGAGGACGCGATCAAGGAGTTCCAGGCGCAGATGGATGGTGGGTGGTGGATGAGTTGCAGGCGCAGATGGGCGGTGAGTGGTCAAGGAGTTGCTGTGGCAGATGGGCGGTGAGTGGTCAAGGAGTTGCAGGCCCAGATGGGCGGTGAGTGGTCAAGGAGTTGCAGTGGCAGATGGGCGGTGAGTGGTCAAGGAGTTGCAGTGGCAGATGGGCGGTGAGTGGTCAAGGAGTTGCAGTGGCAGATGGGCGGTGAGTGGTCAAGGAGTTGCAGGCGCAGATGGGCGGTGAGTGGTCAAGGAGTTGCAGTGGCAGATGGGCGGTGAGTGGTCAAGGAGTTGCAGGCCCAGATGGGCGGTGAGTGGTCAAGGAGTTGCAGGCCCAGATGGGCGGTGAGTGGTCAAGGAGTTGCAGGCCCAGATGGGCGGTGAGTGGTCAAGGAGTTGCAGGCGTAGAAGGACGGTGCGTAGAAAGATCACGCTACACACTTGAACGAGCATTTATTCATTAGGCCAAGCATTCATTGCGCTCTGTTTCAGCCAGATCTGCGCGTCCAAGACCACCCATGGACACGTAATCTGCGCCTGTTTACCTGGACTGGGCCTTGCTGGAACTTGCTCTCCCCCCCCCCCCCAGTGTTCAAGAAGGACAAGGACAGCTTCCTGAAGAAGCAGCGGACGATCGAGGCGGCCATTAAGGTGATCGAGGAGGAGACGCAGGAGTTCCAGAAGGTGAAGCAGAACAAGCTGAACGAGATCGACGTGGTGCTCACGCTCAAGATGCACCAGGTGGGTGGCCCTCACATCAAGCTGTATATAGATGCACCAGGCGAGTGCCATGTGGCACAACCATGGTGCACCGGGTGCTCGCCAGGGGGTAGTGCCTGCTTTGCACTACCTTTGTACGGCATCGCAGCCGAAACATGCAGTGATAGTTACCATGGGCGGGTACCAGGCGGCTCGCAAGGGAGGTCGGCAAGGGGGACGCGCTGCCCTGTGGCCTGCTTGACTGCGGATGGGAACACACGAGTGTGTTGATGCACATGCGACCACAGAGCACAAGGCAGGCAGGCTGGGTTGGCATATTGGCGGACAAAGAGTGGATGCGCCCTTCAGGGGGTGAGGCCAGTGATTGGCAAGCCCCCGGATGGGATGTGGGGGATTGAGTGGTAGTTGCTGTTTCTTCATCTCCCAGGTGCCAGTTTCTAGAGTTCGCTTCCTGGACTCCTTTCTCTGGACCTGGCTTCCCAGCGTGGGGTCGTGGCAGCCATCCCGATGTCACCTCCACGAGCGCATGGATGCTTGTCTTTTGAGCGCTGCTCGCCAGTCATTGCCTCTCTGTCGTTTTTGCGTTGCTTGGTGCTTGTGCGATTGCTTGTTGCGTCGCTTGGATTGTTTATTGCCTACGTTTTGCTTTGCTTACCGCGTGCCGCATCGCTGGGCTCATTTCTCGCCTCCCCACCCCTCGTGCACCGCGCGCTCAGATGGAGTATCTGGACGAGGATGGCAGCCTGCCCAAGGACCTGTCACAGGGGGTTGTCTTCTCGAATGCCGTGCTTGGGTGCGTTGATCATCGATGTGGTGGCGGTGATAGATCATCGATGTGGTGGCAGTGATAGATCATCGATGTGGTGGCAGTGATAGATCATCGATGTGGTGGCAGTGATAGATCATCGATGTGGTGGCAGTGATAGATCATCGATGTGGTGGCAGTGGTAGATCATCGATGTGGTGGCAGTGATAGATCATCGATGTGGTGGCAGTGGTAGATCATCGATGTGGTGGCAGTGGTAGATCATCGATGTGGTGGCAGTGATAGATCATCGATGTGGTGGCAGTGATAGATCATCGATGTGGTGGCAGTGATAGATCATCGATGTGGTGGCAGTGATAGATCATCGATGTGGTGGCAGTGGTAGATCATCGATGTGGTGGCAGTGATAGATCATCGATGTGGTGGCAGTGATAGATCATCGATGTGGTGGCAGTGATAGATCATCGATGTGGTGGCAGTGATAGATCATCGATGTGGTGGCAGTGGTAGATCATCGATGTGGTGGCAGTGATAGATCATCGATGTGGTGGCAGTGATAGATCATCGATGTGGTGGCAGTGATAGATCATCGATGTGGTGGCAGTGATAGATCATCGATGTGGTGGCAGTGGTAGATCATCGATGTGGTGGCAGTGGTAGATCATCGATGTGGTGGCAGTGGTAGATCATCGATGTGGTGGCAGTGGTAGATCATCGATGTGGTGGCAGTGATAGATCATCGATGTGGTGGCAGTGATAGATCATCGATGTGGTGGCAGTGATAGATCATCGATGTGTGGCAGTGGTAGATCATCGATGTGGTGGCAGTGGTAGATCATCGATGTGGTGGCGGTGATAGATCATCGATGTGGTGGCAGTGATAGATCATCGATGTGGTGGCAGTGGTAGATCATCGATGTGGTGGCAGTGGTAGATCATCGATGTGGTGGCAGTGATAGATCATCGATGTGGTGGCAGTGATAGATCATCGATGTGGTGGCAGTGGTAGATCATCGATGTGGTGGCAGTGGTAGATCATCGATGTGGTGGCAGTGGTAGATCATCGATGTGGTGGCAGTGGTAGATCATCGATGTGGTGGCAGTGGTAGATCATCGATGTGGTGGCAGTGATAGATCATCGATGTGGTGGCAGTGGTAGATCATCGATGTGGTGGCAGTGGTAGATCATCGATGTGGTGGCAGTGGTAGATCATCGATGTGGTGGCAGTGGTAGATCATCGATGTGGTGGCAGTGATAGATCATCGATGTGGTGGCAGTGATAGATCATCGATGTGGTGGCAGTGGTAGATCATCGATGTGGTGGCAGTGATAGATCATCGATGTGGTGGCAGTGGTAGATCATCGATGTGGTGGCAGTGATAGATCATCGATGTGGTGGCAGTGATAGATCATCGATGTGGTGGCAGTGGTAGATCATCGATGTGGTGGCAGTGGTAGATCATCGATGTGGTGGCAGTGATAGATCATCGATGTGGTGGCAGTGATAGATCATCGATGTGGTGGCAGTGGTAGATCATCGATGTGGTGGCAGTGGTAGATCATCGATGTGGTGGCAGTGGTAGATCATCGATGTGGTGGCAGTGATAGATCATCGATGTGGTGGCAGTGGTAGATCATCAATGTGGTGGCAGTGATAGATCATCGATGTGGTGGCAGTGGTAGATCATCGATGTGGTGGCAGTGGTACATCATCGATGTGGTGGCAGTGATCATTCGCTATCCACTCTGTCTGGCGGGACAGACTCATCACCACTTCTGTTGATGTATACTTCCTATCCTTGTGATGGGGCATGGTATGCAGCGTGCTCTTGTGGGGGTGACGAGGCCACATGTGCGCCTCCTCCCTGACGCGGGTAGGGACCAGCGCGGGCCAACGTGAGGCCGGGCTTGAGCCCTGTGTAACGTGGGTCGTGGGGGGGATCTCCCATTGATGAACCACGTGCCCATGTGCACAGGTCCTTGTCTGCAGTCCATATGCAGCCCTGCTACCATTTCTGGTTCCTTTTGTGCCTGTCATGACATGTGCATCTGCGCTTATACCCCAGCATGCGCGCGCGCTCATTACTGCGGGCAAGGAGCCTGCCCTCACCACGTCATCTCATGCCTTTGACCCACTCATGGGCCGGCCTCATGGGCCTCGGGACGGCTTCCTGCTACCTGTCCCACATCCTAAACCCTGCCATCTCACCGCCTCCTGCCATGCCGCTGACTTCCTCTTTCCCGCTGCCCTCCTCTGCCCTGCCTCATGCCCCCCCCCCCCCCCCTGTCCCGCAACTTGCTCCCCCCCCCCAGCCGGCTCAAGGAGCGTGTGCGTGAGCTGATCGCGGAGAAGGCGTCGCTGCGCAAGCAGCAGGTCGGCCTGCGCAAGGAGCACGTCGCGCTGGTCAAGGACCGCAAGGCCAAGGAGCAGCGCATTGCCGAGCTGGAGGCGCGCGCGTACGACGTGCAGATGCTGAAGTTTGGGCAGGTGAGGGGAGTGGGTGGCTCTAACAGTGCAGATGCTCAAGTTTGGGCAGGTGAGCGGAAAGGGTGGCTTGAACAGTGCACTTGCTCAAGTTTGGCAGGTCAGGGGAGAGGGTGGCTCAAACAGTGCAGATGCTCAAGTTTGGGCAGGTCAGGGGAGAGGGTGGCTCGAACAGTGCAGATGCTCAAGTTTGGGCAGGCGAGGGAGAAAGGCCGTCATGGTGGGGCACGTGAGCAGGATGGGGTCCACGCAGACGCTCTTGGGTGCTACGACGTGCTTGCTGTCGGTGGTGCCTCTATCAGATGGTGATAATCTGGCCCTGCGGCTTCCAAAATGTGCGTCCAAGGCACATTTTCATCACCCTCAGTAAATAAATGGCAAGTTTCCAGGTCAAAGCACTTGGAGCAAGGGCATTGTTCTGTGCAGCGCGAGTTTCCTAGGTGCTGCTATCAACCGTCAACACCATCTCATCATGTCCACGGTTTTGGCGAGCACGTCATGCTCATGGCCCTCGCGCAGACTCAGGGTCCTTTTTTTTGTCCTTTTGGCACGGCCCTCATGTGAACGCTGTTGACGTTGGCTTGGGCCATGGCGGCTCATGCTTAGCTGATGCAAACTAAATTTATCTAGCCCCCCCCCGTCCCTCCTTCCCTCCCTCTTCTTTGTGCCCCCCCTGCCCCCCAGGTGATCAACCTGGACGTGCTGGACCGCATGGGCAGCAACAAGGGCGTGGAGGAGCTCAAGGAGGCGCTCGCCAAGCAGGAGGCCGAGCACGCCAAGGAGCACCGCGAGTGGCAGAAGAGGGTGGAGGCCGCCACCAAGGAGCTCGCGGGTGAGCACGCGCGCCATGCTTATGGTGGAAGTAATTGAAATTGCTGTAGCAACTAGGATGAAGGGCCCCAGCGGAGCTCGCAGGTGAGGGTTAGTGCCATACTTCCGTAGGGGGGTGTTTCTTTGGAAATGAGTGAAGGGCCCCAAGAAGCAGTGGGTTGAGGGTGAACGCACTCGTGGGGCCGATGGTGACGACGGCAGCGGATGGAGCAAGCCCAAGGGCTTTGGGGATAGAGGCCCTCCGTGGGACACTATCGCTTGCCAAGGTAGATGGCAAGAGATGGCGGCATGCGGGTGCGACAACGTCACAGGTGACGCTCGTGGGGGGGGGCGTAAGAAGGAAGGGGTGTCGTGGGCGTGAGGAATGTGGGAGTCAGTGCAGGCAGGAACAGGGATTAGTGCAGCAGGCCAGCACAAGGTGGCAGCATGCTTGGGGGGTGCGGCATGGCGTGGTCTCCCATGGCACGCCGCGGAATACCGTGTTGCTCTTGCATAGTAGTAATCAACTTTCTGAACTGCTGCTGTCGAACCGCCCTGGCACCTCTCATGTGCCTGCCCGCCCCACCCCACCCCCACCCGCCCCACCCCACCCCCACCCGCCCCACCCACCCCCACCCGCCCCACCCCACCCGCCCCACCCCACCCCCACCCCCTACCCCGCAGCATTCACCAACGAGAACACGGCGCACCTGACCAAAGTGGCTGACCTGTGCGAGACGCAGAGCAACATCGAGAAGGTGGGTGGGATCTAAGGGGCGGGGGAATGGGGAATGGATTAATGTTGGCCGCTTAGTGTGTGAGTCAGGCAGGGGCAGGTTTCTTCATGTATAAAAGTGCAGAAGACAATGAAACCATGAAAGCTAACATAGCAGGTGGAATCCATTACACATTGAATCCCCTTCGCCTAAAAAACCTACAAATTATAGTGTCTTGGTCACAGATTTAGGGCTCTTTTTTTAGTGGCTATCGAGGCGAATGACAATTTTTTTATCTGTAGTGATTGTCATCCTGGGTAAGCGGTATGGTCGGCCCCCTGCCACGTTCCATGGGCAGTTGTCTATGTTTAGCAAATCGGTTTTCTCTGAATATAGTTTAATTAACGCATGCGGGAAAGATAGGGCCGCTATGCCTTGGCCTGGATGTGGAAGGCTGTCTGCGACATGGGCTGACTTATTCGATCTGTACAAAGGGTTTCCTGTTCGCCCGAATTTTCCTTGGATGACCCGGTTGTTTATAAGGGTCGGTGGCTATTAATTAGTGGTCCGAGAAAATTAATTGTAGGTTTTATACAACTTGCTTGCAAAGATTCGTGTTTGGTTGCACCAGCTGAGGTTAGGTGGGGACCTGAAGGGTCGGCTGGTTGCTTAACGAATCTTTGGCTGATTTGGGTTCTTTAGTGAGTCGTGATTAATTATTGTATATAGTGGGTTCGGACCGGCCCAAGGGGTCGATGGGCGAGTTTTATGTTTGTCAGTCTTGGGAACCTTGTACAACTACCTGTACGGTTAACGCACTAGCCTGGTGGTGCGTGGCCACGTTGTTTGTAGTGGCGTTTTCAGCACTGTTCAGGCCGGTGTGTGACGCATGCCGGTGTTACTTAATTTACGATGATGTCAGCGTGTGTGTCGGCGGGCCATGCCTTAAGCAAGCTAGGCAGGTAATGAACCGCAATTGTTTCTTTCCCCTCCCTCCCACCCTGGAGGCTTCTTGCTTCCGCGTGCGGATTGAGAAACCTTAAGGTCCCTGTTAACTGCTGCATTTGTGGCAGGGCTCCACGTATTGTATTCAATCAAATGCTGGTCTTCTTGGGAGCTCAGTGATCTTTGTTGGTGAGAAAGACGGTATCTGCCACCTCCTGGGTCACAAGACGTTGCTTCTGCGCCAGCCAAGGGCACGAGGTGGCTGCCGCGCAGTGCACTTTGAACCTTGGGTGATGGTGACGGTGTGCCCATGTTCTATCACCTGTGGCATGGTCGGTCACGGCCCTGTCCACATCATGGCCACGGTTCCATGAGCTGGTCTGGCACACCCTGGGCACAGCCATGGTGTGATGCCTACCTCATCAGCTCGCCATCCTCCTGATCGCGTTCTTGCTCATCTCTACTCATCCTACGCTGCACTGGGCAACCGAGAGAAAAGCCAAGCACCCTCCGCCGCATGCACGGGGTTGGTTTCCGAACTTGTTGTGGCAGCGCTTGGCTCCCCCCTCTCTTCCACCCACGCGCCCGCCCAGTCACGTCCTCCCACGTGGCTCTTTCCCCATACTCATTCTACCCCCTGTTGGTCGTGCCCGTGTGTGCTCATGCGTGCCCCTCTTGTCCCCCTCCTGCCCCACACCGGCCAGACGTTGGACGCGTCGCAGGCACACCTGTTCACCGACCCATCGGCGCTGCGGCGGAAGGAGATTGAGGAGCGCGACCAATTGGTGCAGGTGGGTGTGCGTTACAGGGCGGCATGATGATGGGAGAGGGGGGGTGTTGAGAGGCCAGAGGAGGAGAGGGACTGAGAAAAGGTATGGAGTGTGTGAGAGTTTGGGGGGGGGGAGAAGTGCCAGGGAAAAGGGAGGTCAGGCAGGCAGGCTCGTAGTCGCACGTGTTGTACAGGCCCACTGCATTGGTCAATAGGGCTGAGTTGGCTGGCCACCTGGTGTAGAACGGTCACCTGAAGGGTGTGTAACCTAGGCCCAGTGTAAAGGGGGCGATGGGAATTGGTGACAAAAAGAAGTGGCTGGGCTCGTGTACCCATGGGGAACAGGGACTTGGCACGGGGCAATAGTGAACCGGGCGAGCATTAGGTAATAAAACGACGTGAGGCGAGCATGGGCTGGGGGGGGCTGTGCCCAGATGTGCCAAGGGTGGTTGGATCTCATGGAAGATGGTTGATGCTGCTTAGTTGCACGATGCTATGGAGGAGAGGTGACTGGTCACGCAGGGGAAGTGAGGAGCGTTTGCAAGGATGGACTTGACAGTTTCGTAGCACGCTGACAATGCGAGGAGAACCAGGTTTAAAAAAAAATGTACTGACTGGCATGGGTAGTGGACTGCAAGCCCCGTTTCCCCTACTATTTTGGAGTGTGGTACGGTGGCCCAGATAGGGTTCATGACATACCCGTTCCTATCGACATGAAAGTGTACCATCCAGGGCATGCACACACATCCATGAGGCGACCAGGACATGCCTGTACTGCATGGGTCATGGCTTGTTTCAGATATATGGATCTTCTGTCAATTTACAGATAGTACGAACTTGGTTAAGCTTACGAGAAGACAATGTGATTGACATCCTACGGAAATCTTTTGCTTCATTTACACCACATCACTTTCCTCACCTGTTTATCCCGTGTGTAGGCTGTATGTATCCGCTCACTCATTAATTCATTCATCTTGTGTGCAATGTCCGCGTGCTGTTTGCGCCTGCAGCTGGTGAACGAGCAGGCATCCCAGATCGAGGCGCTCAAGCAGCAGGTCGAGGCCCTCAAGCGCAAGTAGATGGCGCCTTCTTGTGCGGTGGCAGGGCAGCGATCTTTATGCTGGGAGCCTTCCTTCTTGGGCTTCCATGCATCAAGTAAATAATAACATGACATGACAATACCACAGAGTATATCTCGAGCCTGATATTTTTATTTACACTGGGCAGGTTGACCAAGTGTCTGTGTAGTGCTGGAAAGAGTCCCTGGGACTGTCTTGGGGCACATCGGGGCCTGGAAGGGCGATCCCTAACGTGTTACAATTATTAATTACTGTATCAGCTGAAAATGGGTAAACTAATTCGATTGGTCGGGATTTACTCAATAAAACCGTCATAGAGCATAGGTCCGTGATATACAGAATGTACGATGGTAAGTAAGTAAGTAAGTACTTGCGTGTCATGCGCATGGGGTGTCGGATGGTATGGGGTGACAGCTAGGTACAAGAGGGAGCTCGCAGTAGAGCTCGGCCCGGGTGCGGCGCTCTCGGTAGCGGACGCCGAGGATGTGACGGAGCATTCTAGTGACGGTGCCATCAAGCTGCTTGCTCAGCGCCTGGTCCATGCAGGGTCCACGCCTCGCTGCCATAAAGGAGGATGCTTAGGACAAGGGCCTTGAACAGAATGCGCTTGCGCCACTCATCATTGCACTCAGGTAGCGACATGTCCAGAACCTGTCGACGCGGCAGAGGCCGCCCAGTCCTGGCCAATGCGGGTGTTGACATCGTCGGCCGTGCATGGAGGGGAGCTAGCTGCCAAGGAGCTTGAGGCGAGTCGCCGGGGGCCAAGAGGAGGGTGGGTGGGGTGGTCCCAGCGGGGAAGCCGATGGCCATATGACCTCCGTTTTCTTGCTGATCATAAGCGCCTCACTGCCCGTGCTTCCACTGTGACAATCTGTCTAGTCAGAGTTGGACGGACTCCGGGGTCTCCACAAGCGTCGTGTCATCAGTGTAGATCAGAGCGCTTGCAGTCGGTAGGGTGGGTCAACCCCGCCGTAGCTGGCGTACTCCGTGATCTCGATCCCCGGCCGGCGGGCGCCCCTCCACCCGGTCCAAGCGGGCTTGAGCTCCGACGCCTCACATGATCAGTCCACCATAATGATGCCATTCTCCAGCCCCCCACACTGCCGTGACCGAAACCACCTTTCCCGCCCTCCTTCGAGCAGCACGTGACCCCCCTCGCTGCAGATGTGGCGGCCAATGATGGGGAGGCACGCTGGTTGCCGAGCTTCCCCTCCTCTCCACCACCACCCAGGCCACCTCCAAGCTCCTCGCCTCCACCGCCACCACGTACCGCCACCACCGATGCCATCACAGCCCAGTTCCTCAAGCTCGACAAGCCGGCAGCTGACCACGCCATCGCCATCGAGTGCCTGCGAACCGCCGCGGGCCTCACCGCCCAGGCGGTTCAAAGGAGTCCTTAATGCGGCCAGGCCAGCCTCTGCTGGCCCAGCCGGCGAGGCACCTCCCACCCAGACCTGCCAGGCCGCCATGTGCATGAGTGCTGAACCCGTATGATACCACCTCCACTGACCTCTGCCATTTGACCGCTGCACAGCTCAAGCGACAGACGCTCGACCTCAGTGAGGAGGCCGAGCTCGACAAGCACAGCCGCAACAACATTGTCAAACACTTCGACCTGCTGCCAGGTGAGATATCCTGGCATGGCCTGGCCGGCCCAAGGACAAACCCAGGAGGGTTGGTAGACCAGCCATGAACTACAACGATCAGTTGATGGCTAACCTCATGGTCCCAGCCCAGTTTGGACACCGCACTTCCTCTTTTTCTCGACTAGCTCGGACTGCCATGCAGGACAAGAACTCAAGAAGAGATGGCAGACCAATGTCCAGGCCCACACGCCAGCCCGTGTGCCCCCCACCCCACCCCACCCCACCCCACCCAATAATAGGCTCAGTGAAGGGGCGCTTCACTGAGTAGGGTAGCTAGGATTTTTGGACATGAATGAATGTAGATTAGAATAGAGTTAGCGGCTCCGTTCCCCCCCCACCCATCAGCCATGGAAATTACGCGCTACATGATCTCCCAACGGAGCCATGTTATGATTTAATTTAATTTTTATAAATCGCAGCATCGTTAATTGCGGAGGGTGGAGATGGCAGCAGCCCATTCCTGCATGGGGGGTCCACTGGCGTCGTGGGGGCGCCCGTCGACCAGGGGGCTGGAGATCGAGCGGTGGGACCAAGTAGTCCGTACAGTAGTAACGGGTGGGCCCCACCGGTTTGTTTCAACTTTTGTGTAATGATTTCTCTAATGAGATCAGGCTGCATTGTACTCCCTGGCACTTGCCTATATATGCGCATGACACGCACGTACTTACGGTTCCCCAACCAGCAGTGCTGCTCACCTGTGATTCCCCAAAGGATCAGGCGCGCTTCCTTCGGTGCAGGCTGCGCAAGACTCTCGCAGTCCACCCCGGATGGTCTCTGCTGGATGACGACCTGACTCCCGCGCAGCAGCAGCAACGTTGCGAGCTATGGCCGCCACCTTTCTTCGCCACAAGCGATTCCCCGAGAAGCCGGAAGGTCCACTGCATGGCAGGGAGGGGCCCTGTACATTAACAACAACTGCTATGGCATCAGGGTTCCTCCCCTGTGACCAGGGGATCCACATTGTGATGGATAATGGCAACTAGCAGGGCTCAGTAGTAGTGTTGTTTAGGTTCGGTTATAGGGCACGATGTCATGCAATTAAAGTATTGATGTATCAGATGGCCCAGCCACAACGTGCATGGCCTTGCTAGCTACCTGTTCATGAATGGCCGGTACATGAATGGCCGGTGTAATTATTACCTGTTCATGAATGGCCGGTGTAATATGGATAGCTGCCGTCTCGTATGGCTCAGCATATTACCGGCCAATTATCAGTGATGTTCAGCCTATGCACTTGCCTGCCTCCGTCTCCTGCACATGTACTTCAGTCTTCAGTTTTCTTGTGCCAGCCAACGCACCCGAAATGTCACTCCTGCACACTGTCACCAGCTTTAGTGCACCCGCAGTTTATGCCAGACTCCCCCGTGAGTAGTTTTTTATTGCAGCTGTGGCTTGCCTCCGGGCATGAGGGAAGCGGGGTATCTCTGCCCCCTTCCCACTGTGCAACATACTGGGATGCAAATTGCTGACTGCACGTGCTCCGCCGGGCATGTCCCCAAGACCCAAAAAGGTCTGCACGTAAATAATTAATGACTTGTGTATTCTAGAAATTGCCAAAACGCTGCCGCTGACTGAGGTCCACTAAAAGAAAACCAATCGGGGAAAAGGAACAATAATAATCTCGTGACAAGTATACACTTTTGGTCATGTCACGAGGCTATACACTGACATGGTGGATATGTCCTGGTCCTCCCGATTCTCACGTATGGCGCCGTCCCGATTCTCACGTACGCACGTGGACGTGGGCAGGACTTCGCACTTGAGGCCAAGCTGCACGAGCGGCGTGGTGTCCGTGGTAACCGACATGCCACGGTCTATCATTGGCGTAGCGGCATAGGCAATGACGAATATACATTCACAAAGAGTAGTTGTTCGTGGGCATGCCACTTCTTATCACTAGCACCATCAAGCAGCGCTCTGAATTACAACTAGTTAGCATGCAGTCCTGATGCCGGCTTCTGAACTCTCGTACCAAACAGATAGACACATCACTGGGGCCCAGCCGCGGAGGTGCGGCCCGCCCCAGCCAGGCAAGCACCTTCTCACGTGGAATGCCAGGCCAGGCAATGGGTGAGACGCCGTAAGGCCCGCATCCCCGCACGTCATCAAGCTTTCAAGGAGTAATCCAGTGTTTACATAGTGATTGGTTTCGGGTTACACGCCAGACACCTCATGTTTATTACAAATTAGTGAAGTAACACACCAGCGCTAGGTCTAGACTCTAAGCGGGATAACACACAAAATTTGGGACGGCAGTATAAACACCTAAACTGCCCGTCCCCGTCCCCCAAGGGTGGGTGGGTGGGGAGTCAAGAAAAACAGGTAGGCTCACCGCCATCCCCCTCTCCCTTTATAGGAAAACCTCCCTAGCAAGGGGGGGGGGGTGACCTGTGCCAGAAATATATTTTTACAAATTCTTTCTAGAAGCTAGCGGCGAGTACCCTGACCCTAATGCACCATGTAGCACAAGATAATACGAGCATTAGCTCACAAAATCCAGTGTTTACATAGTGATTGGTTTCGGGTTACACGCCAGACACCTCATGTTTATTACAAATTAGTGAAATAACACACCAGCGCTAGGTCTAGACTCTAAGCGGGATAACACACAAAATTTGGGACGGCAGTATAAACACCTAAACTGCCCGTCCCACATCTCCATTCTGGCCCCTCAGGCCGTAGTAGACACAAGTAGGCTCACAACCCAGGCGCCCGCAGTGGGTGCGGGTCGGGTCACAGTAGATGGCCCCGGAAGTGGGCGCGCCAGTGCGCCGGGTCCCAGGAATGCGCCAGGGCCCAGAGGCGCGGGGGGAGGTCCAGCAGCAGGGCCCTGTGGAGTCCCACGTAGCGCTGCACCGAGTCAGCCGCGCGCCAACGGCCGCGCCGCTGGATGTCCGCCGTCGGGATGTTGCGCAAGGCGTCGTGGGTGGCCCCACCATGCCGCAGCGAGTGCAGCGTGAACTTGCCCGGGAGCTGGAGCTGGGTCCAGACACTGACCCACTGTGACCGCGCCTGCGCATACGTGAGCCCGCCGAAGACCAGCGCCCCCGGTGCCCGGCCGCGGCACAGCGCGGACAAGAGGCCCAACGAGAGAGGGTCCTCCACGAGGACATGCTGGGTACCACCTTGGGCTGTCTTGGGGTCCCGGAGCAGGAGTGCCCCCTGACCACGCGCCGGCCCCAGACGGGGGTCCCCTGGGAACGCCACGTCCCCAACGTGCAGGCCCAAAGCCTCGCTGATGCGCAGATACTGCTGGAAAGCCACCAGCACCAGCGCAGCCATGGCGGTCTGATGGCGGGAGAGTAGCAGGACAGCCGCGAGGTAGCACAGTCGCCACGGGACCGGGGGGGACTCTGGCAGGGGACCAGCCGACCCCAGCCGCGCAGCATGCGGTCAGCCATCTGCCACGAGTCGACCACCGAGGGCTGGTACAAACGGAGCCCCTGCTTCGCCTGCTGACAAAGAGTCCGCCCCCTGCCCCCTCCACTCTCGTACACCGCCGAGACCCACTCGCAGAACAGTGCCTCGGCCTCGGTGGGGTCGTGCTCCCCGGGTGGAAGCCACGCCAGAAAGACCGACACGGCGCGGTGGTAGCGGGGCAGGGTGGAACGGGGGTTGACCGTGCCCTCCAAGAGCCGGTGACGGGCGTTGCGCAGCCGCGGCCCCGGATTGGCCTCCACGTCGCCGTCGGAGGTGAGGTCCCGGCGCCAGCCACCCGCCACCGGGGCACTGCGCGCTCGGCTGGGTCCATCCGCAGGGTTACTCGAGGTACGCACATACACCCAATGAGACCGGGTGTCCGCCGCCAAGGACAGGGCCGCTACGCGCCGGGCCACTTGGTTGAGCCGGTAAGAAGACGACCGGCCCTTGACCATGCAGCCGAGGACCGCGCTGGAGTCCACCATCCGCACAACGCGCGTCCCGCGGACGGCCAGGGAGCGACACGACCATTCCAGACCCTGGGCAGCCACGCGCGCCTCCTTGATGTTGATGTGCTCCCGCGGGTTGCCCCAGCGGTAGGACACCGCCGTCCGCCACGGCGCGGTGGCGATCACCTGGTAGTCCGCCTCCGTCAGCCGCTCAACGGTCCAAGGCGTATCCGAGGCCCCCAGCGCCACCGTGGCCCACCCCCGAGCCTCCCGGCGCTGGGCCAAGGACTGCACCTGTGCAGCCGGTAGGTCGGCGTACACGATCCCGGCCCCCTCCGTGCTGGCGTCTGTCACCACCACCCGGCCCGCGAGGGGGCTGCCCGCGGCGCCCGTAGGAAGGGCGCCGTGGCGACAGCCGCCGTGAGCTCCTCCCGCACGCTTTGCCACAACTGCCAGCGGCGGCGCCGCGCGTACCAGTCCCACGGGTCTGCCCGCATGACGCGCAGCAAGCGGTACGTCTCCCCCCAGAGGGAGAGCAGCGGCCGGCACAGCAGCTGGATCCACACCCACTTGCCGACGAGGGACTCGAGCTCCCGCTGGTAGGTGAACCCGCGCCGCAAGACGGCCTGGGTGGCGGCAACGACCCCAGCCAGCCGCTCCGCGGTCGGGACGATGCTTCCGTCGCGCCGGTGCACGACACCCAAGGCCACCACGTCCCGCTGGTCGGGGCTGGCCGGCACCACCTTACTCGCCTTCTGCGGCAGCCCCGCTGCTGCATAGGCTGCCGCGGCCCGCGCCAGCTGCTGGTTGACACCCGTCGCCGTTGCACAGTGGGAGACGTGCAGATCGTCGATGGTGATGGCATGGAGGCCCTCCTCGTCGTGCGGCGGGTCGAAGATGGCGGCGGGGGCCAAGGGGTTGGCCGGGTCCTCCTCCCACCGGAGGCGCACCGTCTGGCCCAGGGTCCCTTGTCCACCACCAGCAGGAGCTGGGCCATGTTAATGCTGACGCCCCGACGGGGATCCAAAGCCCCAGAGCGGTACAGCACCGCCATGTGGATCACCTGGGCGACCACCACGGCGTGCTTGTTACCCATGGGCCAGCAGCGCATCCACGGCCATACCCGCCGGGCGGGCCCGGGCAGCCCGACGTCCCGGGAGTCCACAGCCGGCCAAGCGCAGTACTTGCGCAGCCAGTCGGGGAGCCGCAGGCGGTTGTAGTAGCCCTCGAGGTCGGAAGTGCCCCCGAACACCGGGCAGCCAGCCCGCACCCACAGCTCGGCTATCACCCCAAGGTGGGGGAGAAGGGCCGCGGGGGGTCTACCAGGAGCCAGTTGCCAGGCCGGTTGTCCACGATGAGTCGCATCGAGCCGTCCGGCTTCTTGCGCCCCGCCACCCCATTTACTGCTGGGGGCGCCTGCTCATAAAACCCCCCGACAACCCCGGCCTCCAACGCGCGCAGCAACAGCTTGATGTACTCCGCAGGGGCGCACCCCCGGGTGGCCCGGAACCGCACCCGCCGCTCGCCGGGTGTCAACAGTCGCACCAGCGTCTCCTCGCTGGCATACACGGCCGCCACCGAGGGCGGCAAGAGCCCCAGCACGTCCACGGTGCCCCCCTCCCCCGGCGCGGGGAACGCGACCTTGTCCGCCTGAATTGTTGTGAAAGGTCCACTTGTGTTGTAGTCATCCCTGACTGGGGCCGGGCCAGCTGCCGCTACAACAGGCTGCTGGCGGCAATAGGCCCGGCAAGTTTTGAAGATCTCTTGTAGAGCCGCCTCCTGGACCGGCCCCGTCGCCCGGGCCGGCAGGTTTAGCGGGTGTCGGCCCCCGCCCCCACACCAGTTTAAGGCCCCCACCGCCGCACAGGCGGCGTCCTGACCCCGAAGGGTCAAGGCCGCCCGCTGTCGGCGCCGGGCAGACCCCAGCGCGCCCCACCGGCGCTTTGCCAAGTCAACTGGTAGAGGCAACGGAAGCAAGGCATGTTGTCGATTGGTATTTACCCCAGATTCGCCCCTGGCGCCCAGCGGCCAAACAGGCCGCACCGGCACGCCAAGTGGAGCCACTGGCTGTGGGGGGCTTCCAGATTCCACCACCGAATCCCGACCAGGCCCTGACGTGCCCGTCAGAGTGCGCCCAGCCGTGCCACGCCCCACACCAGAATATTTCGAGAATTGATTCACACGATCCCCAGCAGAGGGGGCGGGGCCAAATTCCCCGGGCTGATTCTGCAGAATCTGGGAAAGCCCTAGCGTGCCCACTAGAGTGCGCCTCCCCAGATCCAAATTCGACAAAATCTGCCGATTCCGCGGCAGATTCTGGGAAAGCCCTAGCGTGCCCACTAGAGTGCGCCTCCCCAGATTCAAATTCGGCAAAGTCTCCCCTACTCCTTCTTCGGCCCCTTGCCCTTCTCTAGGCGGTTGGAGAGCTCGGCTGCCTTCATAGCGCTCTGCACTGCCGGATGCCACAGCAGGTTCGCATCCTCCTGCAAGGGGAGCATCGCTAATGCTGCCCCCTTGAACCCTTGCATGGTATCGGCCAGCGTGATCGCCGTCAGAATTTTCATCAGGTACTCGGGGGCTGCCATGTGCTTGATGGCATCGTCCCCCATTCCCCGCGGCAGCCAGCCTAACTCCGTGTTCAGAGTATCCAGCGTGAAGGCGATCTGGTGGGCCAGGAGCTTGCGCACCTCGGCCCCCTGACCCGTCCAGGTCGGCTTGGTGGCCAGCAGCCATCCCCTGATGCTCCCCCCGCCACCGACTCCGCAGACCGCAGAGCACTCGGCAGCAGGGGCTGCCGCGCTCCGCACTCCACGTTCACCGAGGTGGCGTGGGAGGGCAGCTCCACGCCCGGCGTGCAGGTCTGTCGACCCCCTTGCGCAGCTATGGCTTGCTCGCTGGTCAGCAGGCCGCTCATAACCAAGCGGCCCATTGCTAAAGCTAGAGCGTCGCCATCCTCCCCTGCCTGCTGCCGGCCGCGCTGGGTTGAACGCGCCGTCTGGGGAGGCTGGCGGCCCGCCCTGTCGCCAGATTTTCCCGCTTCCCCACCCGCCAAAAACTGGTCGACGCGTAGCCCCACCCCGGAGCTCACGCGTCGGTTGTTCCCTGACTCCTCCCGGACTTCGTGCCGGGGCTCCTCCTCCTCCTCGTAATTTTCCTCCTCGCCCGGGTCCTGCAGCGCATCCCGCAGCATGGCAGCGATGGCGGACTGCATCGTCTCCCTGGGAAGGGGCTCGACGTAAAAACCACGTCGCCTCAAGTACTTCTCGAGGTTGTCGAGCCGACGACCGTCTGGTAGGGCCAGGATGCGATCCAGCCAGCGTGGGCCGCCCCCCAACAAGGCCCTCGCCCTGAGGGCGATGTCCTTTAGCGAGCCATCCATAGGGACAACCCGCATTCGGTTTAGCCACTCCGCTTCCGGTGGTCTCACCGCCGACGGAACCCCCGCGTCTGCCATTGCATCCTGGAAGACTTCCTCGGCCATTGGTAAGTTGTCTGATTGATGCCGTTATTAGCTAGGCATATAATGCTTCACGAGTTTCGAGTCAAGAAAAACGGGTAGGCTCACCGCCATCCCCCTCTCCCTTTATAGGAAAACCTCCCTAGCAAGGGGGGGGGGGTGACCTGTGCCAGAAATATATTTTTACAAATTCTTTCTAGAAGCTAGCGGCGAGTACCCTGACCCTAATGCACCATGTAGCACAAGATAATACGAGCATTAGCTCACAAAACTTGTATCTATCTAGAGGACATGGGGGACTTAGGCCTCTCAGACTGGAAAAAGATGCAGGACAAGGCCGCGCGTCAGACTCACTGGGTAGTAGAGGACAACGAGCCCCCCCCCCCCCGCCATGGGAAAGAAGCGTGTTTCTAAGTATATGGTGAGAAAGCGGCCAGACTGAGACCACTATAGTAAAGCAAGTGGCCCAGCAACACGTCAACTGGCATGTCTTGGGATTAGTAATAGTAAAGTATCTAGATAGATAACCGCGTGCTTAGCTTCATCTGTCCTCTACATCCCTTTCTAGTAATATTGCAACCCATGACTGTCACTGCGTTATTAGCTTTACCTGTCCTCTACAGCCCTTTCTAGTAATATTGTAACCCATGATCACACCGCGTGCTTAGCTTTACCTGTCCTCTATAGCCCTTTCTGGTAATATTGTAACCCATGACACTGCGTGCTTAGCTTTACCTGTCCTCTACAGCCCTTTCTAGTAATATTGCAACCCATGACAATGCGTTATTAGCTTTACCTGTCCTCTATATCCCTTTCTAGTAATATTGTAACCCATGATCACACCGCGTGCCCAACCGAATGTCGTTGAGCGCCGCCTCGATCTCCTCCGAATGCATCGCCAGCAGGCGCCCCGCCAGGGTGCGCAGGGACGTGCCGCTGTCACCCCCGCTGTGTTTCCCTTGGCTGGCGCCGCCCCCCTCCCGCGGCACGGCGCTTGCGTCAGCATTAATCAAAGCTTGGTCTCTGCTGGAATTCGCACGCCCCATGAATTAATTAATTAATTAAGATCATATAGCTCCGTGGGGAGCATATGTATAACGCATAGCCCTGAGAAAGGGGCATCTATGGGTTTGTAATACAATCAGGGCTACAACCTGCAGGTGTAGGATGTACAGCTATCACCTGCTCTGGGTGCACAAGGTGCACCTGCACCACCATGATGGTTCATGCCTCCTGATTGAGCTCACACAGGGCGGCTCGGGGAGAGGGGCCTAGGAGGCCTGCATGACATATGGGGTGGAAGATATATATAGCTACTATATAGCTACTATATAGCTGTAAGTAATTATATTTTTAATATATATAGCTACTTGCCCCGCAGCCTCTTGTTCCGGCCGGGCGGCCTTGTGGTAGCTGTGGGCAGCCGCTGGATCCCACGGGGACTCACTACCTGGCCTGCATGGGGGGCCAACAGAATCAGAATTGGTATTTGTATTTGCACACTGTCCTCCTGACGGTGGTGCTCGCCATGATTCAGTCGGTCTTCCCCCACGCGAACATCCGGTCCGAGGATGCGGATGGCGCTGCCTTCTATTCCCCCAACCACCGGCCTGACATCGTGGTGCTGGACTTTGAGGGGGGTGGCCGGCATCTGCTTATTGACGTTTCGGTGGCGCGGCCCTTGGCTCTTAGCCACGTGGCTGGGGCCTCCCTCACGGCAGGTTACACGGCGGACCGGGCGGAGCGGGCCAAGCTCCTGGCCTACGGCGACGTCGGGCACCATCGTGTGGTGCCCTTTGCCCTGGAGGAGTTTGGGGCCATGGGGCCCCTGACCTCCGCCTTCTTCAAGGAGTGTTGCCGGCTCCGGGAGGACCGGCTGGACCTGGAGGGCCAGCGGGCCCCATGGTCGGCGCGGACCTGGACGTCATATTGGCGTCAGCGCTTGTCGGTGGCGCTGACTCGGGCCATGGCTGACATCATGCTCCGCCGTACGCGGGCTGATTTTGCGGTGCAGCAGGGCTATTAGGTTTCCATTGGTCTTATCGTAGTATAGAGCTTTGACATGGCTCTGTATATAGGTTTATAGCTGGGCGTTTGCTTTGGTTTGAGTGATTTCACTCTGTTGTAAGTAATTATATTTTTAAGATATATATAGCTATACAAGTGCTAGGGCATGGCTTCTCAACAGAGAGTGACTCTCTGCATAGGCAGAGCATGGCTATATGCTTAATGCAGCGTCCATGCCGGGTCCAATTGTAGGCATGGCTAGGCTGAATTCTGAAGGCGTCATCCATGGGGGGGCATTATGGGCGCACATGCGCGTGGGCCACATGCTAGGCTAAGCCTGTCTAATCTACACTACTGTTATATATTCCCTAGACTGAGTTTGCTGGGGTGGCAGGAGGTGCCTGCCAGGGCTTGTGGTCAACGTGAATGACCGCCCCCCTCCATGTATACCGGTTTCCCCCCTGCGCTCTGCCGGAGCTGGAGGTAGGTTGGCCATAGCTCGCGTCGCCGTTGTTGCTGGGCCAGAGTCAAGTCTTCCTCCAGCGTGTAACGAGTCAGCGAGAGCTTCTTGAGGCATTTGAGGAACGACAGCTTGTCCGCCATGTACTTAAAGGTGAGGAGCACGGGTGCCGAGCCAGCCTTACCCCGCGCGCGGGGCAGGCGGACAGCCGACATGTCCAGCTCACCAGGAGTTGCATGGGGGCAAGAATGTCGCGCTTAAATGCCGTGAGAAGACTCGTCGAGGTCTCGTCGGCCGGCTGGGCGAAGTGCTTGACTATGATGTTGTGGCGGCGCTTGTCGAGTTCGGCCTCCTCTCGAACCTTGGTCGAGTGCTTGTTGCTTGAGCTGCACCGCGATGGTGGAGGTGGTGGAGGTGGTGTGGTGCTTGAGCAAGTCCCGGCGCCCAGGTCTGGGTGGGAGCATCGCTGGCCGGGCCAGCAGATCAGCCGGCTGGGCAGCGATGTCTTGCACCGCCTGGGCGGTGAGGCCGGCGGTGTCGTGCAAGCTCTCAAGGGCGGTGGCGGTGGCTTGGAGGCGCTGGTCGAGGTCGAGAAGCTGGGCCTTGATGTCGGCAGTGGAGGCGGAAATGGCAGTGGAGGTGGAGGCGAGGAGGGTGGAGGTGGAGGTGGCGGTGGTGGAAATGTGAGGAAGCTCAGCAGCCAGCGTGCCTCCCATTGCCGCCACATCTGTGGCAAGGGGGGTCACGTGCTGCTGAAAGGCTTCCGTAAGGATGGAACGGAGTGTGGGTGCGGAGATGGATGGAGCCCAGATTTCGCCATCGGAGCGCTGGAGTGAAGGGAGCAGAGGATGATGTGTTGGAATTGGGGGCGGGGGCACCCAAACAGAAAGCTGGGTCCGCTGACCCAGGTGCCGTCGGGGTGGATGAGGCGGTCGGTGTCGTGGAGATGGAGGCACAGGTCGTAAAGCGAGGCGTAGTCCCCATAGAAGAGGCAATGCATGGCAGTTGCCGGGGACATGTTGGTCCAGTCGTGATCGGCGACCTGGAAAGGTTGGGGCCGAAAGCGCGGTTCTGTGGGGCACGCCGCATGATGGGCTCCACGTCGCAAAACGCCGCGATGGTGTAGCTGGGGGTGGTTGGACCGAGGGGCAGGGAAGGAGCAGGATGGGGTCAGGATTAATGAATAAATTAATTAATAAGCACGTGACTGGAAGGAAGGAACAGGATTAATTAATTAATTAATTAGAAACATAACTCCGTTGGGAGTACATGTAGCACATATCCCGGAGAAGGGGCATATGACTTTTAATACATTCTGGGCTACTTCCTGCAAGGGTGGGAATGTAAGCTACCCTTGCTCTAGGTGCACCAGGGCACCTGCACCCTCATGATCTTCACACTATGCCCAGCTATATAAGGGGGAGTATGTCATGTGGGGGAAGATCATCATGGCTATACAAGAGCTAGGGCATGGCTTCTCGACAGAGGGCATCTCTCTGCATGGCATAGCGTGGCTAAATTCTTAATGCGACATCCATGGGGGTCCCATTATAGGCAGGGCGTGGCTAAATTCTGAAGGCATCATCCATGGGGGCCATTATGGGCGCACATGCGCGTGGGCCACATGCTAGGCTAAGCCTGACTAATCTACACTACTGGTATATATTCCCTAGTCTGAGGTGGCAGGCGGGGCCTGCCAGGGCTTGTGGTCAACGTGGATGACCGCCCCCCTCCAGTATACCGGCTTCCCCCTTGCGCTCTGCCGGAGCTGAAGGTAGGTCGGCCATAGCTCGCGTCGCCGCTGTTGCTGGGCCAGGGTCAAGTTGTCGTCCAGCGTGAAGCGAGTCTCCGAGAGCTTCTTGCGGCATTTAAGGAACGACAGCTTGTCCGCCATGTACTTAAAGGTGAGGAGCACGGGTGCCGGGCCAGCCTTCCCCCGCGCTCGGGGCAGGCGGATAGCCGACATGTCCAGCTCACCATTGAGTAGCATGGGGGCAAAAATGTCGCGCTTAAATGCCTCAAGAAGGCTCGTGGAGGTCTCACCTGCCGGCTGGTCGAAGTGCTTGACGATGACATTGTGGCTGCGCCGGGCGATGTCGGCTTCCTCGCGAAGGTCGAGTGCTTGTTGCTTGAGTTGTGCCGAGATGGTGGAGGTGGTGGAGGTGGTGTGCTGCTTAAGCAAGTCCGCCCAGGTGGAGGGAGCGTCGCTGGCCGGGCCAGCAGGCGCCGGCTGGGCGGCGATGTCCTTCACCGCCTGGGCGGTGAGGCCGGCGGTGTCATGCAAGCTCTCAAGGGCGGTGGCGGTGGCTTGGAGGCGCTGGTCGAGGTCGAGAAGCTGGGCCTTGATCTCGGCAGTGGAGGCGGAAATGGCAGTGGAGGTGGCGGTGAGGTGAGGAAGTTCAGCAGCCAGCGGACCACCCATTGCTGCGACGTCAGCAGCAAGGGGGGTCACGTGCTGCTGAAAGGCTTCCATGAGGATGGAACGGAGTGTGGGGGCGGAGATGGATGGAGCCCAGATCTCGCCGTCAGAGCGCTGGAGAAGGGAGTTGAGGATGGCACGCTGGAGAACGGGGCGGGGGGAGCCGAAAACCATGCTGACGTTGTGCCAGCGACGGCCGTCGGTGACGAGGAGGCGTCCGGTGGCGTGGAGATGGATGCACAAGTCGTAAAGCGAGGCGTACTGTAGTCCCCGAAGAAGATGCAGTCCAGAGCAGCGGACGGGGACATGTTGGTCCAGTCGTGATCATCGACCTGGTTTGAGCCGAAAGCGCGGTTCCGAGGGGCGTGAAGACCCTATTGTTTGGTCGGCTGAGCGGGCGCGTTTAGGGTCAGGCGATGCCGATGGCGAGGCATTGAGGCCGGGAGGTTGCTGGGTGACCACCAGTGCACGACTAGTGTCACCGCTGCCTGCCGGATCTGGCGAAGCGGCAGCCTCAGCTGCCGCATTGTCAAAGGCGAGCGCATCCGCCAAACTGCGTTGCGTCGACAGGCGTTTGCTCGTCATATATTGCGTTTTAGATTCGGAAAATTATATCAGCATGTGCGTCTTAGAAAGACGAAGCGATAGTGATATTCACGGCTAAATTTGGCTACCTCGTGGCTCGTGGAACAGGATGGTACTAATGCTTTCTCTGTGGACTGTCTGTTGTTACCCTTGTTGGGCAATTAGTGGATATGGCTTTCTAGGGTGTGTTTGAATTTGGTCAGCTTGGTTTTGGGATGATGCCCACACCATTAATTAATTAATTAATAGACACGTGACTGCGGGATGATGCCCACACCATAAACCTGGAATATGCTTTAGAAGTGTTGGCTAGGCATGTAGAGCTACCTGCCTCATTCTTGTGCACTCTGGTGCTCCGTGACTCCCCAACGGGAGCACGTGTTTTTTATTCACTAATTCATCAATTAATTATTTAATTAATTAATTTAGGGGTTAAAGGTTCCTTTATTGGCACCCACGTCATGCTGTCACGTGCTTCTTATTGATTAATGTTAGCCTGTGCCAACCTGAAATCTCGATTGTATTGAGGAAACCAGCTCTGGACAGTCCTCTGCTCCCTTCTCATCCATGCTGCTACGCACGGCCATGAAGTCATGAGAAAGCAGAGGACACCATAGTTACCGTGCCAAGCACTTCTCCTGAGTCTTTAATTGGGCTGATAATACGGAGCAGGCCAATACTGCAGGCTCCTTTCAAGGCTCTCTATTACTCCTACCCAATATTCACATTTACACGAGTTGCCTAGGAGCCCACGGCCGCCATGATCCACCGCGCAAATGTGTAGTCCATGGTGACCACCCCACAATCCAACTTTAGCAAGCCATCAAGCGCCTTGAGGTGGTCCCTGCTGACCTCCACCTCGGCTAGCTCTGCCGCACTCATGGCGGCAGACAACCCCTGTCGCTTTCCACCGAGCAAGACGCGCAAGCCAGCGTTCAGGTCAATGTATTTCTTGACGACGTCGGGCGGGCACTTGAGCGGTTCATTGTCCCGCTTCTGCGTTTCAGCAGGCGCCCCCTTCTTCGCTCCTTTGGTTGGTTTCTCCGGGACAACTTCGGGGGCAGGGGCCAAGGCACTGATCGCAAACGACAGCTCAGCAAAGAGCGTGTGCAGCTCTGCCAGGGTGCTCGTGTTTACCAGCCGCGTCCCTGACAAGGTCGGCCCCGTGGCATCGGCTGAACCCCCCAGCAGGGAGGGTGGCTTCACCACCACGTACGCCAGCATCGAGAAGGCAGGCTCCTCGTCCACTGCCCCCGTGCCCTGCGAGTAGCACTCCGGCGCCAGGTACCACTCCATGAGCACCCAGCCAGCGGCCGGCATGTCCCAAGACTTAGACGACGGCGCGGTGACGACCTCGGGGGCCTGGTTGCCTGGGAAGCAGGCCGCCTCCGCGTACCTGTTGATGCCAACGGTCCGATATAGCACGCGCAGGGCAGCAAACAGATCGGCAAACAGGTCGGCACAAAAGGTAGGGGCAGATAAAGTCAACGGCAACACAGAGTAAAATCAAGTGCTGCTTTTGGCGCAGCTGGCAGTGTGCTGAGCATGAGCGAAACATATCTCAAGGCACTGTCACATCTCACGTGTGATGTGGTCGAACATTTGCACCAGCCTCAGAGGTGCATATCCGATGCGGGGAGGAAACTCATCCCATAATCGTGCAGAGGTACTCCCACGTCCAAAATATGAGCAGCAAAGGCTTGCCCCACGGCTAGGGGAATTTGCTAAACAAAGAACTGGTAACATGCCCTGGGAACATGGCCTTGTAAAGTGGTCTGGTAACATGGCCTGCTGAGGACCCGCCACTGTGCCAGGGCCACGTGGCAACCAAAGCAGCGCGCGGTTTGCCATGATCTGGGGGGAGCCTCGTCGTACTGCCAGCCTGTCAGGGGCAGCACCCAGGTATAGAGTCGCTATGGCCTGGCTGGACAAGGCTGGTGCTCATCTTGCAAGATGGCTGTCAAGATTGCCTTGCCTTGTGGTGAGAAATGCGGATGCAAGGGCAAGGACAAGGACAAAGAGGATGCAGCCGCCGCCGCCGCCACCACCAACCACGACAACAGCGACAACGACAACTAATTAGTGCCCCCCCCCCCACACACACACACACGCCCGCACGTCTGCCGCACGTACTTTGGACATGCCTCCAGCAGCGCGCGATGCATCGCCTCCACCTTGCCCGCGACCGCGTCGCCCGGCCCCTCCATGTCGAAGCTGGACGCCGACACCTGGCGCTCCAGCAGGTACCCGAACCGCCGCAGGGCCATCCGCGACAACTCCTTGTCTGAAACCGGTGCAGCCTCGGGGGTCCCTGCAGGTGCGCCAGCGGGCCCCGGCTCGGCCCCTTTGGCGCCCGTCTCCGGTTTACTGCTTTTGGGGGGGCAGGGGAAAAAGCGGGTTGTGGCAGCTTGGGTTCAGCATGCTTGGAGGCGGCAAAGGCCAGCATTTCGAGGATCTCACAAAGCAGCTGCCATGCATCGCAAGCCGCGGGATGTAGGGATGTAAGGATGTAGGGATGTAGGGATGTAGGGATGTAGGGATGTAGGGATGTAGGGAAGTAGGGATGTAGGGATGTAGGGATGTAGGGATGTAGGGATGTAGGGATGTAGGGATGAAGGGAAGTAGGGATGTAGGGATGTAGGGATGTAGGGATGTAGGGATGTAGGGATGTAGGGATGTAGGGATGTAGGGATGTAGGGATGTAGGGATGTAGGGATGTAGGGATGTAGGGAAGTAGGGATGTAGGGATGAAGGGATGAAGGGAAGTAGGGATGTAGGGATGTAGGGATGAAGGGAAGTAGGGAAGTAGGGAAGTAGGGATGTAGGGAAGTAGGGATGTAGGGATGTAGGGATGTAGGGATGTAGGGAAGTAGGGAAGTAGGGATGTAGGGATGTAGGGATGTAGGGATGTAGGGATGTAGGGATGTAGGGATGTAGGGATGTAGGGATGTAGGGATGTAGGCATGAAGGGATGTAGGGATGTAGGGATGTAGGGATGTAGGGATGTAGGGATGTAGGGATGTAGGGATGTAGGGATGTAGGGATGTAGGGATGTAGGGATGTAGGGATGTACGGGGGAGATGTAGAGATGTCAGCAGCACGTCAGCGAGTGGAAATCATACCGGCAGCACGTGCCGAGCAATTCAAGAAAGCAGCAGGGTCAGCAACATTGTCTTGTGAAGAGCTGTCGCCCCAGCAACATATATTCACGACGGGCGTGCCTGCTGTGCCTTGCGGCAACAAGGATTGCGTGCAAGTGGGCATCACGGCGGGCGAAGGAACAACTACGGGTGGGCACATGCGAGCTGCAAGCGACCCAGCAAAAAGACTTGACTTGCAGTCACAGCGGGCAGAAATCGCTCTCTTGAGATGATGCGGTGCGCATTGTGCACCACAGTGGCCCTCCTTTCGCAACCTCCATCCGTCCGCACATCACCGCCAGTGCGACCACATGCCACTGACGTCAGCTTGACCTTTACATTGCGGGAAACCATGGAGGTGTCTGTGCACACAGTGAAAAGGCGCCTTGTGCATACCCAATGACCCCATGTCGCCCAAAGCCCATGGCCGGCCTGCACCCGCTCGCCGCCCGATCCATCAATATTTTTCTGCACTGTCCCACCTGCCATCCCTCATGCACACGCTTAAGTACCCCAGTTTGTGCTGCCACCCCTCACCTGCCATCCCTTGACGCTGCCTGCAAGCGTCCCGCCTCGATCGCGTCATGTGTAACGGTGGCCGGCAGCGAGGCGCGCGGGTTGCTGATGGCCAGCTCGTGCGCGGCGTGGAGCACCAGCTGGCACGTGGCGGGTAGGGGAGGGTATGGATGGGTATGGGCAGACAGGAAGGTGTAGGGGTGGAAGGGGAGCACAAAGCAAGCGTGCAGGTATGTGCAGTGTGGGTCATGATATACTCATGGGAAAGAGCTGGCGTACAATTGGAGACAACGTCCCATAACTTTCCACAGGGGGATGCATCGGTGAGAGGCAGACGCCGGTTGGGAGTTGGCACCCATCAGGAGGTCAACCAGGACGAGGTCAACCAGCCTAGCCTTAGGGTAGGCAACGTCGCTACGGCCACTTGCAAGCGAGTGTACCACTGCCACCGCATTCGCTAAAAATTGTCGAAAACATGGCTGCAATTGAAGCACAAGAAAGAAACTATTGAAACTATTGAAACTATTGAAGAAACTATTGAAGCACAAGAAAGAAACGGACACAAGAGAGGAGGAGAAAAGGGGGAAGTGAGGGAAAGCGAGGGAGTCATGGAGGCAGGAGGCAGGTGCGCACGCACGTGGGCGAGAGGGTTACTCTTTTTGTCCGTGTGTGCGCCTTAAGCAAGAAGATAACGGGCTGAGCAAGGCACTGTGGTGGTGGGCTGGGGAGTGAGAGCAAGGGAATGGCGTCATGGCTTTCCCATCATCATCCACGCGCGCATGGATGGGGAAACGCTACCTATCCCAGCACCACCCATGGTGTGCCGGCGCCCGCCACTCACCTGTCGCATACCGCGCCACCCACCTGCTCCATGCGCCGCCACCCACCTGCTCCATGCGCCGCCACCCACCTGCTCCATGCGCCGCACTTTGGCCGCCTCCTTTAACAGCGCACACGCTTCCGCCGCGTCCCCCTCGGTGCCCCCTGCCAACGCCAGCAAGGCGCGCTCCATCAGGCTCGCGCGCATGACGGGCCGGTCATGTGCGCCGTCGGCCGCAGCCACGGCACATGCGCGAGAGAGCAAGAGGCGCGACGACTCGCGGTGGTGGCCCACCTGGGCCGAGTCAGCCCCCAGCCTCGGCTCGGCCATCAGCCGGTGCACGCGGCCCAGCTCGAGGAGGACGCAAACGTACAGCCGCGGCGGGCAGCAGCCAATCAGTGGGAGCATCTGCGCTGCCTCGGTCAGCAGCACTGCAGCGCTCTGCAGGCACGCGGCGGCACTCCCCGCGTCCGAGCTACTGCCACCGTCCCCTTGCGGCGGCAGCTTTGGGCCACCCTTCTGGGCGTGGGCCTTCTTGGGAGAGGGCGGCCGTGCTTGTGCCAGCAGTGCCTTGCCGGCATGCCGCATGGCCTGCCGTACGTAGTCCTGCCCGCATAGCAGCAGCATGCTGGTGTAGTCGGCGGCAAAGGGGACGTACAGCTGGCGGAGCTCCGAGTAGCGGCGCATCTGCGGGCGACAGGTGGCAGCAAGCATCGACGCCATGGCGGTCAAAGCCATAGGTGTAGTCAGCGTGGCTGTGTATATGCGACTCATGCTTATGGTCAGCAGGGATGAGAACAGGAGGGCAATGCCAGAACAGTGGGTCATGCAAGGCATTCTGCAGAACAGGCGCAACAGGCCGTGCCACCGCTTTTGGGTTGACCTTTTCCCGCAAAGGGTCCATTATGCTGGTACTGCATCCTGGCACCTTCTCAAGGACAGCACATGGCCAGCTGATGTTGACGGAGGAAAGTGATTGTCCTCCTTGCAAGAGCAGGTTCCTGGCAGGGTTCCCTCCCCTGTCCTCCCCTGCCCTCTTGTCCTCCGGAACCCTTTCTTCCCTCCGACAGCATGGGCGTGCAGCTGGTTGTCCATCGCTTCCACAAGTCACTTTCAGCAGTGGCGTCACATCCCACAAAACCCTCACACATGTGCCACGTAGAAAGCCCCCTCACAACCCTCACATCAGGGTTCCCTATGCTCCATCGCACGTACCCTCGCTAGGCCGTGTGCCAGCATCACGCCGCGCATCATCTCCATGGCCGACCAGAAAAGGTCCCCAGGGCTCCCTGCGCAAACACACCAGGAGGACCGGAGAACACACAGCCATGGCACCAAAGGACCCGCGAGCCGAGGGGTAAGGCAACACAGGGATGACAAGAATAGGGGTAAGGCAAACGAAGGGTCAACAAGCATAGGGGCACAGCGAAGGGTTAACAAGAATACAGAATAGGGGTACAACATCACAGGAGCAGCGTGCGCAGGGGCACCGCATCCAAGGGTCAGCGAGCAGGCGCGAGGCACCGCAGACAAAGGGGGGGGGTGGGTCAGAGCAGACAAAGGGGGGGTGGGTCCAGAGCAGACAAAGGTGTGGGGGGGTCAGAGCAGACAAAGGGGGGGGGTCAGATCAGAGAAAGCGGGGGGTCAGAGCAGACAAGGGGTCTGCACGCAGAGGGGCGGAGCCAGAAAAGCCCAGCGAGCGCCGCAGCACTATGGCCTCGCAAGGCGACCGTTACAGGGTCGGATTTATGTTGGATTGTGAAAATGTTGCATGACGACGGGCCGGCACGAGATGCAGCCGCACCAGCACAGGAGGCACAGGCACACCAGCACAGGAGACACAGAGACAGGAGACAGGCAGACGAGTTTGCAGATGAGCACACACACGAGGTCAACAGGACGCTTGAGTGTGGCAGCTTGCCGTGGTGCTTGATTGCACCTGACTCTTTTGTCGATATCTCAGCTAGCCGCTAAGCTCTTGTGTCGTCATAGGCCCCCCCCTCCCAAAGGCTGCGGCGACTAAGAACCAACCGCGCCAACCAAGAACCGACCGCGACGACCAAGAATCGACCGCGGCGACCAAGAATGAACCGCAGCGACCAAGAACCGACCGCGGCGACCAAGAATGAACCGCAGCGACCAAGAACCGACCGCGGCGACCAAGAACCGACCGCAACGACCAAGAACGGAAGGAGGCGACCAAGAACAGACCGCGGCGACCAAGAACCGACCGCGGCGACCAAGAACCGATCGCGGCGACCAAGAACGGACCGCAGCGACCAAGAACAGACCGCGGCGACCAAGAACCGATCGAGGCGACCAAGAACAGACCGCGGCGACCAAGAACCGACCGCAACGACCAAGAACGGAAGGAGGCGACCAAGAACAGACCGCGGCGACCAAGAACAGACCGCGGCGACCAAGAACCGACCGTGGCGACCAAGAACGGACCGCAGCGACCAAGAACAGACCGCGGCGACCAAGAACCGATCGAGGCGACCAAGAACAGACCGCGGCGACCAAGAACCGACTGCGCCAACCAAGAATTGACCGCGGCGACCAAGAACAGACCGCGGCGACCAAGAACCGACCAAGGCGGCCAAGAACGGACCGCGGCGACCAAGAACCGACCGTGGCGACCAAGAACGGACCGCAGCGACCAAGAACAGACCGCGGCGACCAAGAACCGATCGCGGCGACCAAGTTCCGACCGAGGCGACCAAGAACCGACCGCGGCGACCAACGAAGAAACGCAGCGACCAAGAACCGACCAAGGCGACCAAGAACGGACCGCGGCGACCAAGAGCGAACCGCGGCGACCAAGAACGGATCCGACAGCTCCCCCTCACAAGCAGACTGCCCCCGATGACGCACCTGCCGCCTCTGCTGCTGCCCCATCCTTGCTGGTCACTGCTACGCGGGCTACTGCGGTGGCTACGCGTGCCAGCACACAGGCGGCGGTGGCATCCGGCAGCACGGGACGCGCTTGCTGCAGAGCCGACATCACCTCCTGCACCTGGGACACCAGCTGGGAGGGGGGGCCTGCGAGGGTGGGGTGGCAAGCGCGCCGTGTGGGTTGCAATACGTGTGAATGGCAAGGGTTTAGGGCTAAACAAGTGCCAGAAGACAGGTGGAGTTTTCGCATTCGCTACTGAACATTGCCTATGTACAATAAACCACGCGTGCCAGCCTCGTTCCCATATAGTTGCCTTGCTCCCTGGCAGACAATCTGCCCCCGTGTGTCAGGGAGGAGAAAAACCAATCTCCTGGTGGTTGCCGCGTTGGGCCGCCAGGGTGTCCTGGGTGCCCTGCCACAACCAATACTCCCAGCAGCCTCGTGCAGCCACGCATGATGCCGGGCGGCAACGGTGGATTAGTCTGTCGTCGTGATACCTCACAGCGACCGTGACCATTCTCCCACCAGAGGGAATGTTCGGAGGGGGAAGAGCCTCTTCCACCCAAGCTAATACGCACATGATCCGGCATACATAAACAAAAGCCCATCCCACCAAAACGTCCAAGTGCTGTTACCACGAATCTGCCACCCCTGCCCTCAACTCACCGCTACTGTCATCTGTCACTCCTGCCCTCAACAGCATCGCCAGCTCCCATTCAGCCACGGCCAGGCGCGTCGCCACATCGTTGGCGGCCTCCGCAGCGCTAGCCAGCTGGCGACAGCTAGCGCGCGCGGCGCCCAGGTGTCCCAGCGCCACCGCCAGCTTGATGGCCTGCAGGCGTGCGCGCGCCCAAAACCCATGGTCCAGCGCAGCCCCTCGCAGCACCCCTCGGCCGTGGGCCAGGGGGTCCGCGCGCCGCTGGCTGTAGCTGCAGGGATGTGGCCGGGTGGCAGATGTGTGGGTGGGGTGCCAAAAAAAACGATTTCCGGGTGTTTAGTAAGGGCGTTTCTACGGATGGTAGGGATGGTTCTACTGCGGTTTGTGGAGGGATGGTTCTCGTGCGGTTTGTGGAGGGATGGTTCTCGTGCGGTTTGTGGAGGGTTGGTTCTCGTGCGGTTTGTGGAGGGGTGGTTCTCGTCCGGTTTGTGGAGGGGTGGTTCTCGTGCGGTTTGTGGAGGGTTGGTTCTCGTGCGGTTTGTGGAGGGGTGGTTCTCGTCCCGTTTGTGGAGGGGTGGTTCTCGTGCGGTTTGTGGATGGGTGGTTCTACTGCGGTTTGTGGAGGGGTGGTTCTCGTGCGGTTTGTGGAGGGATGGTTCTCGTGCGGTTTGTGGAGGGGTGGTTCTCGTGCGGTTTGTGGAGGGATGGTTCTCGTGCGGTTTGTGGAGGGGTGGTTCTCGTGCGGTTTGTGGAGGGATGGTTCTCGTGCGGTTTGTGGATGGGCGGTTCTCGTGCGGTTTGTGGAGGGGTGGTTCTCGTGCGGTTTGTGGACGGGTGGTTCTACTGCGGTTTGTGGAGGGTTGGTTCTCGTGCGGTTTGTGGAGGGGTGGTTCTCGTGCGGTTTGTGGAGGGGTGGTTCTCGTGCGGTTTGTGGAGGGGTGGTTCTCGTGCGGTTTGTGGAGGGTTGGTTCTCGTGCGGTTTGTGGAGGGGTGGTTCTCGTGCGGTTTGTGGAGGGGTGGTTCTCGTGCGGTTTGTGGAGGGGTGGTTCTCGTGCGGTTTGTGGAGGGTTGGTTCTCGTGCGGTTTGTGGAGGGGTGGTTCTCGTGCGGTTTGTGGAGGGGTGGTTCTCGTGCGGTTTGTGGAGGGATGGTTCTCGTGCGGTTTGTGGAGGGTTGGTTCTCGTGCGGTTTGTGGAGGGATGGTTCTCGTGCGGTTTGTGGAGGGGTGGTTCTCGTGCGGTTTGTGGAGGGGTGGTTCTCGTGCGGTTTGTGGAGGGGTGGTTCTCGTGCGGTTTGTGGAGGGGTGGTTCTACTGCGGTTTGTGGAGGGTTGGTTCTCGTGCGGTTTGTGGAGGGATGGTTCTCGTGCGGTTTGTGGAGGGTTGGTTCTCGTGCGGTTTGTGGAGGGTTGGTTCTCGTGCGGTTTGTGGAGGGGTGGTTCTCGTGCGGTTTGTGGAGGGGTGGTTCTACTGCGGTTTGTGGAGGGGTGGTTCTACTGCGGTTTGTGGAGGGGTGGTTCTCGTGCGGTTTGTGGAGGGGTGGTTCTCGTGCGGTTTGTGGAGGGGTGGTTCTACTGCGGTTTGTGGATGGGTGGTTCTCGTGCGGTTTGTGGAGGGGTGGTTCTCGTGCGGTTTGTGGAGGGGTGGTTCTCGTGCGGTTTGTGGAGGGGTGGTTCTACTGCGGTTTGTGGAGGGTTGGTTCTCGTGCGGTTTGTGGAGGGGTGGTTCTCGTGCGGTTTGTGGAGGGGTGGTTCTACTGCGGTTTGTGGAGGGGTGGTTCTCGTGCGGTTTGTGGAGGGGTGGTTCTCGTGCGGTTTGTGGAGGGATGGTTCTCGTGCGGTTTGTGGAGGGTTGGTTCTCGTGCGGTTTGTGGAGGGGTGGTTCTCGTGCGGTTTGTGGAGGGTTGGTTCTCGTGGGGTTTGTGGACGGGTGGTTCTCGTGCGGTTTGTGGAGGGGTGGTTCTCGTGCGGTTTGTGGAGGGGTGGTTCTCGTGCGGTTTGTGGAGGGGTGGTTCTCGTGCGGTTTGTGGAGGGGTGGTTCTCGTGCGGTTTGTGGAGGGGTGGTTCTCGTCCGGTTTGTGGAGGGGTGGTTCTCGTGCGGTTTGTGGAGGGGTGGTTCTCGTGCGGTTTGTGGAGGGGTGGTTCTCGTGCGGTTTGTGGAGGGGTGGTTCTCGTGCGGTTTGTGGAGGGGTGGTTCTACTGCGGTTTGTGGAGGGGTGGTTCTCGTCCGGTTTGTGGAGGGGTGGTTCTCGTGCGGTTTGTGGAGGGGTGGTTCTCGTGCGGTTTGTGGAGGGGTGGTTCTCGTGCGGTTTGTGGAGGGGTGGTTCTCGTGCGGTTTGTGGAGGGGTGGTTCTCGTGCGGTTTGTGGAGGGGTGGTTCTCGTGGGGTTTGTGGATGGGTGGTTCTCGTGGGGTTTGTGGAGGGGTGGTTCTCGTGCGGTTTGTGGAGGGGTGGTTCTACTGCGGTTTGTGGAGGGTTGGTTCTCGTGCGGTTTGTGGAGGGGTGGTTCTCGTGCGGTTTGTGGAGGGTTGGTTCTCGTGCGGTTTGTGGAGGGTTGGTTCTCGTGCGGTTTGTGGAGGGGTGGTTCTCGTGCGGTTTGTGGAGGGGTGGTTCTCGTGCGGTTTGTGGAGGGGTGGTTCTACTGCGGTTTGTGGAGGGTTGGTTCTCGTGCGGTTTGTGGAGGGGTGGTTCTCGTGCGGTTTGTGGAGGGGTGGTTCTCGTGGGGTTTGTGGATGGGTGGTTCTCGTGCGGTTTGTGGAGGGGTGGTTCTACTGCGGTTTGTGGAGGGTTGGTTCTCGTGCGGTTTGTGGAGGGGTGGTTCTCGTGCGGTTTGTGGAGGGGTGGTTCTCGTGCGGTTTGTGGAGGGGTGGTTCTCATGCGGTTTGTGGAGGGTTGGTTCTCGTGCGGTTTGTGGAGGGTTGGTTCTCGTGCGGTTTGTGGAGGGGTGGTTCTCGTGCGGTTTGTGGAGGGGTGGTTCTCGTGGGGTTTGTGGATGGGTGGTTCTCGTGGGGTTTGTGGAGGGGTGGTTCTCGTGCGGTTTGTGGAGGGGTGGTTCTCGTGCGGTTTGTGGAGGGGTGGTTCTCGTGCGGTTTGTGGATGGGTGGTTCTTGTGCGGTTTGTGGAGGGGTGGTTCTCGTGCGGTTTGTGGAGGGGTGGTTCTCGTCCGGTTTGTGGAGGGGTGGTTCTCGTGCGGTTTGTGGAGGGGTGGTTCTCGTGCGGTTTGTGGAGGGGTGGTTCTCGTGCGGTTTGTGGAGGGGTGGTTCTCGTGCGGTTTGTGGAGGGGTGGTTCTCGTGCGGTTTGTGGAGGGGTGGTTCTCGTGCGGTTTGTGGAGGGGTGGTTCTCGTGGGGTTGGTGGATGGGTGGTTCTCGTGCGGTTTGTGGAGGGTTGGTTCTCGTGCGGTTTGTGGAGGGGTGGTTCTCGTGCGGTTTGTGGAGGGTGGGTTCTTGTGCGGTTTGTGGAGGGGTGGTTCTCGTGCGGTTTGTGGAGGGGTGGTTCTCGTGCGGTTTGTGGAGGGGTGGTTCTCGTGCGGTTTGTGGAGGGGTGGTTCTCGTGCGGTTTGTGGAGGGGTGGTTCTCGTGCGGTTTGTGGAGGGGTGGTTCTCGTGGGGTTTGTGGAGGGGTGGTTCTCGTGCGGTTTGTGGAGGGGTGGTTCTCGTGGGGTTTGCGGAGGGGTGGTTCTCGTCCGGTTTGTGGATGGGTGGTTCTTGTCCGGTTTGTGGAGGGGTGGTTCTTTTCCGGTTTGTGGAGGGGTGGTTCTCGTGCGGTTTGTGGAGGGGTGGTTCTACTGCGGTTTGTGGAGGGTTGGTTCTCGTGGGGTTTGCGGAGGGGTGGTTCTCGTGCGGTTTGTGGAGGGGTGGTTCTTTTCCGGTTTGTGGAGGGGTGGTTCTCGTGCGGTTTGTGGAGGGGTGGTTCTCGTGCGGTTTGTGGATGGGTGGTTCTGGTGCGGTTTGTGGAGGGGTGGTTCTCGTGCGGTTTGTGGAGGGGTGGTTCTCGTGCGGTTTGTGGATGGGTGGTTCTCGTGCGGTTTGTGGAGGGGTGGTTCTCGTGCGGTTTGTGGATGGGTGGTTCTCGTGCGGTTTGTGGAGGGTTGGTTCTCGTGCGGTTTGTGGAGGGGTGGTTCTCGTGCGGTTTGTGGAGGGGTGGTTCTCGTGCGGTTTGTGGAGGGATGGTTCTCGTGCGGTTTGTGGAGGGGTGGTTCTCGTGCGGTTTGTGGAGGGATGGTTCTCGTGCGGTTTGTGGAGGGGTGGTTCTCGTGCGGTTTGTGGAGGGGTGGTTCTCGTCCGGTTTGTGGAGGGTTGGTTCTCGTGCGGTTTGTGGAGGGGTGGTTCTCGTGCGGTTTGTGGAGGGGTGGTTCTCGTGCGGTTTGTGGAGGGGTGGTTCTCGTGCGGTTTGTGGAGGGTTGGTTCTCGTGCGGTTTGTGGAGGGTTGGTTCTCGTGCGGTTTGTGGAGGGGTGGTTCTCGTGCGGTTTGTGGAGGGTTGGTTCTCGTGCGGTTTGTGGAGGGATGGTTCTCGTGCGGTTTGTGGAGGGTTGGTTTTCATGCGGATTGTCGAGGGATGGTTCTACTGCGGTTGGTAGAGGGCATGAGGCGCGGAAAATGATCATGTTCATGCGCCCGCGCGCCCGCCTGCGCATACACACACACACACACATGGAAACACACACAAGCAACTCCGCTATCTCAGCCTCACCTCTCCACGTTGGCCCCATCCTCGGCCTGCGGTGACGCCACCACCTCGCCATCCCCACTGTCCGCCCCCGGCCCCGCCCCCTCCCCCGTGCGGACACCTGTTACCATGAGCTGCAGTGCTGCGGTTGTCTCTTCCAGTGCGGCTGACTCACGCCCCTGCGCCGCCAGCACGTCACCCAGCAGCAGCCGCCCCCGACAGATCAGCTCCGCCACTTCGCGCCCACCGGTGGATGTGCACGCGCCGGCCTGCGCCGCCGATGCTGCTTCCATCAGCGCCATGGCTGATGTCAACAGCCGTGTGGCGGGCAACAAGCAGGCGGCATCCAGCACGTTGCTGGCCTCGCTGGCACCCGCTTCGTCGCCGGCAGCGCCCCCCTTGGTAGCTCCCCCTGCACCTGGTTTTGGTGGCGCAGCGGCTGCGGGGTGTTCGGAGGGTGGGTGGCGCGGGGCAGGGGGCGGATGCCAGGGCAGGATGTGTTCCGATGTGCCAAGGCGTGCGGGAAGGGCAGGACCCAATGACAGGGCGAGTACGGGCGAGTGTAAAGGCGAGTGAAAAGGCAAGTTGGGGCAGTACCCAGTGATGAATTATGATGAATGAGAGGGGCCGTGGTGAGCGAAGGGGTGAGAAAGAGGGGCAATGCGCCGCCGGCTGGTCAGCAAGGGGCAGCGATCCTAGCGATAGAAGAGTAGGAGCATTTATTACAAGTCAGGCGCGGTGTAGCGCCATCGTGTGGATGCCAGGTGGCACGCAGCACCGCAAGGCTGGGGACCCCTGGCCATCGATTGCCAGAACGGGGCTGCTCGATCAAGTTGGGAGGAAACAGGTTGAAGCGACGCAAGGGCTGCCGCAGGTAACCTGCGCGCCGTATCGGTGACCCCTTTGTCTCCGGAGCATTCACGGCCAGACGCTCTGCTGGCGGCCCCATCATGCCCCATGCGCTGATGGTGTCAGTATCCCTACCCATGCATGGATGGTAGGGAGGATCCGATCTGCGGGATCCTATCATGGCCATCACCAGCACCGCAACAATCTGAACGAAAAGGGGCACCTGGCTCTGTAGTTACATCGGAAATCCCTGATATACGGTCACTATATATAATTATAACTATTCCGATTCCAGACAATTGACTTTCCCGCCACTCTTGGCCCAGTAATACTGTGTTCTGCATCCCCACAAAGTACCGCCCACCCGTGATATTTCTGGCGCGTCCTAACAAGCCGTACGTTTGGCCGGTTTGGTGGGTGGCGGCTTCTTGGTGTCGGGGGGAGCACCCGCGGTGTCCACCGTCCCTGGGCGCGCCACCTGGCTGGCCCCGCTCGTCAGGGGGTCGTCGGCGGGGTCAAATACCTGCCACAACCAGGGCCGGCGCCCGAGCATCAGCAGCAACTCCGCCCTGCATGCATGTGGGCATACACAGCATATGCAAGCTCAAGCAGGTTCACGGGCCCATGCGTCCGCGCAAGGTAGCATTGTATTGCAATGGTCAGCTTGGGTGGACGGGGATGAGGGAGAGAGACTCCCTGGAGCCGGGATTGCTCGCGCTCGATTAGGAAGAGGGGGCCGTGAAAGAGGGAGCCAACGGGGCACTGAGCGGGGGAGCTGATGCGGCCACCCAGGCGGTCATCCAGACGGCATAAAGTGCAGAGGCAACGCAAGAGGCCTTGCATGTGGGATCTGGCAATCGTCACAGCGGATGTCGTGAGGATGTGCTATGCACCAAGGGAAGGGAAGGGAAACAAAGGGAAGGCTGCTGGACAACCAGCCAAGTGCACAGGACAAGAGTAGCGAAGAGGCCCACGACATGCGGAAAATATGCACCATGGTCAGAGCTTACAGAAAGCCTTGCCAGCGGGGCCCTAATCCATGCTTGTGCCCCCTACCCCACGAGGACACACCTCTCTCCCGCCCCCTCCCCCCCGGCCACACCACTTGTGGCTGATTCCTGTCACGTACCGGGCCAGGTCGATCCCTGCCAGCTGGTATGTCCCGTACAGGGACCGCAGCACGGCGGGCACCTGCGCGGTTGCCAGCAGTTGAAGCACCCCCTGGTTAGGGGGTACGTGGGGGGGCAGAGACGCGTCGAAGCTGGCAGGGGTACCCGTGACGGCGGTGGTGCCGGCTTCTGTTCGGCAAATAACGATGCAGGTGTGGCGTATGCAGGTGGGCAGGTGCGGCACCAGCAGGAACGACGGCATGCGTGGATTAGCAACGGCGAGGACAGCGACGAATGAGGATAGCGCCCGGTAGTCGCCTAGTGGAGAGCCCCAGGGAAAGAGCGCACCTGCACGCCAAATGCAGACTGAGGGCATGACTGTGCACCGTTTCTAGATTGAGAGGGGTCATGAAGGCAGGGAGAAGGGCATGCATGCCGACATATGGTAGCGGCACAAGGGGGGAGACAGATATATCTCTATGTCCTACCTTTGGGTGCAGACGCAGTGCCGTGCCAAGCTCCCGCTATTTGTTCAGTAGTATTACTACTATGTAAACAGCAAACATTGCTTGCAGGCATGATGGAAAACACTCGCCAGCTGGCAAGGCACTCACCCTCCAGCTGCTTGGCTAGCTCCGCCTTGGTGGCGTGCGGCAGTGGCAGCCCCGCCCCTTGCAGCAGGCCCAGCAACAGCTCGCACGCGGGCGCCACCTGTCCCGCCGCCACCAGCAGGCGGCACCGCTGCAGCCGCGCGCGCGCCACGTCCCAGGGGTCGCGTGTGACACGTGTCGCAACGTGCTCAAAGATGGCCGCCACGGGGAGCGCCTCCAGGTGCCACCCTGTGTGTGCGCAGTGGGTGGCGGATACGAGGGAGCGAGACAGCGAATCCTTGGATTTATTGCTGGTCAGACAGAGCCCGCAACGATTACCTGATGCTGACACCTGCGTTTCCCAGCCAATCAGAGGCACGTCTCGCAGAGAGAATGCATTTCCCCCCCCCTCCCCCCCTCCCCCCCTCCCCCCCCCCCCCTCCCCCCCCCCCCTCCCCCCCCCTCCCCCCTCCCCCCTCCCCCCCTCCCCCCTCCCCCCTCCCCCTCCCCCCCTCCCCCCTCCCCCCTCCCCCCTCCCCCCCTCCCCCCTCCCCCCCTCCCCCCTCCCCCCCTCCCCCCTCCCCCCTCCCCCCTCCCCCCCTCCCCCCCCCCCTCCCCCTCCCCCCTCCCCCCCTCTCCACAACCCCCCACGCACCGGTGGCCAGCAGCTGCCCCCCCACGTAGTCCATTGCCGCCAGCAGGTCGGGCAGGTTGACGCGGTACGCATCCACAAACAGCTGCTCGTCGCGCGGGTTGGCGCTGCTGCCGCCCGCGTCATCCTCGGGGTCAGCAGGCGACCGGCTGCCGCCCGCCTGGGGGGAGGGCAAGCGGTCGTGGTGAGGCAAGGGGGGGGGGGGCAAGCGGACGTTGTGAGGACAGGGGGGGGGGGGGGCAAGCGGTTGTTATGAAGGGGGGGCGCGGGCAAGCGGTCGTGGTGAGAAAAGGGCGGGAGAGAACAAGGGAAGCCCGGTGGGCAGGGAGAGGGAGGATGGATGAGTGGATGGGCAGGCTGTGAGGTAGGTTGTGTGAATGAGCAGGCAGACGGATGGAGGGTAACCCTGGCAGGCATACAAAGGGGTGCACGCTCGCTGGGCCCACTGGGCACGCACGGGGCACACATGGGCACACGGAGCATGGTCGGGAAAAGCGGTCAACGGAGGACTGGACAGATACCCAAGGGGACCAAGTGAAACTCGTGTCGCAGTGGAATAAAATAGCGGTACTTTAACACAAGCATCAAGTAAACCATATATGGAGGGTGCCAGTTGTGATATAGCTGGGGCTGCAGATAGGGGGGGACGACCCTAGAGGATGGTCTTAGAGGATGATGACAGAGGATGACGATAGAGGACAATTATAGAGGACAATCATAAAGGATGATCAATGCAAAAGAGGGGCGAGACATGGACGAAGGGGCAGCGCCGAGCAGCAGGGCCCTGGTGGACAGGATTCTCGCGTTGTCTTTGACCACCGGATGAGCGGCAGTTGGGTGACAATTGACCCTAGGGTCGCGGTGCGCTTCCCCTACATTGCGCGTGGCTATGTGGCCAGTGACAGAGGGATCCCTTGACAGCGATGCCACACCCATGCCCAAAGCAGCCCCGGCGTGGCATCCGCTCAACATTCAAGCAGCAACCCAGCCACGCCTTAACCTTGGGTCCAGCCATTTGCGGCAAAACGCTGAACTCCAAATATAAGCGATACAGCAACACCAGAGACAAGCGATGCATGGAGCGAGCACAAAACAAGGTTGGCGCAAACAAGGGGGAGTAAGTGTCAGGCTCACCAGCAGGGTCGTGCAGGGCACGCGCTTGAGCGATGCAAAGTCCAGCAGCTCCTGCGGGTGGGACAGTCCCGTCGAAAACACGGCGCCGCGCAGCAGGTGCCCCGCGATGAGGCAGCAACGCGTGCGCTGCGCCATGTCCTGCTGGCACACGTACCGCGCCACCTTGGCCAGCACGCAGCCACCCAGCAGGCAGCCCCACAGGCCGAACGTGCCCAGCGGGTCCTTCCCGCCTCCCTGTGCAGGGCGGCAGCAGTGAGCGTGCGGGTGGTGAGGAGTCAGCAGCGCATGGCTATCCATCCATCTGTCGCACTATCATTGGTGTCCACGTGAGCCTGTCCACTTGGACTAGAAAGCTGTCGCATCACTAGTACTACTACTATACGATTCTACCAGCATTGACTTAAGCCATAGGGGTTGACTAAAGCCACGGTTGTCCCCAGCACGAGGCGCGCTGCTGGGAGACCTGCACGGATCGTGCACAATCTTTCTCACAAGCAACATACGGCATCGTCCCCACTCCCGCATGCGGCCCCGTAGCGCCATTCCTCGTGCGCATCTCAAGGGACCCAGCAGACTACCTGGTCCCACTTGCTTCCATAGACAGCGCACTGCCGCACACCGTGCTCCCAAACGGCAAAAGCCCAGACTTGTTGGCACAGTGACGGCAGGCGCAGGGACATCCCTGCGGAGGGACCAGCCCAACGCAGGGTGATAAGCAGCCGAATCACGGTTCTAAAATTGGCATGAAAGGGAAAAGGCAGCCCAATGGACCGCATCACATGGAGGAACCTGCTACTGCCATCCCTAACGGCCGATGTGCCGTGTCACGACGATTACCAGCATGACCATAATAACCTCCCCCATCTGCTAATGGGCGATGTGCCATGCCACAACGATTACCAGCATGATCATAATAACCTCCCCCATCTGCTAATGGCCGATGTGCCATGCCACAACAAATACCAGCATGATCGTAATAACCTCCCCCATCTGCTAATGGCCGATGTGCCATGCCACAACGATTACCAGCATGATCATAATAACCTCCCCCATCTGCTACTGGCCGATGTGCCATGTCACGACGATTACCAGCATGATCATAATAACCTCCCCCATCTGCTCATGGCCGATGTGCCATGCCACAACAAATACCAGCATGATCATAATAACCTCCCCCATCTGCTAACGGCCGATGTGCCATGCCACAACAAATACCAGCATGATCATAATAACCTCCCCCATCTGCTAATGGCCGATGTGCCATGTAACAACAAAACATTATCATAATAACCTCCCCCATCTGCTAAAGTTGCTGCTGCTGTTGACGCGGAATGCTGCTGGCACTAATGCTGGCACATGCCCACCCACACAGCGGCCGCATCCGCCCACCTGCCGCCGCCTCCATGGGCCCCCCAGTGCCAGCACCCACCTGCTTCCCCCCTCCCGCCCCGGGGCCAGACCCACCTGCTCCTTGAGCGTGTCCCACTGCTTGACGGATCGAAAGCAGCCGAGCACCTCGTCCACCGCGTCCATCCACGAGGTGGCGGCCGCGCCCGCGTTGCCCACGGTGGCGTAGATGTCGCCCTGCAGGGGAGCAGGAGCAGGTGCGCGGCCCACACCACCACCGATGCAACCAGCCAACCAGTAACCGCTGTCATTCAAGGGAGTGTGAAAGCGTTTATTTTACACAATGC
>RPFO01000041.1:1232782-1407782 GCA_009746045.1 Mesostigma viride | reverse complement strand
GCCTATCTGTGGCTGATGGGGCAGCTTTTGCTACTTCTTGTTGTATTGCACCCACAGTTGGGCCTGCACCGTGATGCAGAGAGAGTCCTCTGTGGCTTGCCCAGTTGAGGCGGTGAGAGAAGCCAGGGCGCCCCCTCCCTCCTCGTTGTATGGAGGGGTTGAAGGTACCCACGTGATGCATCTACTCACATGCTTCAACTAATTAAGTGAGGCTGACGCACAAGCTAAGTGAACCACAAAACAGGTACCCACGTGATGCATCTACTCACATGCTTTTAACTAATTAAGTGAGGCTGACGCACAAGCTAAGTGAACCACAAAACAGGTACCCACGTGATGCATCTACTCACATGCTTTTAACTAATTAAGTGAGGCTGACGCACAAGCTAAGTGAACCACAAAACAGGTACCCACGTGATGCCTCTACTCACATGCTTTTAACTAATTAAGTGAGGCTGACGCACAAGCTAAGTGAACCACAAAACAGGTACCCACGTGATGCCTCTACTCACATGCTTTTAACTAATTAAGTGAGGCTGACACACAAGCTAAGCGAACCACAAAACAGGTACCCACGTGATGCCTCTACTCACATGCTTTTAACTAATTAAGTGAGGCTGACGCACAAGCTAGGTGAACCACAAAACAGGTACCCACGTGATGCATCTACTCACATGCTTCAACTAATTAAGTGAGGCTGACACACAAGCTAAGTGAACCACAAAACAGGTACCCACGTGATGCATCTACTCACATGCTTTTAACTAATTAAGTGAGGCTGACGCACAAGCTAAGTGAACCACAAAACACAATAAACGCGCTCAACCCGCTACTCCAGGTTGCCAGCCTGCACCGACAAGTTGCGGAGACGCACCTCCTTTCTTCAATACCTGGACGGCATCTTTCCCCTCAATGATTCTGCCAGCCTTCTCTCCACCATTCCCCCCCCCCTCCCGTCAAACCCTTGCACGCACAGTTGCATGACACGCCCACCTACCTTGCCCGTGCCCTTCGCCGGCGTGCCCCCCTTGTCCTTCTTAGCAGCTGCCCCCGCGTCCTTCTTGGCACCCCCTTTGGTGGGGGCGGTGACCTCGGCCGGTGCATACGTCTCCAGGGTGGCCTGCGGGTCCCCCAGGTTCTCCTCCTGCGCCCTGGCGTCCGCCACACGGTCGCTCCACATGGCTGCCACGTCCTCCAGCAGCAGCTGCGACACCAGCACCTGGGGGTGGGGATGGGCAGCATAAATGGATGTGGTGCCGTATTTGTGAGGCCAGGCCTGCTATGCTATTTAGTGGCTATACAGGCAGCTAATTAGGTAGGCGATCTGATAACCACATGGCCCTGTCGACTTTCGGGGGCAGCCCACAGGGGGAGTAGAGGCCAACGAATGTTGCACTAAAGAAAGGCGGTCCATATCCATACGTAGGATCGATGAACAGACGTGCAGATCGCAGCTGCAGACGAGATGCCCCAAGCAGCGTGCCAGCACGCTGGACAGGTTTACTTCTGACGCCATGAGCTGTAAATAAAAGAGTATTTAGCAGCAAACAAAAAGCAGTTTGTAACCGTCCCATCCCCACCTGCATGCGTGCCAGCCAGGGCCTCTGCGCCGCCACCCAGGCGCGTGCCTGCCTCAGCGCCTTCTTGCGCCGCATGCACGCCGGCAGCCACTTCTGCAGTGTGGTGGCTGCGGCCTCCCTGCGCTCTGCCTCTGCAGCCTCCGCGGCTGCCCTCTCGGCCGCCTCCTTGTCCTCCTCGCTGGGGGGTGGAGGCGCGCCCTTGCCCTTGTCGCCCCCCTTCTTGTCCCCTGCCTTCTTCTCCTTGTCCTTGTCCTTGTCCTTGGCCTCAGCCTTCTTGTCTTTGTCGGCGCCGCCTTTCCCGCCCTTGCTGCAGCGTGGGCAGGTGTGCAGTGCGTTGCAGTGTGTTGACAGGCATCATAGTGTGTTGGAGTGTTGGAGTGTGGCACAGCATAAGAAAGGACTAAGAGCGTTATTGCGTGTACATAGTCGAATAGGGCAGTGAAGTATGCAGTTTGTGCTGGGCATGGGGGAAAGGAAATGCTCAACTCCAGGGTCACCTACTGTGCAGGGATGTCATCTGGGGCATGAATGGGAGCACCCACGCTTGCACGGAGAACAAGCATGTAACCTAGCGCGGGTTGGAATGCCCTTGAGGGTACAACCAACACAGACAGGCAATTGATTGCAGCGGCCGATTGCTTGCTCGTGCGCTACTTTGCTCAACTGGGGTTCATGGAAACAGAAGTCAACAGGTGCGTGCCATACCTCCCACAGGATGCAGGGAACAGGAGACGAAGCCGGCACTAGGTGCACATGATGGGGCGGCTGACGTGCATGCACATGATTGCGCACCAGGCAGGTGCTCCCTTGGCGGCCACATCAGCAGTCCCTAAACCTGGTGCCCAATGTGCCTGTAGATTGGAATCCGACTAGTGGACAGACGCGGCTGCATGCGAAGCCGATACTGAACACATGGGCAGGGGGCACCCTTCTGTACGCACCCAGTCTGTGCTGCCACCGCCACCCAGGCGCCCTCCTCCCACAGCCGCTTGACGTGGGACTGCTGGCGCACCTGGGCCATGACAGATGCCAGTGCGGCGCCCTTAGCCCAGACCGCGTCTGCCCCCCCCCTCTCCCTCGCCGCCTCCATTAGCCAGAAGGCCACCTCGCAGAAGCGGGCGTCGCTGCCGTACCCGGATGTCAGCAGTGCAAAGGCGGCCTGGGGGCCACTGGGCGTGGCGGCCGCGCTGGGGGGGTGGGGCACGTGTGGCGTTTGTGGGGAGGTAGAGGTGGGTACGGTCGGTGGTGGGAGACATCGGCGACGGTGCGTCCAGTATGGGGCCGTGAGCGCAAGGGGTGTGCATGCAGTAGTCAAGAGAGCAGTCAGATGGGTTGGAGCAGGTGAGGCAAGAAACGACGCAAAGGTTGGGTGAAATCGTGCACCCTGGAGACAAAGGGGTAGGAAAGATACTTGTGGGATATCAAGTGGAGGGTGGACTCAGACGATACTGCAGCCAGCTGCCTCCTCCCGCACTGCCAAGTTGGGATAAGTGTAGAAGCATCTGACCAGCCCTTGCTTCCACACCCATAAATAGATAGCATGGGTGATACGCTCGCGAAAACTATCCTCCCTTCTAAACATGCCGATCACAAGAATCCGTCTCTGGCTGGGTTGCGCACAGGGGGTTACAAAGGACATGCCGCCAAGCACCACGAACGAGACCGAAAAATCTCTAGAAAGATGCAACCGAATATGGAATCCCTAGAAAGAAGCGACCGGGGCCGCCATGTTGGAATATCCACCCAGGTCCGTGCCACCTACCCCCCGCTCCCCTTGGAGGGCTTCTCCGAGGGGTCTTTGGCCGGCGCGTGTAATGCTGGCAGCACCACAGCGGCCACGTCCGCCTTGGCTGCCACACGCGCGCGCAGGCTCTCGCCCGCGTAGCGCTCCCACTGGGGGTCCATCAGCAGCAGCTCCTGCAAAGACCGGGTAGGGTCGAATAAGGGTATGGGACAAAGGAATAGGGAAGGACAAGCCGCAAGTCCGTCAGCGGCAGCTCCTGCCAGAACCAGGTAGGAGTCAATAAAAGGACCAAACCATCAAGTAGGACCTGAACATGCCAAAAGACGCCTATATATGCGGTAGGTCCGCAGAGTCTCCTACCGCCACAGATACTGATGCGAGTCGGTGTATAGATGGATGCGGGGATCATAACAGCAGCACATTGTGGCCATGCACACGGCCCAAATACACCCACGTCCCTGCCACCAGGGCACTAATACCAGGGCACAACATACCACCGATAGGGCACAACATACCACCGATAGGGCACAACATACCACCGATAGGGCACAACATACCACCGATAGGGCACAACATACCACCGATAGGGCACAACATACCAGCGATAGGGCACAACATACCACCGATAGGGCACAACATACCACCGATAGGGCACAACATACCACCGATAGGGCACAACATACCAGCGATAGGGCACAACATACCAGCGATAGGGCACAACATACCACCGATAGGGCACAACATACCACCGATAGGGCACAACATACCACCGATAGGGCACAACATACCACCGATAGGGCACAACATACCACCGATAGGACACAACATACCGCCGATAGGGCACAACATACCAGCGATAGGGCACAACATACCACCGATAGGACACAACATACCGCCGATAGGGCACAACATACCACCGATAGGGCACAACATTCCACCGATAGGGCACAACATTCCACCGGTAGGACACGACATACCACCAAAAGGGCGATCGCATGCTAGCACACCCTACACCACACACAGCCACCACATACCTGCAAACGCTGAACCTCCTTCAAGTGAGCAGGTAGAGCCTCTTGGCCGACAGCAGCCCCTGCAGGTTTGCTGTCACCTGCCTGCCCCGTGCTCGCTCCTGGCGCCTGCAACCCGCCCCCTTGGGGCCCTGCTCCCTGCGCATTCGTGATATCAGCGGCCCCAAGCCCATTACTGCTGACATCAGCGGCGCTCTCCAGCAGCTGCATCCTCAGCCGCGCGAAGTGCTCCACGGCCGCATCCTCCCCCTGCGCGCCATACCCGAGGAGCAGCGAGTAGGAGGCGGCCACCGCCGCGCGCACAAGGGTGGCCGAGACGCCCACGTGGCTGCCCAGCGCCTCCAGGCCGGCTGAGGGAAGGGGGCGGATGGATGGAGGAAGAGGGAGGAGAGGAAACGAGGGCAGAAGAAAGGGGGGGGGGAGAGAGGGAGCAAGGGGGACAGGGAGACAGGGAGACGGGAAGTGGAGATGAGGCGAATGTGGGACACGGGCACTACGCGTGCAAGAGGGCACATGGCCACAAGGAGAAAAGTGGCCGTTGTTGATAGGTTATTACAGGTTGCTATTATTATACAGTGGTTGATAGGTTATTATAGGTTGCTACTGTTATACAGCTGTTGATAGGTTATTATAGGTTGCTATTTTTATACAGTTGTTGATAGGGCGTGAGCGGAGTGGATGATGATGAAACCGCGTGCCGCATCTTGGACACGTTTCTCCTTGGATGGCGAGCGTGCCGACATGGGCATGGCGGGAGGGCCGTTACCGGGGGATCAACGAGGGTTATGGCGCAGGCACCACCCAAGACGTGCGTGGCTGATATCACAGGGTACCGCCTCGTGCTGCCAGCTTCATGCCAAGATAACAAACCTGTAGCATGCCACATCCACACAGGTTCTTCTCCAGTTCACTGACTGGGCAGAGATGTCCCTGCCCTGCTGTCACAGGTCCAAACGCTCCCACAGGGCGGGGTGGTCCTATCGGCATGGACGAGGGTGGCAGCCTTGTTTGCACAAAACACAGACGTTGCCTACTTGATGCCCTTCCACAAGTTGAAAGGACTACCTTTCAGGCTCACCGTGCTCGCTTCTATCGGGAGGCGTGACCTTAAGCGCCCGACATGGCCAGGATAACGTACGTGTGGACTGCATGCATGGGGGACCCGATGGCTCCGTCGTTGAAGCAAAGGTGAATCCCTTGATTGCCGACAACACCGATGGGGAATATGAGACAAACAAGTTAACGCAGCGCATGACAGCAATGAAGTGAGTGGTCGGCATCTAGCCCACACGTGTGCGACTTACCGGACGAGCTGGCATCTGCAACTGCCGGTTTCTTGGACTCGCTCTCGCTCTCAGGGGAAGGCTCCGTCGCCGCTGCCCCCTTGGCCCCTTTTTTCGCCCCCGTTGCAGGTGCGGCCTGATCCGAGGGTGCAAGTGAACAGGTGACCATGAGCAAGGACGCAAGCAGACGCGTGCAAACCCGGGTGAGCACCGTGCTCAGCAACGAAGCAACGAAGCAACGAAGCAACGAAGCAACGAAGCAACGAAGCAACGAAGCAACGAAGCAACGAAGCAACGAAGCAACGAAGCAACGAAGCAACGAAGCAACGAAGCAACGAAGCAACGAAGCAACGAAGCAACGAAGCAACGAAGCAACGAAGCAACGAAGCAACGAGGCAACGAAGCAACGAAGCAACGAAGCAACGAAGCAACGAAGCAACGAAGCAACGAAGCAACGAAGCAACGAAGCAACGAAGTAAAGAAGCAAAGAAGCAAAGAAGCAAAAGGCAATTAAGCTGAGTTCTGACCCATACTGGTCACACCCGTACTGGTCACGCCCGTACATGGTTTCCATACAATTTACGGCTGCAAGCTGCACATGCTACGGCCACATATGTATGAGGTTTCCAGGCGTGCGTCAGCCACAAGGAATGCATGTGTGTCATGCGTACCCAAGAAGTAAGGCTCGCATTAGAAGCGCCGTAAAGAAAGTGTGCCGGTCTGTGAAAAAAGCTTCAAGCTTCGAACGAGCTTATCCATCAACTGCAGAGCTCCATTATTTGCACTGCATTAGTTTATACCGTGCCTAGTTAACTGACATCTGTGGCGCCCTGCCCCGTAGATGTAGGCCGGTGTTTGGCAACAGCAGTTGCCCAATCCGACCCATTTCAGCTGTTGCGAGCCTGCCTTATGTATGCCTGTGATGCACACGAATGAACTATCCGAGCTTTTGCTCACCCTATCTGCGTTATAGCGGGACTACGGAAGTCTGGGGTGCGGCCGAATAGACTTTGCCGCGTAAGACTAGGAGGAGGAGGTGTGCCGGCTGTGACCGGTAGTGGTTCGTTCCGCCTGTGTGCGGTCTACCGCCTGCGCGCGGTAGAAAGACTTAGAAAATCTGTACGAATTTGTGAAAACGAACCTTTAATAGCAGTGGCACAAGTGACGGGGGAAGGGTAGGGGCAGACCTGGCGCAGCGCCAGCGCCAGCGCCGGTACCGCTGCAATTTCGGTACCAACGCCAGCGCCAGCGCCGCGCCAGCCTGACGGCCCTTGTGGACTAGCATTTAGGCGGACGAGGCAATGGCAGCAAAGCCTCTTTTGGTCCGCAATTTGCTGGCATATGCTGCCAACGTGACTAATTCGCTATGGCGATTATTAGACGGGCTAACGGCCTTGCCGCTGAGGCGGGAGGGCTGAAAATTTAATCAGCAATGTTAGCCGCGCGCAAGGAGAGCGGCGGCTCGAAATTTGGCCCTCTATCGGCCCAGATTGGAGAAGTGGGGTGCATCTAGGTCCGCGGGGCCGCGAGATGGAAAAATAACATAAAATAATGCACTACGATTTCGTAGACTGAGTGACGTATAAGATAGCGGCCTTCCTGAAGGGATGGAAACGCAGGAAATTGAGGCGTCAATTGGCCTGCGGGGCAACCTGCCCAGTCGCCATGGATAGAAATCCTCAAGTCCGGACCGGAGTTGGGGGGGACGATACCCCCCCAACTTCGCCCTTCCAATGCACGCTCTGCATACCACGTGGGGGGGAACGAGATGCTCGACCCGCTGGGGACCTTGCCGCCTTGCCATGAGATGTGACGGGGGTAGCGGCAGCATAGGCGGGGGACGAGCTGGCATGAGAGGGGGGTGCCCTACTAACCGACGGCGACATTGCAGCGGTATCACCGGAATTGACAACAAACCGACGTGGCGGATGTGAAACGACGTTCCGGATTTGCTGACGAAGTCGGCCAGAAAGGGAAGGTGGGGAATAGGCATAAGTCCACTTTTGTGGCAGCCACCCAAAGACCCCCTTTAGCACTTGTTAGGAGCCCTACAGTGCATGTTGGCTCTATTAAGCTGTACTTATTTGTAAAAAACTATTGTTGTCTGGTGCAACCCAAGCGTCAGTAGGTTAGCGTTAGAAGTGGATTATCCGAGCTTTTGCTCACCCTATCTGCGTTATAGCGGGACTACGGAAGTCTGGGGTGCGGCCGAATAGACTTTGCCGTGTAAGACTAGGAGGAGGAGGTGCGCCGGCTGTGACCGGTAGTGGTTCGTTCCGCCTGTGTGCGGTCTACCGCCTGCGCGCGGTAGAAAGACTTAGAAAATCTGTACGAATTTGTGAAAACGAACCTTTAATAGCAGTGGCACAAGTGACGGGGGAAGGGTAGGGGCAGACCTGGCGCAGCGCCAGCGCCAGCGCCGGTACCGCTGCAATTTCGGTACCAACGCCAGCGCCAGCGCCGCGCCAGCCTGACGGCCCTTGTGGACTAGCATTTAGGCGGACGAGGCAATGGCAGCAAAGCCTCTTTTGGTCCCCCACCCACCCACCCTGAACTTGTTATACCAGTTGTCCACAAGAGGCCAGGGGAATAGGCATAAGTCCACTTTTGTGGCAGCCACCCAAAGACCCCCTTTAGCACTTGTTAGGAGCCCTACAGTGCATGTTGGCTCTATTAAGCTGTACTTATTTGTAAAAAACTATTGTTGTCTGGTGCAACCCAAGCGTCAGTAGGTTAGCGTTAGAAGTGGATGCACCCCAGGTTGTTGTTGCGGCAACACCACCGAAACGGCATGCCAGCACAAGCAGACATGTGCGCACAGGGCAGCCAACCGTTCGCGAAAGCCACATCATCGCTACACTGAGCTTCCACCTGTCACTACGTGGAGGTGCCCACCTGTGCGGTGGTTGGCTGCGCCTCCGCTGCCTCCGCTGGCTTCCCCATCGGCGCCGCCACGCGTATGTCCTCCATCACTGCGTGCGCCAGCGCAAGGCTGGTGGCTGCCACCGCGGGACGGTCCCCGCTGCTGCCGGCCGCACGCGCCGCCGCATGCGCCACAAAGGGCGCCACCGCGTTTGCCAGCCTCAGCACGCCCTCGCGCGCCAGCCGGGCGTCCCCCAGCGCGGCCGCCACCTCGAGCGCGAGCCCCAGCTGCTGGCACCCGTGCAGCCGCGCCAGCTGGTCTGCCAGGGACTCCCCTTTGTCGGCCATGCCAGGGACTCTGGACCTGCCGGCGTCCTTTCCGCGCTGCAACAGCGCGGCGGCGGGCGCCGAGGGCCTGGCGTCCGCCACGCTCCCCGCTGACAGGAACAGCGCCTGCGCAAGCATGCGCAGCAGCACGCGCGGCGCGTGGGCCAGCTTGCGGGGGTCCAGCTGCGTGCTGGCGTCCGTCACCTCGCGCCCCTCCTTGCTGGCGTCTGCCTGCACCACAAAGTCGGCCAGCATGCGCTGGACGGCCGCATCGCGCAGCGCAGCTGGGGGGTCATGTGGGGGTGGGCACCCCAGGGGGCAGGTTGGGAGGGGTGAATAGCCACGGGGCGAAGCAACCGTTGCAGGTCATTGAGACGGCAGGGAGGCAAGCCGCTGGGCGATGCAAGCTCACGGGTGCCCGATCTCCCTGTGCTTCATGCCCCCTTCCTCCATGTGCGCCAGTATTAGTATTGGAGAATCAAAGCGAGCTCTTCTGCTGGCATGTTCTGCTTGACGTACAGGCGGTGAACGGTTATCGTCTGCAGCCAGGTCGGCCCGTCTCATACACCAAAAGCCAGGTTTTATGGTCATTCCTTGCGTGTGAGGTGAGATGAAAAAACTTTTTTTAAAGTACATGCGATGGGGAGCTCGAATGAACATACTACTGCATGTGACGTGAACCATGAAGAAAAATTAATTACTATAAGTACTACTACTAGTATATACTACGAAATCAGTATTACTAGTATATACTACAGAATAATTATGTTTGCATTTTGTGATGGGAATGCTCAGGTACGTGCATGCGAAGCGAACACGTTAAGTGAAACTATGAAGTATCTATGCACCATACTTTGCGGCGGAGGCCCTCACCAGCCTCCGGCAGCTTGCACCGCTGCGCCACGCGGTGCGCCGCCAGCGCCAGGGTGCCGTAGCAGGACGCCAGGGGGATGGGGAAGAGGGTGACCACCTCGGAGCTGCTGTCACCGATGGAGCCGCCGATGAGCTGACGCGACGCGTCGTACGCCGCCACGGCGAGCATGTAGCTGGTCATGCGTGTGGGGGAAACCATAACCGAATAGAGAAAATAGAATAGTGCAAAATGAGTAGAGCAAATAGAATAGCAAAGCAGCAGATAGCTTAGGCATTCGAGGTCAGAAGTGGTGTAATGGCAACAGCGATCGCCACCATGTAGCTGTTCATGCGACTGGGGGGTGGCAGCAGCATATGATATGGCACAGCGGCGAACAGTTTAGGGACTGAAGGTCGGCAGCAAAATAGCGCAGCCGCGGGGTGATAGCGACAACCACCGCAAGCAAGTGGCTGTGCATGGATGCGGCGGCCAGCACCCCGTGGATGGCATAGTGGCAAGCACTGCAGCGGTGGTGTTCGTGCAACGGCTTCAGGGGATGCCTTGCGAGCTAGTATACTGGCACGTTCCACGCTCTTCCATGTTCAAGGCACAAGTAGTTGCACATTCAACGCTCTTGCACGTTCGATGCTCCTCCACATTTTGCATCATGTGGCTTTACATATGTCCACGCCGGCCCGCCGGCCGCCCCATGACCTAACTCCCCTATTATTGTTGCCACACCCTTCCCCCCCCATTATGCCACGCCCTTCCCTCACCCCTGTTGTGAAAGCAACCTTCCCTCCCCCACTATTGTTGCCCTTCCCTACCCCTTATTGTTGCCACACCCTTCCCTACCCATTGTTGGGCTCCAGCCCTCTGATGGTGACATCAGCGTCCAGCGGCACCAGCACGCCCGTGCCCTCGAACGCCGTGTTGTTGAGGCACACGCTCACGCCGCTACCTGTGGGCTTGGCGTACGCCGCGTAGTACATGGGGGTGGTGTCCAGGCCCTTGGTCTTGGCAGCCCCCCCCGCCCCCTGCTTGATGGGAACCGAGGCCAGCCAGTTGGTGTGGCGCACGTCAAGGCGTACAGTGATGCTGGTCTCTGTACGGGACACAAACGTGGGGGGGGGCAGCTGGAGACCCTTTCTGTCGCCCCCCCCCGCGGGCTTGCTGGTATCTGCAGGGACCCCGTTGGACTTGACGGCCGCCTCCTCGGCCGCGCGGCCGTCATCCAGCGCGCGCAGGGCGGCCTGCAGCGCAGCAAGGGCTTTGGGCGGCGCGTGGAGCCGTGCGCGGGCCTCGGCCACCTCCGCCAGCAGCAGGCCCCGCTCGTACAGGTTGCCCTGGCACCGCTCGCCCAGCGCTGCCTCGGCCTGTGGATGGCAGATGCGAAAACCCAACCAGAAGGTTGGAGGGCGATGTCACTTACGGGTTGAATATCCAGCCATGGGATCCACGTGGATGTTCTGTGGGTACGTGTAGGAAGCTCGGTGATCAAGGGTGTATGCATGAGATCGCGTGAGTGCAGGGCCCAGCCCCCTTGTGTCTTCAACAGGACATAAGTGTACTGGTATTTCTAGAACCCATGCCAAAGCTTGCAGGCGGACATACCAGGGATATAGGCCTCAACGATTCATGCCCCCACCAATACTACCCCCGCCAACCTACTTTGCCCCCCCCCACACACACCACTATCTGAATCAGGCTTTTACGCCAGATCTTGGCACCTGTGTGTTGCGATCTTGCTTAGTTTTTACTTGATGGCAACTTCATTATCTTGCCTAAATTCTAACTTGATGGCAGCCCATCACCGCCCAGCTGGACGAGGGCAGAACCCATGCCCCACCTTGCACTCATTGCTCTATTTGAATTCTGGCCCGCTCAAGTTCTGTATTCATCCGCCCACCTGCACAGGGGCTTGTGGTTTAGGGCTTCACTTGATGGCAATATTTCGGCGCGCCCACCTGCACAGGGAAGGTGTCGGCGTTGGCGGCCTTGTCCACCGCGGCCGCCAGCGTGCGCTTCTCCTTCTCGGTCATCGTCCCGAAGATGATGGTCTTGGTCGCCCGCTCCTCCACCGCGCGCTTGGCCTTGAGCGTGCGCTGGCCCGCGCGGCGTGCCACCTCGTTCTCACCCAGCATCTGCGGGGCCGACCCATCGGTCAACCAGTCCACCGATCAACCCCGTCCACCGCTCAGCCAATCAACCAGCCGGTCAACCAGGCAACAGAGAAACCAGCCCGTCCACGTCCACCGCTCAGCCAATCAACCAGCCGGTCAACCAGGCAACAGAGAGATCAACCCGTCCACATCCGCCGCTCAGCCAATCAACCAGCCGGTCAACCAGGCAACAGAGAAATCAACCCGTCCACGTCCACCTCTCAGCCAATCAACCAGCCGGTCAACCAAGCATCAGAGAAATCAACCCGTCCACGTCCACCTCTCAGCCAATCAACCAGCCGGTCAACCAGGCATCAGAGAAATCAACCCCTCCACGTCCACCTCTCAGCCAATCAACCAGCCGGTCAACCAGGCATCAGAGAAATCAACCCGTCCACGTCCACCGCTCAGCCAATCAATCAGCCGGTCAACCAGGCAGCAGAGACATCGACCCGTCCACGTCCACCGCTCAGCCAATCAACCAGCCGGTCAACCAGGCAGCAGAGACATCGACCCGTCCACGTCCACCTCTCAGCCAATCAATCAGCCGGTCAACCAGGCAGCAGAGACATCGACCCGTCCACGTCCACCGCTCAGCCGGTCAACCAGGCAGCAGAGACATGGTGGACGGGGATCAACGCATCCATCGCACGCACAAGCTCTTGGGGAGGCACACGGCGGTGGGCGATGCAGCACACAGGGGTATTTACCAGGGGGGGGAAGAGGGGGTAACGGGTGGGGAAAAGCCGCGACCGAAACTAAGGTTCAGCCAATCCCTCGCAGGATCAACCAAAAGACAACAGCGTGGCGTCAACCCATGGAAACCACGCTTGACTAGGGGGGGCCTTGTTGTGGTGGGCAAGCAGGACACTGAGTTGTCAGAGGGTCTAATGGAGGGGCCAAAGGGGCAAAAGGGGTAAAGGGGGCCAAAGGGGCCAATGGGGCCAAAGGGGCCAAAGGGGCCAAAGGGGCCAAAGGGGCCAAAGGGGCCAAAGGGGCCAAAGGGGCCAAAGGGGCCAAAGGGGCCAAAGGGGCCAAAGGGGCCAAAGGGGCCAAAGGGGCCAAAGGGGCCAAAGGGGCCAAAGGGGCCAAAGGGGCCAAAGGGGCCAAAGGGGCGAAAGGGGCGAAAGGGGCCCAAGGGGCCCAAGGGGCCCAAGGGGCCCAAGGGGCCCAAGGGGCCCAAGGGGCCAAAGGGGCCGAAGGGGCCAAAGGGGCCAAAGGGGCCAAAGGGGCCAAAGGGGCCAAAGGGGCCAAAGGGGCCAAAGGGGCCAAAGGGGCCAAAGGGGCCAAAGGGGCCAAAGGGGCAGAGCGGGCAAAAGTGGTACAAGGGGTTTACAAACTGATGCTGAGACAGGGCCAATGACGTGGCAGGAAAGAAGAGGACCCATGTGTGGCCAGGTGGTGACACTTGCCGTACAGCAGGCATCGCCTACGGCAGGAACCGTGATGGGATGCAAGATGTGCTCGAGCGCAGGATGTCATCCGTGTAGCATGCAAGGCATGGCACGAGGCCGATGGGGCGCTTGTGCCTGAGGAGGGCCGTCTCTCATTGCCAGAAGTGCCGCACCTGCCCTGTGCTCAGACGGCAGGGGTCCAACGTTTTTCAAAGACTCTGACATGATGCCTTCACCATGACTCCTTCCCAGTTCTTCCCCAGGAGTACCTCCCACAAAACATGTAATCGCATCTCTGGCCACCACGACCTGGCACCTGCCCGCCTCCCCCTTCCCCAGCTTCCACCTGTCCCCCTTCCCCCCTCCCTGGTCCAGCTGCATGCAGAAAAGCCACACCTACATGTGCACAGACAGCAGACCACCGGCCATTCCTACCTTCAAAACCTGCCACCTGTCCACCCCCCACCCCCCACCACCCACCACCAGCTGCCACATCCCCCCCCCCTCGTTCCTCACCAGCTGCACGCGGAAGAGCGCGGAGACGAGCGCGGCATGCAGCGGCGGCAGCTCCCTGGTGGCTGCGTCCACGCTGCTGTCGTCCACCAGGCAGCGCAGGGAACGCAGGGACTCCTCCGCGCTGCCACGCAGGCGCGCCATCTGGGCACCGCGTGCGGCCAGCAGCAGACGCAGGGAGCTCTCCAGAACCTGAGGCGAGGGAGGGTTGGGGGGGGGGGGAGAGGACAAGGGGCAGCGCAAGGGAGTGCAAGTCAGCGCACAGGAAGGGGGGCGGTGTGGTGGCCTGAATACGAGGGATGTGGGCACAAATAGCTATGTAGGAGGAAAGCTGTTGAATGGAACGGTGATTTATGGGTAGGCAAGAGAAATAAGGCAGTCCTGGGAGCTGCAGAGATGGCATGTACCCACACGCATGGGAAGCAGCTGCCAGTAATGGAATCGTGGAGGATGCTGTGGTTGTATTCAGGTACAGAGGATGAGCGGAGGCTGGCACGTGGAGCGGATGGCATCGCACACGAGGATGACTTAGTCTGCTGACACGGATCCATCACCGGCAAAGCTGGAGATTTGAGGAGACTGTATCCTAACCACAGACGGTGCATGCAGCGCAGCAAGCCATGAGCGGAAGTATCTGAAGGGTCAACGGTGGTGTTTGGCCAGCCTTGGGTGCTGAATGTCCTTTTGTGAAGCCTGAATATTATTGAATTACTACACCAATATGTCCTTGGCCAACCGGCTGGGGGCCAAGCATGAAAGGACAAAGCAGAACAGGTGATCCCGCCTCTCAATGTATGGCCAAGCCCCCATAAAGGCGAAACCTTCCCTCTCAACTCGCCAAGGGTTTGCCATCAAGCATGTCACTGCCCACCTGGTTGGCGGTGTCGAGGTCCTCCTCCTCCTCCAGCGCGGCCAACCGCATGCCCACGCTGCAGCGCAGCAGCACGTCGTCCAGGTCCACCGCCTCGAAGCAGGCGTGCAGGCAGCGCAGCGCCTTGAGGGCGAACCGTCGGTCAGCCGAGGTCACCAGCATGCCTGCTTGGTTGGTTGGGCACGAGGGGTGACCGCCAGGGGGGTAAGTGGGCCCAGGGATTGAGGGCGGGTGGAGGGCGGGGTTGAGACATTGAACCTTTTGAGATGCAAAAGCCATGCACATTTAAGCACACACTCGCGCATGAGCACACACTATGGGGCTATACTGCGTGAGGCCAGTAAGCCCTGCATAGTCGTAGAGTCTTTTTTAAGTATTCTACTAATCTTGAAGAGTTTTGAATTCACAAACACACGCACACATAAAGAATTTGGTGCTGTTCAGCTCTCGCATGCGGAATACACCTGGGCGAGGGCAATGTATTATTTGTTTGTGACAGGTGGCAGGAATCAGAGCAGTGTCGCCGTTGGACCACAGATGGCGTTGTTCATTCAATTCATGTGGGCGATCATCGATGCCAAGGACATTGCTTGTCTTGGTAGAACGAACGGCAGTGGGCCCGAAACCCTAAACACCACAGCACCCCCCGTGAGAAGGAAACACGCAGCAGCCCACATGAGAAGGAATCACACAGCACCCCCCATGAGAAGGAACCACGGCACAACCCCTGTGGGACAACACCCCAAGGTATCGTACAACACCCCGTGACGACCCACATGGAGATGAAAACCCAAGCCCGCTCACCCGTGCCGTCCTCCCCCTGCGACACGGGCGTGCGTACGAGCGCCAGCTGGCACCACCGCCACAGCTGCAGCGCCGCGTCGCCCACCGCGTCCGGCAGTGTGGCAGCCAGTGGTGGCCCACAACTCGCCAGCAAATCCACAAACGCGTCCAGCTTGCCCTGGAACGAGGCGTCGTAAGAGCAGACGACACCATGTGGCAGCTGGGCGGCGGTCGCGGCAGCCGCGTGCGTCTCCTCTAATGCTAGCAGCAGCTCGCCTGTTCGCTGGTACGCCAGCAGCGTGGGGTTTGTGCTGCCATCTGCTTGGGTGGGTGGGTGGGCAGGTGGGTGAACAGAGTCATCAAAGTACTTAAGTACTAAGGTGGATACAGTCGATAAAGTATCAAAAGGTTGATGATAGGCCATGCTCAGGGCTTGATGTCCATCAGGTCACGGTGGTTGAAGCGGCTTTGCCGCCAAAGGTGGCACCGGTCGCAGAGAGCATTGTGAACATGGACTACAACGATCGGATTCTTTGTCCCTGGACCGCAGAGATCGTCGGACCTTTATGAGAAATCCCTAAAGAGGGTTCATTCTCGGCGACTTTCCCCAGCACAGGCCGCCTTTCCTCTCAACCATGGACATCGGGTTTAGCAAGTTACTTAATCGCAGAAGACAGGTAGCTTGTATCTTCTGCTCCTATTGTGGGACAAACAGGACCAGGTGTGTTGGATGCCAGCATAGCATGAGTCCGATGGTTCCAAAGCCCAGCGTTAGCACCCGCATGGACGCAAACAGCACAGACCTGGCACGAGGGATATGCGGAGGCTCAGGGACCCCTGCAGGCGCGCGAAGATGTCTTTCTTCTCGGCCTTGTACGCCAGCATCATGTACGCGTCATGCAGCACAAGGGGGAAACTGGCCGATGCCTCTGCTTGGGGGCAAGGGGCCGGCAGGGAGGGTTACAACACGATCAGGGACAAGGGCACCGCCACCATGTAACCAACACGATCAGTAACCATTGCCACCATGTAACCAACACGATCAGTGACCATTGCCACCATGTAACCAACACGATCAGTGACCACTGCAACCATGTAACCAACACGATCAGTGACCATTGCCACCATGTAACCAACACGATCAGTGACCACTGCCACCATGTAACCAACACGATCAGTGACCACTGCCACCATGTAAGCAACACGATCAGTGACCGTTGCCACCATGTAAGCAACACGATCAGTGACCACTGCCACCATGTAACAAACACGATCAGTGACCACTGCCACCATGGAATCGCTAAAGCACTTGCAGCAAACATGGTCAAGCCCAGGAATCTCGATAGCCTACCTATTGAGTTTTGTTCTACACAGAAAGGAGCGGTGATGCACATAAGCTGAAAGCTAGCCAGCATTTGCAGCAACCACGGCTGTTTAAATATAGTTGTCAAGCACAAATGGAGGGCCATGCTGGCATTTGAACTGAGATCCCTCCCTGCGCAATCGGCGCCCTTGACAGTGCTGTGCACTCCTCACCTTCTTCCCCCCTCCCCCCCAAACCTGACTGCATTCCCCCCTAAACTGCCAGGCAACGTATCCCACGAATACAAACAAGTGGGCATACCCGCAAGCATCGCCTAGATAGATGCACAAACAAGCGGACGTACCCGCAAGCATCGCCTCCGCCTCCTGGGCATTCGCGGGCTCTTTCCCTGCGGCGGCTGCTGCTGCTGCCGCCGCTGCCGCCGCCTCCGCCTCTTCCTTGGCCTTATCTTTCTTGCCGCCCGCCTTGGCGTCCTTCTTGGCAGGGTCTTTCTTGCCCTCGGCAGTGGGGGGCCGCTTGGTGGCCGCGGCACCTTCTGCTGGCTTCTCTTGAGGGGGGGCACCGCTGTCATCCGCAGGGGGTGGCTCCCGCATTTTCTCCGCACACTTTGCGATGGTGTTCAGGGTGGGCACCACCTGGGGGGGGGGGGGGAATACGGGGTCCAATGTTCATCCACGGCCCAGGCACCCAACGGGTTGTAGTCACCAAACCAGTTAGCTTTGTTGACCAGCGAGTGATGCCTAGTGCAGCCACGTTGACCAGCGAGGAAAAGACCACCAGCGAGGGGTGAGATGTGAAAGCTCCCCTCCTGCAACGTCTACGTTTGTTTATTTGTTTGTCTCTGTGTGCCGGGACACGGTGCGCCAAGCCCTCGCAGGCGACCTGGGGGAACCAAACACCACCCCACTGCCAAGCATTTGATGAAATAAAATAAACGTGCTGCTAGGATTTCGTTGACTGCCTAAACATACTGCTCGGCATTAGAGAACCTCAAACATGCAGCCAGGCACACCACGACGGCAAACAAGCACATACACCACACTTGGGGAGAATCATCGCAATCATGTAAGGTGTTACCCCTAGTGGAGAGACCACTATTGACAGCCAGTATCTGACATTCCTGGAACTCGGCCATATCCAGGATTCTTTTCCTGGTTCCCATGGAAATTTTTCTCTGATGGCTTGATGACAACTATCAAACACCAGGTTCCCCCCCATGCATGCTGGGCCCGCTCAAGCTCATGGGCACAGCTGGCAACTCCGCTCACGGCCATCCCGGCAAAGAGCAAAAACATGAGGCACAACCACAGCGCAAGCAGTGCGCCAGACGACAAGGCACGATGATCCAGCGCCGTTATCCAGCGCAGTGATCAAGTGCCCAGACACAAAGGCGAGGCTACCAGCGCACCAGAGCACACGACGAAACGATGTACAAAAGAGCCACAAGGCCAGACAACCAGCGGGGCAGACAGTGCCAGCTGGCACCACCTACCAGTATCTCCGCTGCGTCAAACAGGACGCCCTCCTGGGCGCTGCAGGGCCGCGTCTGCAGCAGGCGGCCCGAATAGGTCTGCGATGACGCCACGGTGGCGGGGAACAAGAGGAAGGGGACGTGTTCCATGGACATGTTCAAGCGCTGGGAGTGACGCATCCGAGGGATCCAAGCACTCCAGGGGTGGGGAAGGGTGTACGGCGTTCTCCGCTCTGTGAGTGGGTCCTCCTGATAGGTAACTTAACGGCCGCTACATGCTTAACTTATGAGGTTAATTAGGCGGCCAAGTAACGCATCCAGGCCTACGCAAGCCTGCCGGTCATAGGCAGACATTGCCCTGCGGCAAATTGTTGTGCTGCAAAGGCACCATCTCTGTTCTGACACCTTCACAGGGCAATGAGGGCATTCACTCTGACACACGAGGACAGGGCCCACGCCCTTGGGAGCACTCCATGCCACCTCATCTCCAACATCCGTCACACAGGCTTATCCCAGCAGGCAACGCACACCTCACCTCGTGGCCATCATGATTGCCTGCAAGGCTAGACGTGGCGGGTGTGGCATGCTGCAAGGTTTGGTGGTGGGTCTGGCACGCTGCAAGGTTTAGTGGTGGGTTTGGCATGCTGCGAGGTTTGGTGGTGGGTGTGGCACGCTGCAAGATAAACTTAAGGATACGCTCGCGGTGCGGGGTAATGATGCAGGAGCGATGCATGGTCCTACGATGGTTTGACCCTCCCACCCATAATGATGATGCCACTAACCAAAGGCGAGGGTGCAGTTGGCACACTTGCGCTGGCAACGTACCCACATACGCTGCGTGAGGGCAAGCAACGTGCGCGCACACACGCAGTGAACGAAAGCAAGCAATTCTACCCGCGCACACATGCAGGAAACGAACGCAAGCCACCTACGCGCAGGCACTGGATGAGAGCAAGAGCCTTGTCCGTGTCGGTGGCAGCACCACCCAGCTCCGTGGTCAGCGCGTCCATCAGCGCCTGCGCAGACCCAGGGGGGGCAGAATGGGGAGCAGAGTAGAGCAGGCAGCGGTGAGTGAGACGGTCAGGACATCACGGTGGCAGCCCAGTTGGGTGGCAGCCTGCCATGTCATGCCGTGCCATGCCGTGCCATGCCGTGCCTGGCAATGACATAACAAGATGGTACTCGATGGACTGACTGCACGTAAGGTGCATGGTGGAGAGAGCTATGCTAATTGCGTGGATTTGCTAAAACCTTTACGAAGGAAGGGGCCTTTCCTTTCCATGCAGAGGGCGGCGTTGCGGCACCTGGCTACCTACCTCGGGGGTCGTCCAGGCAGCCTTGTCCGCGTACTTGAACTTGAGGATGCGAAGCGCCTTCTCCGCTGCCTGGTCCGGGCGAGCGACCACACGCACGGCGGGCAGAGAATAGGATAGCAGACCCCAAGCAGAGAATAGGATAGCAGACCCCAAGCAGAGAATAGGATAGCAGACCCCAAGCAGAGAATAGGATAGCAGACCCCAAGCAGAGAATAGGATAGCAGACCCCAAGCAGAGAATAGGATGGCAAACCCCAAGAATGAACAATGGTTGGCATGTGCATCGCTTTCCCTACCACAATGGTACAATCAGGTAAAAAACTTGCCGTGGTAAACGTCACGTAAACCAAAATGTGCATGCCTGGCTGGGTGAATGGCAGATGAGCGGCGAGCCACCGTCTTACAGGCCTGCCCCACCCAGCCTGTGCGTGAAGGCTCCTACTCTATGTACGTGAAGACTCCTATCCTAATGCCAATCCTGACCATCCCCGCCCCTTGCAAGTGCGGCCACCTGCCTCTTCCTCCCCTACTGATGAGGAATACGTTACCCACACGCACGTTACCTACACGTGACATGTTAGACCGCATGCTGGGCCACGACTAGGAAACCGTAGAGTAGTAGACCATGAGGAAAACACGGCAGCGTAGCGGACCATGAGGAAAACACCGCAGCGTAGCGGACCATGAGGAAAACACGGCGGCGTAGCGGACCATGAGGAAAACACGGCGGCGTAGTGGACCATGAGGAAAACACGGCAGCGTAGAGGGGCGTGAGGAAAACACGGCGGCGTAGCGGACCATGAGGAAAACACGGCGGCGTAGCGGACCATGAGGAAAACACGGCAGCGTAGCGGGGCATGAGGAAAACACGGCGGCGTAGCGGGGCATGAGGAAAACACGGCAGCGTAGTGGACCATGAGGAAAACACGGCGGCGTAGCGGGGCATGAGGAAAGCACGGCGGCGTAGCGGACCATGAGGAAAACACGGCGGCGTAGCGGACCATGAGGAAAACACGGCGGCGTAGCGGACCATGAGGAAAACACGGCAGCGTAGCGGGGCATGAGGAAAACACGGCGGCGTAGCGGACCATGAGGAAAACACGGCGGCGTAGCGGACCATGAGGAAAACACGGCGGCGTAGCGGGGCATGAGGAAAACACGGCGGCGTAGTGGACCATGAGGAAAACACGGCAGCGTAGTGGACCATGAGGAAAACACGGCGGCGTAGCGGGGCATGAGGAAAACACGGCAGCGTAGTGGACCATGAGGAAAGCACGGCAGCGTAGCGGACCATGAGGAAAACACGGCAGCGTAGCGGACCATGAGAAAAGCACGGCGGCGTAGTGGACCATGAGAAAAGCACGGCAGCGTAGCGGACCATGAGGAAAACACGGCAGCGTAGCGGACCATGAGAAAAGCACGGCGGCGTAGTGGACCATGAGAAAAGCACGGCAGCGTAGCGGACCATGAGGAAAACACGGCGGCGTAGCGGACCATGAGAAAAGCACGGCAGCGTAGTGGGCCATGAGGAAAACACGGCGGCGTAGTGGGGCATGAGGACAACACGGCGGCGTAGTGGGGCATGAGGAAAACACGGCAGCGTAGCGGACCATGAGGAAAACACGGCAGCGTAGCGGGGCGTGAGGAAAACACGGCAGCGTAGCGGGCCATGAGGAAAACACGGCAGCGTAGCGGACCATGAGGAAAACACGGCGGCGTAGCGGACCATGAGGAAAACACGGCGGCGTAGCGGACCATGAGGAAAACACGGCGGCGTAGCGGGGCATGAGAAAAACACGGCAGCGTAGTGGACCATGAGGAAAACACGGCGGCGTAGCGGGGCATGAGGAAAGCACGGCGGCGTAGCGGGGCATGAGGAAAACACGGCAGCGTAGTGGACCATGAGGAAAACACGGCAGCGTAGCGGGGCATGAGGAAAACACGGCAGCGTAGCGGACCATGAGGAAAACACGGCAGCGTAGCGGACCATGAGGAAAACACGGCGGCGTAGCGGACCATGAGGAAAACACGGCAGCGTAGCGGGGCATGAGGAAAACACGGCGGCGTAGCGGACCATGAGGAAAACACGGCAGCGTAGCGGGGCGTGAGGAAAACACGGCAGCGTAGCGGGCCATGAGGAAAACACGGCAGCGTAGCGGACCATGAGGAAAACACGGCGGCGTAGCGGACCATGAGGAAAACACGGCGGCGTAGCGGACCATGAGGAAAACACGGCGGCGTAGCGGGGCATGAGAAAAACACGGCAGCGTAGTGGACCATGAGGAAAACACCGCAGCGTAGCGGGGCATGAGGAAAGCACGGCGGCGTAGCGGGGCATGAGGAAAACATGGCAGCGTAGTGGACCATGAGGAAAACACGGCGGCGTAGCGGGGCATGAGGAAAACACGGCGGCGTAGCGGACCATGAGGAAAACACGGCGGCGTAGTGGACCATGAGGAAAACACGGCAGCGTAGCGGGGCATGAGGAAAACACGGCAGCGTAGTGGACCATGAGGAAAACACGGCAGCGTAGTGGACCATGAGGAAAACACGGCAGCGTAGTGGACCATGAGGAAAACACGGCGGCGTAGCGGACCATGAGGAAAACACGGCAGCGTAGCGGACCATGAGGAAAACACCGCAGCGTAGCGGACCATGAGGAAAACACGGCAGCGTAGCGGACCATGAGGAAAACACGGCAGCGCAGCGGGCCATGAGAAAAACACGGCGGCGTAGCGGACCATGAGGAAAACACGGCGGCGTAGCGGGGCATGAGGAAAACACGGCAGCGTAGCGGACCATGAGGAAAACACGGCGGCGTAGCGGACCATGAGGAAAACACGGCGGCGTAGCGGACCATGAGGAAAACACGGCAGCGTAGCGGACCATGAGGAAAACACGGCAGCGTAGCGGACCATGAGGAAAACACGGCAGCGTAGCGGACCATGAGGAAAACACGGCGGCGTAGTGGGCCATGAGGAAAACACGGCAGCGTAGCGGGGCATGAGGAAAACACGGCGGCGTAGCGGACCATGAGGAAAACACGGCGGCGTAGCGGGGCATGAGGAAAACACGGCGGCGTAGCGGACCATGAGAAAAGCACGGCGGCGTAGCGGGCCATGAGAAAAGCACGGCAGCGTAGTGGACCATGAGGAAAACACGGCGGCGTAGCGGGGCATGAGGAAAACACGGCGGCGTAGCGGGCGTAAGAAGCACACGGTAATACGCGCGGCCCAGAACCAAACAAACACACAAATGGTCACACTGGCTCAGGACAAGTACTGCACAAGGACTATGCGCTTGGTTCAGGGCAAGTAGACCCATGAAAATGTTTCATGTTCACATGGTGTTATTCACCCATGCGTGCCGACACGCTCGTCGACCTGTTATTCCCCATGGACCCTAGCACCCTCTCCACCCCCCTACATGACACCATTCTCGCCAACACTCCTTGGCACCTTATCTCCCAATCTCCTTGGACCTGCTCTCCCAATCTCCTTGGACCTGCTCTCCCAATCTCCTTGGACCTGCTCTCCCAATCTCCTTGGACCTGCTCTCCCAATCTCCTTGGACCTGCTCTCCCAATCTCCTTGGACCTGCTCTCCCAATCTCCTTGGACCTGCTCTCCCAATCTCCTTGGACCTGCTCTCCCAATCTCCTTGGACCTGCTCTCCCAATCTCCTTGGACCTGCTCTCCCGCACTCCTTGGACCTGCTCTCCCAATCTCCTTGGCCCTGCTCTCCCAATCTCCTTGGACCTGCTCTCCCAATCTCCTTGGACCTGCTCTCCCAATCTCCTTGGACCTTCTCTCCCGCACTCCTTGGACCTGCTCTCCCAATCTCCTTGGCCCTGCTCTCCCAATCTCCTTGGACCTGCTCTCCCGCACTCCTTGGACCTGCTCTCCCAATCTCCTTGGACCTGCTCTCCCAATCTCCTTGGACCTGCTCTCCCAATCTCCTTGGACCTGCTCTCCCAATCTCCTTGGACCTGCTCTCCCAATCTCCTTGGACCTGCTCTCCCAATCTCCTTGGACCTGCTCTCCCAATCTCCTTGGACCTGCTCTCCCAATCTCCTTGGACCTGCTCTCCCAATCTCCTTGGACCTGCTCTCCCAATCTCCTTGGACCTGCTCTCCCAATCTCCTTGGACCTGCTCTCCCAATCTCCTTGGACCTGCTCTCCCAATCTCCTTGGACCTGCTCTCCCGCACTCCTTGGACCTGCTCTCCCAATCTCCTTGGACCTGCTCTCCCAATCTCCTTGGACCTGCTCTCCCAATCTCCTTGGACCTGCTCTCCCAATCTCCTTGGCCCTGCTCTCCCAATCTCCTTGGACCTGCTCTCCCAATCTCCTTGGACCTGCTCTTCCAATCTCCTTGGACCTGCTCTCCCGCACTCCTTGGACCTGCTCTCCCAATCTCCTTGGACCTGCTCTCCCAATCTCCTTGGACCTGCTCTCCCAATCTCCTTGAACCTGCTCTCCCAATCTCCTTGGACCTGCTCTCCCAATCTCCTTGGACCTGCTCTCCCAATCTCCTTGGACCTGCTCTCCCAATCTCCTTGGACCTGCTCTCCCGCACTCCTTGGACCTGCTCTCCCAATCTCCTTGGACCTGCTCTCCCAATCTCCTTGGACCTGCTCTCCCAATCTCCTTGGACCTGCTCTCCCAATCTCCTTGGACCTGCTCTCCCAATCTCCTTGGACCTGCTCTTCCAATCTCCTTGGACCTGCTCTCCCGCACTCCTTGGACCTGCTCTCCCGCACTCCTTGGACCTGCTCTCCCAATCTCCTTGGACCTGCTCTCCCAATCTCCTTGGACCTGCTCTCCCAATCTCCTTGGACCTGCTCTCCCAATCTCCTTGGACCTGCTCTCCCAATCTCCTTGGACCTGCTCTCCCAATCTCCTTGGACCTGCTCTCCCAATCTCCTTGGACCTGCTCTCCCTCACCCCTTGGACCTGCTCTCCCAATCTCCTTGGACCTGCTCTCCCAATCTCCTTGGACCTGCTCTCCCAATCTCCTTGGACCTGCTCTCCCAATCTCCTTGGACCTGCTCTCCCAATCTCCTTGGACCTGCTCTCCCAATCTCCTTGGACCTGCTCTCCCAATCTCCTTGGACCTGCTCTCCCAATCTCCTTGGACCTGCTCTCCCAATCTCCTTGGACCTGCTCTCCCGCACTCCTTGGACCTGCTCTCCCGCACTCCTTGGACCTGCTCTCCCAATCTCCTTGGACCTGCTCTCCCAATCTCCTTGGACCTGCTCTCCCAATCTCCTTGGCCCTGCTCTCCCAATCTCCTTGGACCTGCTCTCCCAATCTCCTTGGACCTGCTCTCCCAATCTCCTTGGACCTGCTCTCCCAATCTCCTTGGACCTGCTCTCCCAATCTCCTTGGACCTGCTCTCCCAATCTCCTTGGACCTGCTCTCCCAATCTCCTTGGACCTGCTCTCCCAATCTCCTTGGACCTGCTCTCCCAATCTCCTTGGACCTGCTCTCCCAATCTCCTTGGACCTGCTCTTCCAATCTCCTTGGACCTGCTCTCCCAATCTCCTTGGACCTGCTCTCCCAATCTCCTTGGACCTGCTCTCCCAATCTCCTTGGACCTGCTCTCCCGCACTCCTTGGACCTGCTCTCCCAATCTCCTTGGCCCTGCTCTCCCAATCTCCTTGGACCTGCTCTCCCAATCTCCTTGGACCTGCTCTCCCAATCTCCTTGGACCTGCTCTCCCAATCTCCTTGGACCTGCTCTCCCAATCTCCTTGGACCTGCTCTCCCAATCTCCTTGGACCTGCTCTCCCAATCTCCTTGGACCTGCTCTCCCAATCTCCTTGGACCTGCTCTCCCAATCTCCTTGGACCTGCTCTCCCAATCTCCTTGGACCTGCTCTCCCAATCTCCTTGGACCTGCTCTCCCAATCTCCTTGGACCTGCTCTCCCAATCTCCTTGGACCTGCTCTCCCAATCTCCTTGGACCTGCTCTCCCAATCTCCTTGGACCTGCTCTCCCGCACTCCTTGGACCTGCTCGCCCACACCCCTTGGACCTGCTCTCCCACGCTGCTCGACACCCCCCTGTACGGCCACTCTCCTAGACCCCCTACTTGCCCCCTTCCACCCCCAACGTGCCTGGTACGCATCGAGCACGGCGCGCGGCGGCGGGACCGGGTCGAGCCGCTCCATCTCTTGCTGCGTGAGGATGATGGAAACCGCGCGCGCGCTTGATTTCTGGTGGAGTGGGTGGGGAATGGGATGAAGTGGGCACCAAGGGGGAGGCAGCGTGAGGGGCAGGCCGTGAGGGGAGGGCATAAGGGCATCGTATGCGCAAGTATCCATGGAGCGCAAGTATCAATGGAGCAATGGAAGGGAGAGATAAAGGTTGCCACAGGGTTGCCAACATCATTAAACACCTGAGGGTGCGTGAGGCAGCATTATTAGGCACATGACGGTGCATGAGGCAGCATAATTGCCCTTTATATTACAATTTTAGACAGCGAAAAGTTTGCGCAAACCCTAAAAGCAAACTGTTGCCGCGTGCGAGTAGCGTTCCGCGGCGACCGCGATTGGGGGGTCGACCGTAGGGGTTCCCTTACATGCGTGAAGTTGGCTTGGTTGCGTCCCCTGGTTGCGCGCCAAAGTTTGTCCCATTTGTGCCACCATTGCGGCCAAACTTTTCTCCTCCACCAACCCCCCCGATTTTGGCTGGCGTGCCTAAAGTTGTTTGCCCAAACTCTTGCCAAAAGTGTCGCGCAAACTCTTCCGTATTCGAGTAGCGTGGCCTATTGACCACAGAATTGCGGCATTGCGACCGATTCAAGCGGTATGTGTGCGACAAACGTGGTGGGGTTGTTGCCCAGTTATTGGCCAGGAACTAGCGGCAGTTTGACCACAGAATTGCGGCATTGTTGCCCGGTTGCTGCCCGGTTGGTTCGTCACTTAGCGTGTCGTGGCGACTGCGCAGTCGCTGCGTGCCAAAGGACAGCTCGGTAGCGTTGGTTTCAATGATTTCAACAGATTTCAACGGATGCAACGAAGGCACGAAGGGACGAAGACAACGATAGCATGCGGAATGCAGAGATATCGTGCGAATTCGTGAAAGAAGGTCATTGAATGATGTTGTTTGTGCATTTTGAAAAGTCAGGTGATGTGGGATTTAATCAACGGCAAGGAAGCGTTTATACCGGCATTAATGAAATCGAAAGTGTGCTGCTTTTCGTCAAGATTTCCATTACTATCGGTTCGCGCCACCAGTCTCGCGGGATCCGCGTCCTGCATGGAAGGGGGAATTTTATCAAGGAGACATCTAGCGCAGGCCAGAAATCAGGGGAATCTGGACCCTTTCTTATGCCCCCGGGCGAAGGACGATACCTTTTGTGGTGGGATCTACTTTGTGGTGGGATCATCTTTTGTGGTGGCTCGCGCCTTGACACCTCACAGGCATGCAACGTAGATAACATCATTAAAACTCCGGCGGCGCTGAAGGGCAGCATGGCAAGGGATCTGGCGCTACCTGACGGGAAAGAAGGCATAACCTCACGTTGATAACGTTGCTAAGAAGCGAAACATGTCGGCAGGCTGTCGGGGGCAGGCATGTCGAGTGGTTTTTGAGTGGTTTGTTGGAAGGTGTGTGCTACAGGTACCAGTTGTATGTAAATATTGAGGCAATGAAACCTTTATTAGCACCGGCTTCGCTGTGCTTGGAGGCTTCACTGTGCTTGGAAGCTCACAAGCTTGTGTATTTTTAGCAAACGGATGTGTTGGAAAGAAGGTGACATGGGTTGAGACAGTGGAAAGACAGTGACATGGGTAAGGCTGTATGTTATGTGTATACATATCTTGCGTATGCGTAGGTTGCATTATGCGTATGCGTATGTTGATGCCAAATGGGTACATTGAATTTGGTCTTGTGGCAAGCTTTGGTTTCTTACCAAAGGGTTGTGCTGGAAAGAAAGGTGACAGGGGTTGATCTCAGGGGCATACTGCATGTGCGAAACTGCACTGGGTACTCCTTACCTGTCCGGTCATTGGTAAGGCACGGTGCGTGCTAGGGGTTGACCTGAGGGGCATACGGCATGGGTGAAACTGCATGTGGGTAGAGGGCATCTGTGGTAAGGCAGTACGTCATGCCGGGTATACATGGTTGTCTCCCTGATACATATATTTCGGGTCGTCTTTTCGGGGTTTAATTTCCTTATGTTGCATGCCATTCTTACCTCCATATTTGTCATTCTCAATGAATGCATATATTGCGTTATGCGTACATGTAAATTAAATTAAATTAAATTATAACATGCCTCCGTTGGGAGATCATGTAGCACATATTCCTTGATGGATGGTGGAGTGGAGAGAGCAGCGTAATCTACCTAACCTAACGCTAATCTATCTAGTCTAGAAAAGTCCTAACTACCCTACTCATCAAAACGCCTCCTCCTCTTGGGGGGAGGTGGCTTGCCCACAGGGTCGGGCGTGTGAGCCTTGACAATCTTCTGCCACCGCGTCTTGTTCTGCATGGCAGTCCAAAGAAGGGAGAGAGAGTGGATGCGGTATTCACACTGGGCTGGGACCAGTAGGTCATCCAGCAACATCTGGACGTAGTTCGTGACATGTTTCCCTACCCTTTGGGGGATGCCCTTGTAAATTGCGTATGCGTATATCATTGCATGTGCGTTAGGTTTAGTTGTGGCATTTACTGAGCATTACGGAAGCGTTTATATTTCATTGGTAAGGCAGGGAGGACTATGAGCGCGACATTAATCATTTCATCCATTAATTTATCACAATAATTATGGGTTAGCGTCTTGCGTGGGCCCCTCTGATTTAATGACTGCTTTAAAGAGGGATAGGATAACGTTTCCAGCGTTGTTGTCATTCATTACTGTGAAGAAAGAGCCTTTTCAGTTGCTGACAACTAGATGGAAGTTGCCTCATGCAAACTACCCAGGCGATGCAAGTGATGCAAGGTAAGGCTATGCGTGGAGCCCTAATATTGCCTTCATGCGTGAGTTAGGCAGGTGGCTGGCTGGGTGTCAGTGTGTGGCTGGCTAGGTGAGCGGGGCGTGTATCGGGGGGTGCAATGTTGCGGGCGTGCGAGGGCAACTGATGGGCGGGGCAGCGCATTGATGCCTGGCTGGTTCAGTTTGGGTGTTGGCGGGGTGGTTAGGTGGCTCAGTGATCGGGTTGTTGAGCCGTGGTTAGGTGGTTAGGTGGTTGTGTAGCTGGTTGATTGGTTGGTTGGTTGTTAAGTTGCTAGTCTTGGGTGGGAGGCTTACTTAGGTTGTAGACGGATGCTTCCGTCAAGGGATCAATGCCTACACGTCGGTGGGTGGGTTCCGTCAATGGCAGGTGGTTGGCTGAAAGGGGGATGCCTTGGTAAATGGCGCTGGCAGAGTAGCTGGGAGCACAGGCAGTTGGAGAGGGTGGGTGGGTAGGTGGCTGGTCATGGTGGGTGGATGAGTGTTAGGGTGATCGGTGATAGGACAATTTACGCTGAAGTTCGCCCGGAGTGGAACTTGTCTCCTCCGTCTGAACATCGCACAGTGAACAAAGTTTATTCACTGTGCAAGACGTGTTCGCTGTCTTACCCCCACGGTTACAAATGCTTACGGCCTCAGTCGCACATCTCCGTAGCGCCATGGGAAGGGCAAATATCTCCAGAATCTCCGATTGGCCGGGAACTAGCGTACGATTTTCACAGATTTTCACTCAAGTTGGTCGCCCGGACTGGAATATTTGCTCGCGTTCAGTGGGCCCTAAATGTGCACACGTTCCGTAGACGGTTGTAGTAGAGTAGGTGACGTGTCCGGCCGGAGACCGGCTACAAACGCCGGAGAGGCACAATATTGGTTAGTATAGTACCAGGGGCCCGGGGGCGAAGCCCCCGTTCTTGTTAAGTGAGATAACTATTCCTGGACGCATGGCGGTCCAACGCCGTGTAAGTTATTATACACATGAGGGTGCGTAAGGCAGGCAGCCACTGCTGGGTACACCACTCTGCCACCATCTGCTACGAAGTACCTCCTAGTCGATGCATCGTTTGCCCCAGACCATCACAGCACTGTGCACTGCCTTCCGGCACCACACCAGCCTTTTGCCTGGGTTCATTGGCCAAGTCTTTGGAGGATGCTGGGCCAAGCGTTGGAGCATACTAGCGTTGGCGCACAATGGGCCAAGTGCCAGAATACGCTAGGCCAAGCTTCTGGAACCCGTCACAAGCGCTACACCAGACCCAAGCTACTCACCGTGAGAGAAGCTAGCTGTGGCCTCGGCCATCACTCCTGCATCACAATACGCTCGGTCGAACGTTGGCACATGACAGGCCAAGCCTTGGAGCATACTAGGCAAGTCACAGCACCAATGATCACAATAATAGTCATAATAATCATAACAATAATCATAATAATAGGCAATCACAAGCTACCCACCGTGGCCTCGGCCATCAGCCCTGCATCCGCGTAGCAGTGGCAGATGGTGCTGTACAGGTGCACACGCCAGGGCAGGTAATTGGGCAGGCAGAGGGAGGGGCTCTTCTCCACGCACACTACAGCCCAGAGGAGGAACTCGATGCACTGGCGGGCGCAAGGGGGGGGGAGTGTTCAAACATGCATAAGCAACGGGAGCAGAAAGAGTGTTACCGGGCACGCACCACAGGGATAAGCAGAGGAAAGGTCAACTGGCAATCAACCGAGAGCTCGGCAAGGTAGGCAGGCGCACACGATGGGGACCTAAACGGGAAATAGGCACATGCAACTGGGACAGCAAAGGGTGATAGTCACACGCCATGGGGGCAGCAAAGGTGGAAAGGTGCATTGGGTAATGGCGTCAAGCATCTAATCGCAGTAATCAGCACCAAAACTAGTAGTGCAGGAGTTAGTAGGTGCGCTAAATATTGGTCAGCACGCCATGGGCGTGATAACGGGAACGGGAGCGCGCCGCAGGAATGTGAGACAGCCAACAGGCGCACACGATGAGGCAAGCGCGCGATACGAAACCAGCTCATGCCTGAGAGGCATGATGCTAGCACCCTTCACAGCTTCATGGGTGCCCCGTGGTGCCAAACCCCATGCAGGCATACGTGATCGGAAGCCAGCCCTTACCACGGCGCCTTGCGCAGCCGTAGGGGCTGCCTTGCGCAACCGTAGGGGTGTTCCATGCCCCATGGGCACAGGGCGATACGTGCACGGACCGAACGCCGAAAATGTGTCCACTGCTTACGAGGAATCCGATGCACATAGAGTATAAAACAACGTCAACTCTATAAGCAATTTGCAACCCACATCAGGAGCGCGCTCACCACCACGGTTCCCAGGCATGGCGTGTGGGCGCAATCTGTTGCGGTGCACACCCATGTCAAATGCCACGGGTCGCGTTACGTACCTACTGCCATGACCGCTTCACCCTGCCTCAACTCGTACCACAACAACCTGTCCAGCTGCGCTCACCTGCGATGCGAATTTTGCGATGATGAGCGGCGCCGTGATCGTGTGGATGTGCAGGGTCCCTGGGTGTTGTTGGGGAGGTCGTGCGGCGTCCCGAGGCGACATGCACGGGCCGGCAAGGGCAAACGCACGGAGGTGAGTGCATGGTGCACATGGTTGGCAGCAGGAGGGCGTGCACATGTCCCGGCGCAGCGGCACGGATGATCATGCACGGCTCAACGGTAGGGGGCTACCCTGAGGGAAAGGGGTTGCCTGGCGAAGCTGTAGGAAGCAACAACGGAGGGAGGCCGCCCAATTCAGCAACTGCCCCCATTCAAGTACGTCATGTACGTGCGCAACGCGGTGGCCGCTCTACCGTCACATCCGCTATTAACAGCCGCTACTAACATCCGCTACTAACATCAGCTACTAATAGCCGCTACTAACAGCCGCTACTAGCAGTATCCGCTACTCCTCAAGTATCCGCCACTAAGGAAGGATGCCGGGCGCCGTGCTCCTGTGCCACAACAACACGTCAACATGGTGGCATGATGCCCAAGCAATGTCTGCTCGCAGACGTATAAGCAACCTCCTGGAGTCATCGAGCCCTTTTTAGAAAACCGCATGATGGCAGCTGGTGGCTGGTCGGCAACATGGAACGGAGGGCATCGTGGGCCTCCGCGGTATAAAGCTTTTTACATAATGCACGGTTTAGACCGGATATGTCTAGGGAAACGTGCTCATGCGCCTTTATTCACACGCGTGCGCACCGTTGTTGAAGAACCCATAGACTGGGGACTCTGCAGGCCACCGTAGCTGGGTATAGTACGCACCGTTGTACAGGAGCCAGTATAATTGGGGTGACGCGCACACCATCTGCATGCCCCCCCGCACGCGCCGCAGCGCGTCTAGCTGTCCCTCCACCGTGGCAGGGTGCCTGAAGTCGGGGTCGCCCACCACCAGGTAGAGCGCGTGGCAGACGACAGCACCATAGAGGGCCTCCACCTGTGCCAGCAGACGAGATGACCTTAGTGTGTCAGCATAGCGTGTCAGCATACTATGTCAACCTCAAGGGGGGGCCAAGTGGATGGGGGGAAGGGGAGGGAAGCGGAGGGGAGGGAAGCGGACGGAAGGGAAGCGGAGGGGAGGGAAATGGAGGGGCATCATTACATCCCCCCGCGGAGGGAGCTGACCCCGGCAGTCTCCACTGGGGCCACCCTCGTGGATCCCAGGGGCGGCCCATGTGCTACCAGACCACATGCATGCCCCCACGTGCTGCTGGTCTTTCCATGCACGTTGTCATGTGCTACCAGACCACATGCATGCCCCCACGCGCTGCTAGTCTGTCCGTGCACGCTGTCATGTGCTACCAGATCACATGCATGCCCCCACGTGCTGCTAGTCTGTCCGTGCACGCTGTCATGTGCTACCAGACCACATGCATGCCCCCACATACTGCTAGTCTGTCCGTGCACGCTGTCATGTGCTACCAGACCACATGCATGCCCCCACGCGCTGCTAGTCTGTCCGAGCACGCTGTCATATGCTACCAGACCACATGCATGCCCCCACGTGCTGCTAGTATGGCCGTGCACGTTGTGATGCGCTAACTAACCATGCATGCCCCCATGTGCTGCTAGGCTACCAGTACGTGAACGTGCGTTCGACGCGGCACCCACGTGGTAGGGCAGAAGCTTGTCCTCAGGGACTTTGTCGGCCAGCGGGTCGGTGACGGGGACGAGCAGCTGCAGGCCCAGGATGTGCTCGTACGCCTTGGACGCCACTTGGTACTCCTTCCAGTTGCCGCGTGGACAAGCGGCAGGCACAGGCGCGGGGAGGAGCGAGCAGGCCATGTGTGGTCAGTCGAGATAAGGGATACTGATATGGCTTGCCCATACTGTGAAACCCGCTGCCTTTCCCGAACTTCCAAAAAGCCCAGGAGCAACTATATTGGTTTTCTTTGGTGAATGGAATTAGTTATGAAAGTGCAATCACAAATTGCATTTTGTTAATAATTATATAATATTGTATTGTAACGAGATCAGGACATGGAGATTGTGTCTTCAGATAGCAACATTGTGCGACAACGGTTTAAGTTACTAAGTTGGTAACCATTACCCGTTATTGCCGAGGTTATGTAAGGACTAACGGCACGTTGGGACTCTCGGACCATACCTTTCGTGCAATTAGTTCCCTCCCAACTTCGAGCAGGGGCGGCAAATAGACCCTAGGCGGCAGTTTCCCGGTGTAATGCTCCACCAAGTCGACAAGCTTTGATCTCAAAGACGTTGAAAAGCTGTTAAGCAGGAAAACGGGAAAAGAAAAAGAACAGACAGATGGGAAGCATATTTGCTGAATTTTCTCAGACAGCTTTTCCGGTGCGCGTGGCAGCCTTGGCAATCGTACAATACAATGCAGCGGATAGCACGTTATTGCACGTTGACAAGTATCAGAACTCCAGAAACGGGAGCCCGAAAGATTCCGGATGACAAGTAGCATTTGTATAGTGATGTGAATCCAGCATGTCCGTCTGTTTCGTCTCTATCCAACCGTGCTACTTCATTTACCCTGACGATCGCGTGTCCGAAGGCCCTTCCTTTGCTCCTCGGACAAGCTTCGCGAATTCGGACCGGAAGGCGGCGACTGCTGCAGCTTCCCCCATGGTTCTTCACGCTCGAAAACCTACACGTTACTATTGTAAACAGCTATTACGTGCAGAGGCACTACGCGCTAAAGTTGAAATGTATCCCTTGTTCTAACCTTGCCATTATGGCTTTCAGCATCAAAAAAGCTTACTACATCATCATAAAACCAACACAGAAAGCTCATTGCCTCCAAATCCAATCATTAACACATATTCCCCAGTAATTCCTGGTTAATTGCGAGGAAGTCGTAGCTCGCGTCCTCCAGCTAAATTAGGGTGATGGCGATACTCATAAAGCTGGCTGCTTCAACAGTGCGAGACAAAAGTCGAGGACTCGAGGTATGCTGACATTTTTCTGCTGGCATCCCTAGACACTGTTACATGACCAGGTGCCGACGCGTGGCGCGTGCGTGGCACAGGTTAAAAAAGTGCTGGGTTTTATCTGCGCATGAACGTTCACACCAGACACTGCTGCACCAGTCCTGGCTGTCTCGCCTCTTGGTGATGTAATTTTCTTCATTTTTCGGGCGGTTATTGGCTGGTATTGACTCAATGTCCTGCCAAACAAATGTGTGCGAGATTGTTTGTACAGCAAATTTGATGTATCCCTACAGTTGAGGCTTTATACCGAATTATTTACCGCCCCCGTTAGCCTGGAATAAAAGTTTACGATGCATCCCGCAAGTTTAACCTCGGGCGTGTCCACGAGATTGTTTCGATCGGTTTCAGTAGATGCTACCACAACCTGGCATCATTCGTCATTGCCGGGGCGCAAAAACCCGATTTGCGTGGGCAAAGACCGTCTGCTTTCACGATCAAGACCTGTCATGCCTATGGTCCGGCTAAGGTCGTGTGGAAAGGTAGATTGTTGGAGTTGTTCCCCAGCATGCTGAACCGATGCGGTGGCTTTTTGATGTTAATGGAATCGTAGTGGCTCGTAATCCGAGATTATCGGACATTCAAGTTCGAGCAAACACGGGAGGGGGCTTCGTCGTCTGCCAATACTAGATTCCGCCCATCCGACCCCCTGTGGAGGGGTCGCTCTCGCGGAGCCTAGTATGCGACCGCTAGACAGTGTGCAAAGTGGCGGCAAGTGTTTTTTCACGCGCCAAACTGAGGCAATTGCGATGGAACTGCTGCGGAGTTTAGATACCTTTGCATGGATTTTGATGGAAATAAGGTCGATCCTTTGTGGTGGCCAACTGCCGTAGGCACACTGAAGAAATAATCTACTATTTCTAGTTACTATGTCGATGAGGTCTCCCTTGTTTCTCGACACCCGTTAAGCTTGTTTCGCGTGGGAGGCACGTGTGCTGCGACTTCCAGTGCATGCGTCCCTGCTGAGGTCTCTTACTAGTAATCACTTTCTCAAGAAACATGTATTTACCGTACTGCACGGTCTCCCTGTGCAAACAATGCTGAACCTTTCAGGTGCCCTGCAGGATGTCGGCGGGGGACGTTAGAAGCGCCGCGGCCTCCAACGGGGACCCATACCGCCTGGTGGCCCAGATGCTGGCGTCTGACAGCGCCCGCGCTGACGTCAGCGAGGACGACCGGCGCTACATGCGGCGGGCGGTCGAGCTGGCGGCGCAGGCGTGGGGACGCACTGCGCCCAACCCGATGGTGGGGTGCGTCATCGTCAAGGATGGCCAGGTGGGTGCGTGTGAGTCTGCCGGATGGCATTGGCTCTTGGCTGGTGGCTGGTGCCTTCCCATCTTCAATTTCTGGGCCATACATCCATCCGGCAGCATCGTAGTATACGTTTTCCGTGTCCATAGTATGTGCATTCTTTGCAGGTTGGCCCGTGTACCACCCGACGCCCATGTGTATTGCTACCGCTGCTGCATTGTCCACAATAATCGTCTCGCGTATTCTTGGCCCTGGCCTCCCCTTGCAGTATTCCCCCCCTGCCTCCCCAGCAACTCATCCCCAAGGTCTGCCGTGCCTTGCCATGCCCGCGCCTGCCCCGCAGGTGGTGGGTGAGGGCTTCCACCCTAAAGCAGGCGAACCCCATGCCGAGGTGTGGGCGCTGAGGGCGGCGGGGGATGCAGCCAAGGTATGCTGCACGCCGTCATGCTGCAGAGAGCTAGCATGTACCCTAAACTCTTCGTGAAGCCAGCAGTCAGGCATGGGCATGGGCATGGGCATGGGCATGGGCATGGGCATGGGCATGGGCATGGGCATGGGCATGGGCATGGGCATGGGCATGGGCATGGGCATGGGCATGGGCATGGGGGTGGGCGGGGGCGGGGGAGGGGGAGGGGGAGGGGAGGGGAGGGGGAGGGGAGGGGAGGGGGAGGGGGAGGGGAGGGGGAGGGGAGGGGGAGGGGGAGGGGAGGGGAGGGGAGGGGGAGGGGAGGGGGAGGGAGCGGGGGCGGGGGCGGGGCGGGGCGGGGGCGGGGCGGGGCGGGGGCGGGGGCGGGGGCGGGGGCGGGGGCAGGGGCGGGGGCGGGGCCGGGGCCGGGGGTGGGGGCGGGGGCATGGGCATGGGCATGACCCAGCATTACCTGAACGCGAAGACAGCACGTACCCAGCATGGCGCCAGCATGGACAATTCATGGCATGCGGCGCACACCTGTCCTCTGCACCCCTTGCGGATTGATCCTGCAACTTATCAGACATGTCTGATAAGGCGCACAGGGCTCGCCATCAGGCCTCCACCTATAGCTTGGCAAGGCAACCACTGCCACCACGGGTTTATTTATTTGTTTTTTTAATTGTCAAGAAAAGCGGCTGGCGTGAGGTGGCTTTGCTGGTCTAGTCTGCCTGGTGTGTTTCCTAATGCGAAAACAACCGCATTCTACACCAGCCTCTGCGGACAGTTAAAGCATCCACGTAGCCAAGGTCTCTCATGCCCTGCCCCATTGCACACTGCCAACTGTCCAAAACAGGCTCCTCCGTCAGCAGGTAAACCTCAGCTCCATGTTTGCCGAAACCACCTGCCTTCATCCCGCGGATCTCTGTGCCATGGATGATACCGCCACCTGCCACTTGCCCCCTGGGCGCTTGCTCCAGGGTGCCACCGCGTACGTGAGCCTGGAGCCTTGCAACCACTTTGGGCGGACCCCCCCTTGCAGCCAGGCGTTAGTCAAGGCGCAGGTGAAGAAGGTGCGCTTGGGCGCAGCGCACCTTGTGGCCCCAATACCAGTGGCCACAATACCCACCACACCCACCACACCCACCACACCCACCACACCCACCACACCAGGGATGCTGTAGCTACGGTGGAGTGGCTACAAGCGAGGCAGCCGTTGGTAGCCCTTGTCAAGGCACTGGGTTGGGGCTGTGGGAAGGGTGGCGGCAGGCGGCTGGAAAGTAGGCACTATCTCATAGTGAGCACATTAAGCATCGCATGGTCTGGACACATCGGCTGCCTCATGGTCGGGTCTGGGCACATCGGCTGTGTCATGGTCGCGCACAATATACTGGCGTTGGGGATGATGGAATCGGTTATGTGGGCGCTGCACGGGGGGCACTGGCGGGTGTGTGCCTGTGCCTGTGTGAATGCGTGTTGTGGGCGTGGTGCCTGTGCCTGGGCGTATGCCTGCTGCGTATGCGAGTGCTGGATCAGGTGGAGTACGCCCATGCACGCATGCAGAGTTGCAGACTTGCAAGGAAATTGTTTCTGTTGGGCCATGGCACTCGTATTCCTTTGGCAGCTCACTGGCTACTACCCCAGTGGCGCGGAATATCTCTGTGTTGACCCCACGCTAGATCTATTAAGTGGTAGTACGTAGGTTGGTTCACATGAAGCAAAATGCTGCGGAACCTGCAGGACCCTTGCTTGCTCGTCGGCTCTTGGTGGCCCTCACTGAACGGCTAATCTCGGTTTCCTCCCTGGCAGGTGGTGGTGGGGATGACCGACCCGGCACCCTGGGTGAGCGGGCAAGGGATGCAAACGCTCAAGTGTGCCGGCATTGAGGTGGTGTCAGGTTGGTTGCTTGCGCGTGTACAGGCATGTTTTCGTATGCACGGGTCATCCTTCAGCATTTTAGCATGGGTAAAGATTTTTCCCGGCCACTGCACGTGTCCTACCAGGCTTTGTCCTCATGCCATGACATTTTCTCATCCTGTGGCCACTTGTCTCAGTTTCCATGCGTCCGATAGAGCAGAGGGCTTGCGCTGAGTCGGGTAGTGGCGTGATATCTTTCGGGGGTAGATGACAGCAAAGCGGGCAGTTTGCCTGAGAAAGCCAGTTGGGCGACCTGCGTGGCACATCCTCTGCCTATTATTATCATCATCATCATCATTATTATTATTATTATTATCATCATCATCATTATTATTATTATTTATGTTGGTTTCCGTTTGCCTGATGCTGCTGGATCCCTGGACCTCTTATGGGTGGCTGCGTACCATGGCGCTGTGTGGCACGATGTGCTGACGTGGACCATGGTGCGATGTGCTACCATGAACAAGCAAGGCCATGGTATTTTTCTGTTGCCTATGTGTTTGGGAACATCTTTGGCGTTGTTTGGGAGCATCTTTGGAGTCGTTTTGGAGCATCTTTGGAGTTGTTTTGGAGCATCTTTGGCGTTGTTTCGGAACATCTTTGGCGTTGTTTGGGAGCATCTTTGGAGTTGTTTGGGGACATCCCATCGCTTGCCTTGCCTCCTTTGTTTCCCCCTTGTAACCGCGTTTGCGTAATCGCTGAGGATGCTAATCGACCTGCCAGACCAGCAATCAGCTGATTATATTGTCAGCACTTGTACATAATGCGTTTAACTCAGGCGGGCCTTGCCTGGGATGGCGATTGTCTGGCCCCCATGGCAGACGTGGAGCGTGACGCCTGCGCCGCGATCAACGAGCCGTTCATCCACCGCATCCTGCACAAGCGGCCCCTGGGCGTTCTCAGGTGCAGTGGCAGCGCCAGCAGACAGTCTAAATAATGTGCCTGTTCAACATGCCTGTTCAGCAGACAGCCTAAATAATGTGCCTGTTCAACATGCCTGTTCAGCACACAGCCTAAATAATGTGCCTGCTCAACATGCCTGTTCAGCAGACAGCCTAAATAATGTGCCTGTTCAACATGCCTGTTCAGCAGACAGCCTAAATAATGTGCCTGTTCAACATGCCTGTTCAGCACACAGCCTAAATAATGTGCCTGTTCAACATGCCTGTTCAGCAGACAGCCTAAATAATGTGCCTGTTCAACATGCCTGTTCAGCACACAGCCTAAATAATGTGCCTGCTCAACATGCCTGTTCAGCACACAGCCTAAATAATGTGCCTGTTCAACATGCCTGTTCAGCAGACAGCCTAAATAATGTGCCTGCTCAACATGCCTGTTCAGCACACAGCCTAAATAATGTGCCTTACAACTGTGCCTGTAAATAATGCCTGAAAAACATCGCAGATGAACATGCCTTACAACCATGCCCGCTCCAGTATTCAACAAACTATTTCACACACATGTCTAGGGGGAGACGTTGCTGTGCTGGCCCCTGGGAGGTTATATGGTTTCCATGCACGATTGGGCCGCGCCGCGATTCTAGGGTCCCTGGCACAGGTGTCTTTGGAGCCATGTACATCGCATCATGCGGCGAGCTGTTTCCCCTCCTAGAGACACCCTGTGTGCCTGAGACGTCCCCTCTCTCCGCCTCTCTCATGCCCCCACCCCCGCGGTATTCCCAGCCAGTCAGCTGTCCCGATCCCATGGCAGGCTCGCTTGCAAGTTATTCTGCCTACCGCTGTACCACCATCCGTGCGGCCTACCGCTGAACCATCATCCCCACTGTCTACTGCCGCACCATCATTCCTGGCTCCTGCTGTCGGCTGGTGCCATGCGCAGGTGTAGCCTCGACCCAAGCGGGAATGTGCTGGCGGCCGGCAGTGACTGCAGCGGACAGTACCTGGCAGACCTGCGCGCGCTGGCTGACATGGTGAGGGGGCTGGGCGCGTGGCTAGATGTACAAAGCTCACCTCTTTACATCGCCAACTCTCCAGACATGGTAGGGCGAGGGGGCAAAACTGCTAGCATGGTGACAGGGAATAGCATGACCCATTTCCTGCCCCACCCTTCTCCACTCTGACCTGACCTGCCCGACCCTCCGCTTCCCTGCCCTGCCCTGACCTGGTCTGCCTTGCACCAGTTGTACGAGGCGGTTGTCATGGTTGTCGTTTTGCGACCAGGAATAGGGCAGCTGATTACCGCCGTGGTTTTGCACAGGCCTCTCCCGTGGCAATTTTGCATGCTCTGCTGGCACTCACTGGTGTGGGACACGGGGCTGCGCTGTAGCTTGCTGTTGGGACGTTTGGATGAGATCGATTGATGCATCTAGTTTTGCATTTCCATGCCATTGACCCTGTGTTTTCCACTTTCCTTTTCTTCCTTGTCCCGTTTTGGGGGATGCTGGCACATACTTCCACCCTCACAGGTGGTTATAGACGAAGACACGCTCCTGGCAGGCGCCGACCTGACGCTGACATCGACACGCCCGGGGTGCAAGCAACCGATGCGTGTGGTACGTGCTTGCGCCGCCATGCTGCCCGTTTCTGGGTGTTTGTTGCAGCTCATCATGCGATCCTCCTTCCCGGCACCTGTACCTCAGGCTCGGGTGCAACCCTTGGACTGGATGGAAGCCTCTTGTGTCTCCTGGTGTCCTTTCCTGTGGTCTATTCGTGGTGCCTACTCCTGTGGTCTATTCGTGGTGCCTACTGTGATGTCCTCATGTTGTCCACTCCTGTTGTCTATTTGTGTTGTTATTAGCGATCGGATGAAGTAAGCTGGAAGCCAGTCGGCTGTAAAGGGTTCAGTTTGTCAATTGGTGGTTCATTAACCAACAAGCAAGCATGTGTGTGATTACATGGATTTGGACAATTTGCCTTGTGGGTATGCTATCCGCCCATAGCGGTTCATTCATGCATTGTTAAGCTTGGAAGTGGTGGGAAAATGCCAGGCTTCATTCCTTCTCATTAAACATAAATGCTCCATGCCTTAAAACCAATGAAGATCACAGTTACGCATTTTGCGCGTATTCTGCTAGGCCCGACGTATTCGCCCCATTTTTTGGGCCCGGCGTATTGTACCATGTACCTGTGTTTGTTACCGCGGCAAGTGTTGCTAGCACAGCTCGTGCATTCCTGTGAGGAATCTCTGCCACTTAGCATCCAGGATGGCCAGTTGAGGATACTCACGAACCTCACACTACCTGGTGGCACCCCAACTGCAGGTGCTTAGCCGCAGCTTGCGCGTGGCAGAGGAAAGCGCAGGGTGCCGCCGGCGCGCTGTTTGGGACGTCTCGGCCGCGCCCGCGCTGGTGATCACTCAGGGACCAGGTGGGGAGTGTCACCCTGGGCCAGGGACCGGTGCGGCGCGCGATGAGGGTGCAGCAGCCAGCAATAGCCCCACCGCGTTCCTGGCATCGCGCGGCGTCGACCTCGTGACGTTGCCGGAGCTTACACCGGCTGCCGTCACGGACCACCTGTACACCCTCGGTGCCAACCTGGTGCTGTGGGAGGTGCCGCCCTCGTCACCCTGGGCGCGCGCGGCCATCGCCGAACGGGTCGTATCCAAGGTGGCTGTCACGTCGCCTCACAGGTGGGACCCAGGGTCCGCCCGGGCCGCGCTGTCGGCCGCAGGGGCGGCACTTGGGCTTGGCACGGATGCGGGCGTGGGGGAAGGGTATACATCCCAGGGGCAAGCACGGGAGGGCGCAGGGATGGAGGCCGTGTGGAATCTGCGGGCCAGCTTGGGTGCGGTACGTGCCCACTAGTAAGTTCCCAGTGCAAAGGTTGCTGAAAAGTACCAGAGGTAGAAATGATTAGCCCGTTCATGTTGTGCCTGCCATGTTTCTAAATTATTGTTTACTGGGGGGCCGGGGGGTAAGGGGGGGGGGGGGGGCAAGGCGGGATGGAGGGGCCCCAGGATGCACCTTGTGGCTACCGGTGTTGGTTGGTTGGCTCCCTGGCATGCCACGTGGCGGCTGGCTTGGTGCCACAAGTATGTGATGAATGTGGCTTTTGCTTGTTAACTGGCTTGTGAGTACTGGCATGGTCTAAAGTCTGCAGTATTTTGTGCGGGCCACCGCGTTACTTAAATAGTGTTTTATTACTGCCTGCTCTGCCGGGGGCATGCAATAACTAACTTTAGGGCCATGTTGGAGGGCATGATGTAGCGGGCCCACCAGCCAATGACAAAATAGATTGAGGGAAAGGAAGTAAGGCGACACAGGATGGCAGCAACCTGCCTATTTGCTGTCTCATTTGGGCAAGTATGCTGCAAACTTACTCAACCTTTTGTGCCTGACTGTGGTGCTGCAACTGGCTTGTGTGCACCAATGGCGTCCATGCCTTATCGGATATGCCGACAGCAAATTGCGTATGCTGAAGAAACCGTGGTGTGCGGGTATCTTCATGAAGACTGAAAGTGCCTTCAAGCCTTTCAATATCTGGCCAAATGGGGCTTGGTTTGTTCGTACGAAAATGGCTCGGGACGTACTAGGCTGGAATTCTAATTCCTTGTATGTAACAGTGTTTTTGTATGTGACAGTGTTTTTGCTAAGGTACCGGTTCCGGTAATTCTCCGGTAATTACCGGTGCCCCCCCGGGCGACCGGTAAGCCCCCCCCGGCCGACCGGTATGCTATATGCCAAGATGGAACCCCCCCCCCGGCCGACCGGTATGCTATATGCCAAGCAGGAAACCCCCCCCCGTTCGACCGGTATAAGCCATTATGACTTGTCCGGGCTGCCCTGGTCGACCCGGAAGCTTTACATGCCGGCCGGGGTTCCCCGGTTTCCCCGTCAGACAGAACCGGCTATAACACAATATCAATTTCTATTAGTAAGTGTTGACTATTCCCGGCATTTACAAAACGTTTGCACATTGCTGCCATGCTAACACCTCCACGAAATGTAAACGCCGACACAGCAGCGCCCTGCTGAATGCCCGACAAAAACCAGGGCGCCAGGGAATGAAATCTCGCGCTAGTCTGATTGCAGCTACAACATACCTTACTGATCAACATAAAATAGTAATGTGTGACCCTCAGATGCAGTATTTGAAAAATAATCATGGGCAACGGCTCGTCAAGGCTAGGCAATTTTGCACAAACATTGCTTGCTCGCGACTCATCAGTTGTCGTTGTTGTTGTTGCCCACCGGTGTGAGCTTGACCAGCACAACTAACGTTGTTGTTGATGTTGTTGCCACGTCGCAAATGGGCAGCAGAGATTTGTAGACTGTCTGTTGTTAATTAATTAATTAATTAATAATTAATAGACACGTGACTGCGTCACGTGAGCATAAGTCCTCAGTGGGAGGGGAACATGGGATGGAATGGATGGTATAAGCTATCTAGGTCCTAGTTACAGGGGTGTGGGCACCGCGGCCCGAATCGCTATGAATGCCATACTTGGTCACACGCGGAGCCCCCACAGGCTTGGGGGTGGTCTCCTTCATCACTACTTGCCATCTATCCTTGCGCACCATCTGCCTCCATATTACAGACAAACCAGGAGGCTGCCCGGGGGTGAGCCCGTCACGTCTAGTGTAGCACATGTCCATGCCGAGTCTATCACGAAAAGTCCACGGGTGGCGGCCCTGCCGCGCGCGGCCGGGGGCACGCCAGGTGAGGACATATCGCCCAGGCTGGGCGGGCTTGGTGCCAGCTAGTCTATCTGATGTATCTACCTGATCTGTGCGGGCCAGGTGCCCGGCTAGGCCCAGGCGCCTGTGCCTAATAATGTGGGAAACATAGGGCAAATCAGCGTACAAATCCTCATTACTAATGTGCAAACCAAAGGGGATGTTAAGGGCCTTGCGCAGCATCTTGGTGACGGCGCCGTCGAGTCGTTGCTCCAGCTCCTGCATCAGTGTCCACGTCTCGGCGCCGTAGGTCAGGATCGTCAGAATGACGACCTTGAAGAGGTCACGCTTGACGATCCGGGGTAGGGCGGGGTTGCTCCACCAGCGGCGGTGGTCATGGAGGTGCGCCCACGCCATGCCGATCCGTGTCGTCATGTCGTCCTCGCAGTCAGGAAGCCAACTGCCGAGCAGCTTGAAGCGGCCTGAAGTAGGGTAGTTGACCTCGGCATCGTCTAAGAGGCGGAGTGTGGGTGGGGGCCCTGCCATGCCGAGGGCCAGGGCCTCCGTTTTGGGGCTGATTTCTAGACCAACCGCCCGAGCCTCGAGCGCCAGGCAGTCCAGCCAAAGTTGGGCAGACTCCGGCTTCTCGATGAGCGTGATGTCGTCGGCATAAATGAGGTCAGCTAGTAAATTCTGCTTGTTAGTCGGCCCCCCTTCCCCAAGCTCGTTCGTGATCGCTAGGCCAGGGGCACGGCCTGCAATGCTAGCAAAGCGAGCACGTGCCTGGCGCATAACATAATCCACTACAATAATAAACAGGTACGGCGACAGGACGCAACCCTGCCAGACGCCGGTCTGCAGTGGGCAGGGCGGGGTTATGCCGTGCTGAGTGCGCACCGAAGTGGTGGACCCCTCATACAGCGTGCGGATGACGGTAATCAGGGGAGTGGGGACGCGAGCGCGAGCAAGTACAGCCCATAGAGCGTCCCAGAGGACAGAATCAAAAGCCTTGATGAAGTCGACGAAGATCAGGATGGCGGGAAACTCACCAGGTTGCAGGAGAGCGATTTCCTCGAAGAGGCGACGCGCGACGAAGATGGCCATGACGGTGTTGCGCCCAGGACGGAAGCCCATTTGACTTTCCCCAAGGTGACAGTCGAGAGCAGAACGAAGGCGGTTGAGGATCATGCGCATGAACAACTTAAGTGCGGCGCTCTGGATGCAGACTCCTCTGTAGTTGGCGGGGTCGTCAGGGGAACCTTTGTTTTTGTACAGCATAATACGGTAGCTGTGCTGCCACTCCGGAATCGGCGGCGCGTCGGCAAGCAGGATCCGGTTGCAGACGTCAAGCAGGAACCCCGTGAGCGCCGTCAGCTTAATCACCGGGGCTGGGAGCTGGTCAGGTCCAACGGCAGCATAGAAGCGGAGTTGCTTGGCGGCGGTGCTCAGCTCGAGCTCGGTGAACGGCGGGAGCTCGTTGGGGTGGGCCAGGGGTTCCGTCAGGGCTGGGTACGTGTAGTCCTGCTCAGCGGCGGGTGGCGTGGGCGGCGCAGGGACGTCCGCCGGTGCTACTGCCAGGCGTGCGGCCGCCAGAGGGCCAAGCGGCGGAGGCGGCGGGGGGGCGCCGAGCAGCCGGGACTGGGAGGAATACCACTGGTTGAGCTGCTGCTGCGGTGAGCCAGAGAGCGTCCGCGGCGCCGGCTGCGCGCCGCCGGCGGGCCGTTGGGCGTGACGCAGGCGGGTCCAGGCGTACTTGCCGTGCTGGTCCTTGAGGTGGGCGAAGTACTCGCGGACATGAAGGTCCTCCTGTCTGTTGTTAGACGTGCTAAAAGCAACAGCTGTTGAGGAGGGGCTAAAGTTTCAACTTCAACTTGTGAGAATCGATGTTCCGTACCCTACTGACAAAAGGTGTGGCGCGGTGCAGCTCTGACCCTACAACGAAAGGGTCAGCACAGTCAGCACTGGGCAGTGGGCAGCCGGCAAGTCCAGTCTGTCAAATGCTTAGACTCGAGCGGGTAACAAATGCGCTGCAGACATGCAGTAGGTACGCAAAACGACGTGAAGGTGCTGAGCCGCAAAACATTGCACAAAGTTCACGGCAGTCGAGCCAGCTGACTTTGTTTTGCGTGTTTTTCTAATCCCACATTTTTCGATAGTGCGCTAGAGAAGCGAATCATGACAAAGAAGAAAGAGCCCCCGATTCCCCTGCTGGGCTACAAATTCAAAGACCATTTTACACGAGGCGGTGGCGTTTTAACCTTGGCCAGCGGTACGAGCGGTCGGAGGGCTTTGGGCACGGTCGTTACAGACCAGGCGCAGGCAGGCATGGAGTTAGAAGGGGACGACACTGATAAGAGGAATGTGGATGAGGGTGCCGTAGAGGAGGGCGATGCAGTGGCTCAGCGCACGCACAGCCTGAAATCCATGGCGGTGATGTTCCAGAGCAGGCCATGTCGGAGCAGGTTGTTTCGAATCAGGTTGTTGAAAAGCAGCCTGGCTCCACAACCGGCGATGTTGAAGAACTGCACATGGACGCTGCCCTTCGCATTTAAGGGCTCTCGTTCAACCAGTTTGAAAAGATGAATGGGTTCGAGCGAGCGCATGTGAAATGGACGGACAGGAAGCTGCGCCGGCCTGGCGGTAAAACTGGGAGCCAACATACAAAGAAAGCCTAGATGGCACTTAGTAGCTAGCAGTGACGAAGAACGTGGTCCTCTGTTTTAAAGAGGAACCCGGGTCTCCTTAGGTAGCTTTTCCAACTTCCAATGGCCTATGGGTGTAGGGTGCATGCAAACAGGCAGCATCATGTTTAATGCATGTCCGCGAGTACTTCGCCCACCTCAAGGACCAGCACGGCAAGTACGCCTGGACCCGCCTGCGTAACGCCCAACGGCCCGCCGGCGGCGCGCAGCCGGCGCCGCGGACGCTCTCTGGCTCACCGCAGCAGCAGCTCGACCAGTGGTATTCCTCCCAGGCCCGGCTGCTCGGCGCCCCCCCGCCGCCTCCGCCGCTTGGCCCTCTGGCGGCCGCACGCCTGGCAGTAGCACCGGCGGACGTCCCTGCGCCGCCCACGCCGCCCGCCGCTGAGCAGGACTACACGTACCCAGCCCTGACGGAACCCCTGGCCGACCCCAACGAGCTCCCGCCGTTCACCGAGCTCGAGCTGAGCACCGCCGCCAAGCAACTCCGCTTCTATGCCGCCGTTGGACCTGACCAGCTCCCAGCCCCGGTGATTAAGCTGACGGCGCTCACGGGGTTCCTGCTTGACGTCTGCAACCGGATCCTGCTTGCCGACGCGCCGCCGATTCCTGAGTGGCAGCACAGCTACCGTATCATGCTGTACAAAAACAAAGGTTCCCCTGACGACCCCGCCAACTACCGAGGAGTCTGCATCCAGAGCGCCGCACTTAAGTTGTTCATGCGCATGATCCTCAACCGCCTTCGTTCCGCTCTCGACTGTCACCTTGGGGAAAGTCAAATGGGCTTCCGTCCTGGGCGCAACACCGTCATGGCCATCTTCGTCGCGCGTCGCCTCTTCGAGGAAATCGCTCTCCTGCAACCTGGTGAGTTTCCCGCCATCCTGATCTTCGTCGACTTCATCAAGGCTTTTGATTCTGTCCTCTGGGACGCTCTATGGGCTGTACTTGCTCGCGCTCGCGTCCCCACTCCCCTGATTACCGTCATCCGCACGCTGTATGAGGGGTCGACCACTTCGGTGCGCACTCAACACGGCTTTACCCCGCCATGCCCACTGCAGACCGGCGTCTGGCAGGGTTGCGTCCTGTCGCCGTACCTGTTTATTATTGTAGTGGATTATGTTATGCGCCAGGCAGGTGCTCGCTTTGCTAGCATTGCAGGCCGTGCCCCTGGCCTAGCGATCACGAACGAGCTTGGGGAAGGGGGGCCGACTAACAAGCAGAATTTACTAGCTGACCTCATTTATGCCGACGACATCACGCTCATCGAGAAGCCAGAGTCTGCCCAACTTTGGCTGGACTGCCTGGCGCTCGAGGCTCGGGCGGTTGGTCTAGAAATCAGCCCCAAAACGGAGGCCCTGGCCCTCGGCATGGCAGGGCCCCCACCCACACTCCGCCTCTTAGACGATGCCGAGGTCAACTACCCTCCTTCAGGCCGCTTCAAGCTGCTCGGCAGTTGGCTTCCCGACTGCGAGGACGACATGACGACACGGATCGGCATGGCGTGGGCGCACCTCCATGACCACCGCCGCTGGTGGAGCAACCCCGCCCTACCCCGGATCGTCAAGCGTGACCTCTTCAAGGTCGTCATTCTGACGATCCTGACCTACGGCGCCGAGACGTGGACACTGATGCAGGAGCTGGAGCAACGACTCGACGGCGCCGTCACCAAGATGCTGCGCAAGGCCCTTAACATCCCCTTTGGTTTGCACATTAGTAATGAGGATTTGTACGCTGATTTGCCCTATGTTTCCCACATTATTAGGCACAGGCGCCTGGGCCTAGCCGGGCGGCCTGGCCCGCACAGATCAGGTAGATACATCAGATAGACTAGCTGGCACCAAGCCCGCCCAGCCTGGGCGATATGTCCTCACCTAGCGTGCCCCCGGCCGCGCGCGGCAGGGCCGCCCCCGTGGACTTTTCGTGATAGACTCGGCATGGACATGTGCTACACTAGACGTGACGGGCTCACCCCCGGGCAGCCTCCTGGTTTGTCTGTAATATGGAGGCAGATGGTGCGCAAGGATAGATGGCAAGTAGTGATGAAGGAGACCACCCCCAAGCCTGTGGGGGCTCCGCGTGTGACCAAGTATGGCATTCATAGCGATTCGGGCCGCGGTGCCCACACCCCTGTAACTAGGACCTAGATAGCTTATACCATCCATTCCATCCCATGCTCCCCTCCCACTGAGGACTTACGCTCACGTGACGCAGTCACGTGTCTATTAATAAATTAATTAATCATGTTTAATAACTTAATTAGTTAGTCAGGCCACGCCATGTATGCGTGAGCCAATGTGAGAGCAATACACTGCCTAGTACCGGCACTGCATACTATGTTTTGTAACCTCCTATTGTTACAACGCCATGCTTGTATGCATGCTAAGTTATCATCGTCGCGTGTCTTATTAAGACTGCGTATTACATGTAATTAATTAATTAATTAAACTCGTGCTCCCGTTGGGGAGTCACGGAGCACCGAAGTGCTTTTAATCCCTGCATGTGCACAACAGGAAGAAAGGGCAGAGACCCCCTTTCTCCTTCATGCCAGAGGCATGCGACAGCGGCAATCGGACACGCCATAGACGATCCGGCAAGTGCTGTGGGTGCGATAAGACCCATGTGAGCACGGCTATCATCAGTAACAAGTCTATCATGGGCAAGTAATCTGATCATAGCCAGGACGTAGCATGGCTGTACAAGGGCTAAGCTGAGGCTATGGCTGGTTGTGTACCGAGTGTTAGCGGTGCACGTGACTAGGTATGGTGGCACAGCTAGGCAAACATTCTAGGCATATGGCTGCCATGGCGGCAGTTCGACTAGCAACCAATGGATACAAGCTAGGGCTGTTATACATTAACAAGCTATTCTAGCCCGCAGGGGGCGTCCACATCTTGTGGTTAATCATCAGGTCCCCGCCCCTCCAGTACACCTTGGGCTTCTGGGGGTCCTGCTTATGGCGGAGGTATTCCGGCCACAGGTCGCGTCGCTGCTGCTGCTGAGCGGGGGTCAGGTCGTCGTCCAGCGTCCAGGTGAGGTCGTGCAACCTCTTGCGACGAGGAAGGAACCGCCGCTTGTCCTCAGGGGAGGGGAAGGTGAGCAGGACTGGTGGGCCGGGGAGCCGCCTTGTCCCGTAAGTGGGGAAGGCGGTGGCACCCGCGCAGTTCTAGTAACCTCACCTACCAGGCCCATGAGGGTGAGAAGCTGGTCCTTGAGCTCGTCGGCAAGGGTGGTTGACGTCTCACCGGGATTCTGGGGGAAACGACGCAGCACCACTCGGCACTCGCGGCGAGCGCGGTCAGTGGCCTCGACCCGTTGTTCGGCCTGGCGGTGCCGGTCCTCCAGCTCCTGGCCGGAGCTTTGTGGCGATGGCGTCAGTGGTTGAGGCGGTCGCTGACCATTGATGGCCCTGTCATCTTGGGTCAAAATTTTTTGAGCTCTCCTGGAATTGTTGTGGCACATAATAAGCTGAGAAAGTTTGGCTGGGGTAGTATCCCATTGGTCAACTTCAAAGCCTCCCTTACTAGTGTATTTAAGCCTGTGAAAGCGATCAAGAATGTGCAGTGGCCTGAGGATCAGATTCCTGTGGCTTCCAGTCTTGTGATGCCAGCTGCTCTCCACCCTAGCAGTATTGGTATTACTAAGAGATCACTGGCTGCTCATTCTCCTCTTAGCTATGATCAGCTTGTCCAGGAAATGAGTTCTCCTCTGATGTTTGAGGACTGGAGGCTAGCATTTGCCAAGGCCCTAGAGGAGTGGTTGCAGTTTGACTGCTGTCAGCCTGTGAATTAAGTTCCCCCATACAGTACACGGTTGAAGCTCAGATTCGTCATCTTAAGCGGAAGGAGGTAGAGGGGGTGTCTATTCCCCATGTGAGACCAGTTCTTAATTAATGAATACCGTGGTACTGGGGATCTTCTAGGCGAGGAGTTGTATACACCTGGAATGCTACATGATACATGGCGTATTTTATTGTGCCTGTATGTATGTCGGTATATGCTGAACCAGGGTGCTGATATGTCTTCAGTCCTGCTAGATTTCAAGAGAGCATTTCTGAAGGGTGATCCCAGTGTGGCTCAGCAGGTGTGGCATTGTGAAACTCCATTTCATGTGCCAGTTCCTGTAGCCTGGCAGGCAGAGCTCCAGTCTAGCTACCTGCTTCAGGATTCTGAAGGGTCTAGAAGGTCTCAGGTCAAGTCCCATCATTTGGAGACTCACCTTGGAAGACTTCTTGACTAAGCACTGTGGGTTGAAGGTGTCATCTGTGGACCCATGTTTATTGCTGGGTAGGTGGCATGATTTACCTGTGTATGCTAGCCTGCATGGTGATGACTTGCACTTGATTGCTCCCACTACGTGGTTGAGTCAGTTTGTGCCCATCATTAATGATGCATTTCCTTTGGGAAAAGAATTGTGGCAGAAGCCTGGAGAGGCTGTCACGTTCTGTGGAATGCAGGCTACATTGGTTCAGGAGGGGAGTCAGTGGCTGATTAAGCTGCAGGCGGGCAATGACTACAAGAGTACCATTCTTCAATCTGTTCCAGAGGTCATGACGTCATCCATTGCACCTGAGCTGAAAGGCAAATTGGCCTGGTATGGCAGCATTTGTGGGCCTGGCATGATGGTCCATAGCAGATCCCCTGATGATGTGCTAATCTTGGAGGAGCCTTCCCAGATTATTGCACATGTTAACTTTATAACAAGTCTCCTGGTATTACTTTAGCTGGGATTGATTTGTCTTTGCCATTTTCCTTGGATATCTATGTTGATAATTAATTAATTCATTAATTAATTAGACTCGTGCTCCCGTTGGGGAGTCACGGAGCATTAACCCCGATGGATGGATGGATGGATGGGTGCAAACAGTCCTACCGGTCTAATCTATCTACATATCTAATCTATGTTGATAGCTCCATGGATAGTAGGCAAGTTTCCAAGGTCAGATGCGGGTCAGCTGGCTTGTTTGTGCTTCAGCAACACAGGCCTAGTCTTGTGGCCTGGTATTAAACACGTATGGCTATTTAAAATAGCGCCTTAAGGATTGAGAACGAATGCGAAAGACCTTTGATTTCCTATGCGTCACAGCGCACGATGGTGGCTTAAGAATACTCGTCACACAATACGAATAAGCTCAAACCCGGAAAACCGGTTTCGTATATTACAATGTTACCACACAGATTAAAACACTCAATGCGGGAAGACTTACACCCAGTAGGCGAGGGATTCACACTCGAGCCCACAGGAGATTTACACTCCAGGATTAAGCGATGGTAAATAATCTGTAGAGCAACGTGGTAAATTACGATACAAGGTCCGGATTGCTGGCATAGCTCGTGCCTTCCTATTTTGTCCCTTCGTCCCCGTTGGTGGCTGCGCCTGGCGCTGCCAACCAGGCATGACGTGAGGTCCGCGGGGACGGGCTTCTCGAACCGTCTAGAACACATTAAAGACCAGTACGGCTAGAGGCCTCTCCTGAAAAATATCCAAATGTCCGTAGGTACCATCATAACGCATGTGCAGTGCCACTTGGCTGTCCCGTAACTCCCGTTCAGGCGCTAGGTCTGCCTACGGCGCAAAGGCCAAGTTCGTCAGCAAAACTTCTACACTTACTTCCACACGGATTGCCTCGGCTGCCAACTATACTATGGCCTCGGCACTGGCGCCGGATTACGGTCGGCGCCGATCGACCGGGACGGATAATTTATATTTACCACAAACGGCATGTTGCATCCGTGCAACACACCTCCCCCCCCAACAAAAGAGGCGGCTACTCCTGTAGCCGGGACTTATAAATGACTGTATACATGGTCACTGTTCCCTTCCAGGGCACGCATCGATCGTGCCAATTGTCACCGTCCGTTGGCGATGGTTTACGGCGCCGGGCGGTAAGGGCTCGGGCGGTGACCCCCACGAGCGGAGCCCCCACGGCCATGCCCGCGCAGAGGTGCGGCCGGGCGTTGACGCCGGTGGACACGCTCAGCCGGCGCGGCCTCAGCCGGCTCGGGAAGAGGCAGGCCATTGGCCTGGACTAGGGCGGGCTGGAAGGTGAGTTGCCGCTCGCCGGCGCGTGCATCATGGCGTTTGGCCAGGTTGACATCCCGCAGCGCCTCCAGTGGGAAAACGCTCAAGAAGGCGGCGAGGAACTTGTGTCGGGTGAGGGACACCGAACCTCCTGTCCAAACGATACCGCACCGAATAACTCGCCCATGGACCCCTGGGGCGGGGCGGCCTGCATCAAGGCTGCCAATGCACATGCAAGGAGCATTACGCAAAAGGTAGGAGAAGGGCCGGAATTATGCCAACCCTGCCCGGGCTTTATACTCCTGTAGCAAGCGTGCACAGCCCGTGAGTCCAGCCTCAGCTACCCATGAGTGCTCTAGCTCTGTTTGGGAGAACTTCCACTTAAGGAGGTACTCGCGGCGGCGGCCTCGATTGCGGTGGGCTACAATGTCCTCGACCTCATCCTCGGGTTCGCCCGTCTCGGGGTTGAACTCCAAGGGGGCGGGTGCCATGACACGACCTGGGAAGGTGCTCTTGCGGTAAAGCTTCAGCTGGTCAACGTGGAAAACATTGGACTTCAGCTGCCACGAGTCCGGGATGGCGACAGACACCATCACCTCATTGAACACCTTCTCCACCAGATACGGTCCAAGGAATAAGGGGCGGAGCTTGACCTTCAGGCTGTCCTCGAACTTGTGCGAGAAGCGGCCTTGGTGGGGGCCCTCAATTAAAACCAAGTCACCTGCTTCGATTGCAGGGGTGCGCCTGTCCAGGGTACTTTGGACTCGCGCCATGTACTTGGCACGCGCCTGACGTAGGCCACTTATGGCGCTGGAATGAGCTTGCACCATCCGTTGTACCAGCTCCCGCGCCCCTGCGACTGTGGAGCGTAGCTCCGTTGTCGTGGTGATGGCTGGGGCGGTCAAGAGATCGGTGGGGGTAAGGGGATGCCTGCCTGTATCAAGAAAGAACGGGGTATACCCGTGGGCAGAATGGGGGGCATTATTGAGTGAAAACTCAATGAATCCCAGCACTTCGTCCCAATTCCTCCCGTCTCGATCCAGGTAGTGCCGCAGTGCCTCTTCCACCACCCGATTCACTCTCTCCACCATGTGAGAAGAGCTACTGTGATAGGCCGTACCCATAGACAACTTAGTCCCGACGACCTGAAAAAATGAGGTCCAAAATTTCGACGTGAACAGCTTGTCCTTGTCGGTGATAAATTGTCGGGGCATGCCATGGAGCCGGAACACATTGTTTAGGAACAAGTGGGCACACTCTTCCGCCGTCAGGGTGGCCTTGCAGGGGATTAAATGGCATCTCCGCGTGAGCCGGTCCACCACTACCAGGATCTGAGCATTGCCCGCCTTGGTCTCTGGCAAGGGCCCAATGAAATCCATCATCACCGAGTCCCAAGGGAACATGGGGTCTGGAATTTCCTTTGGAACGCCCTGTTTGCCCGTATTCCGTGGCTTCATGTGCTGGCAGCTGTCACAGGTACTGACATACTCCCGCACATCCCGAGCCATCTTAGGCCAATAGTAGGACCTCCGGGCCCTCGCTAACAGCCTGTCCTGGCCTTGGTGTCCCCCCAAGACGGAGTCATGTAACTCAAATAATACCTCAGCGCGGCATATTTGGGGGACATACAAGCGCCATGAGTCTTGACGGGCCGCCTGGCCACTGACATTCACGTAAAGGAACCCGTTTTGAAACTTGGCTGGGTAGCCGTCCATGCTCTGAGGGCGGGCAGCTATGGCTTCATTTGCCTTGTCCTCAGTGACCGTGAAGCGCGAGATGAGGCGCTCTAGGTCCGAGCTGATGACGACCGTTGTTGCAGTATTTGCCAACGTGAATGCCTCTCCAACGGGCTGCATTGGAGGGTAACTCCTGTCGCCGGCACCACATGGCTATACGGGGCCGAAGTCCTTCCCCCCCTGCGGCTGCGCACGTGCCCTCACGTGCAGGGGTGCTGCCGGCGAGGCGCACGGAATGGTCAACAGTGTCAACCTCCGCGGTTGTGGCGCCACAGAAGAGGAAGGGGCTCATCGGGTCGCTCAAGCGGTCGCCAAAGGGGGCGACGGGACCATGGGAGGGGATCAACGTCGTGGCCAAAACGTCAAGATCCTCATAAAACCAATAGTCGGGGCGACGCGACAGGGCGTCAGGGACCGTGTTGTCAAGGCCCTTGACATATTCGATCTTGAACGGACCGAACTGTGCCAAATATTCAAGCCAACGGGCTTGGCGTGGCGTAAGCGTGGGCTGCGTCAACAAGTGCGTGAGGGGCCGATGGTCGGTCTGGATGATCAAGCGGTACGGGTCCGCAGGGTCGGGTTCGGCCATGGCCACGTTGAACTGAGCACCCAGAAGATGGTGCCGCCAAGTATGGCAACAGTACACCACGGCCAACAACTCTTGCTGATGGACCGGGTAATTTCTTTCGGCCGGGATCATCGTCCGGGAGATATACTCGACCGGTTGGAGACCGAGACCATGGTCTTGGAGCAGCACACCGCCAATAGCAACCTTGCTAGAATCGCTATTGACCACGAATGGCTTGGTGGGATCCGGAAGGATGAGGACAGGCGCAGTGGCGAGCCTGGCCTTCAGCAGGTCAAAGGCCTGTTGACACAGGCCTGACCATTCCCACGGTACGTCCTTCTTGAGGAGGTGAGTAAGCGGGGCCGCAATGGTCGCGAAACGCGGGATGAAGCGGCGATAATACGATACCAAGCCCAAGAAGCTGCGCAAGGCGCGAACATTCGCGGGAACAGGCCACTGTTGGACGGCGGCGACCTTATCGGGGTCCGTGGACACGCCCTTGTCCGAGAGAATGTGGCCTAGAAAGGGGACGCTGCGGCCTGATTCTACCTTGCTGCGGCGGGCGGACAGTTTATTATCCGCCATGATCTGCAGAACCGCGGCAACATCCTCCAAGTGCTCCTCGAACGTGCGAGAGAAAATGAGGATGTCATCCAAGTAGATGGCCACGCAGGTGCGTTTGTACGGCTGCGTCCCCGGGTCCCACGGGATAGTCGGGTCGCGCAGGTCTGCCGAGACCTGGGGCAGCCGACTAGTGCCCATCACCGACCTAAAGAGGTGGTTCATGAGCATCTGAAAAGAGGCAGGGCTGTTACACAAGCCCATGGCCGCCACGCGGAATTGGTAATGGCCAAAAGGCGTGGCAAAGGCTGTTTTATGGCAATCTTCGGGGGCGATCCGAAGTTGCCAAAAACCGTCTGCACAATCGAGCACCGTAAAGTACTTTGCGCCCTCCACCTTATTAAATATATCATCGATGCGGGGGAGGGGATACTTGGACTTCACGGTGATCGCATTGAGTTTGCGATAATCCGTAACCAGACGCCACTTCCCATTGGGTTTGGGCACCAGCAACACGCCCGCGCTGTAAGGGCTATTGCTGGGCTCGATCAAGCCGGCCTCCAACAAGCCGACCAAGATCTTCTTGAGCTCTGCCAACTCCACGGGCCCCATGCGAAAAATGGGTGAGGTGGTAGGTGGGTGCCCCTCCTGCAAATGAATGCGGTGGAGCACCGGTCTGGCCGGGGGAAACGTAGGTGTTTTCTCCTCAAACACGGCTGAATACTGATCGAGCACTGCGTTGAGTCGTTTCACCTCGTCTTCCGACAAGTCCATGCCAAGCGAGTTTAACGAAACTCCAGCCTGGCATGCTGGGCGCTGGGCCCGCGCGCGTGGGCAAGGGCGTCCAGACGAATGGAGTAAACGGGAGGAGGCTGCCGGGCTCTCATCATCCGCTTGAACTCCCTTTTGGACATGAGAATGTCCGCAAGGCGACGACGGTCACTCTTGAGGGCAGGCGTGTCATCGGTGATGGTCATGCCGTTGGCCGCATACTGCCGCTCAGGTAACCAGAATGACCCATCTGGGAAGTGGGTAACCATGGTACCAAAAGAGACGGTCACCTTGGATATGTGCAGCCAGTCAATCCCTAGGATGATATCAGCCGCTTGTAAGGGAATGACCGTGGCGCGAATGGGCACGCTGGTGCCTTGTACGATAGGGGCCAAGTCCACATAGCCCGGGGATGGCTGAGTGTAGCCATCCGAGTATCGCACGCGCCGAGCAATGGTATGGGGAGTCGGGGTTACTCCCAGGCGCTGCACTATGGCCTCACTGATGAAGGTGGTAGCCGCACCACTGTCAATGAGGACCTTGATGCCCTCCAAACAACGCCCAGAGCCCTGGGGGTCTGGTAGGCTTCCAGTGAAGAGGAGTACTTGCCGCGGGCCTTCGCTAGGCTCCGCTTGCCATTCCTGGGTCTCTGTCACCACATTACATGGTAACAAAACTTGGGCGACTTGTTCATGGCCGGGTAAGGTGTCGCCCGGAGTGCCCTCCCGGCCTCTCAGTCCAACGCCTCTCCTGCAGGCCCCTCGTCCACCGGTGTGCCTCGCAGGTGGCCGGATGCGGCCGCGGAAGAGCCATCATCAGGCTCGGCCGCGTCGGCGGCATCCAGTTGGTTGAGGGCATGCCCAGCTTGCTGGTAGGCGCTTGGGGGCGCCTTGGGTTGTTGGTACAGCCGGGCATTACAATTCGTTCAAGTGGCCCGCCGGAGCGGCTGTACAATTTTTCCCAGTGAGCGCGCTGCCAAGTGTACTTGTGGGCAAATTTTTAGGTGCCCCGTCACTTCGAGGTACTAAAAATTAGGCTACGGCACGAATTCAGCGAATTTCAGCGAATTTTCAGTCGAACCAAAGGAAGTGACGGCAACTACCAAAAAGTTTCCGTTACGAATTTTCAGCCCAACACTCGCGCAAAATGAAGTGACGGCAACTACCAAAAAGTTTCCGTTACGAATTTTCACTCCCACACGTTTGCACAAGAGGAAGTGACGGCAACTACCAAAAAGTTTCCGTTACGAATTTTCAGTCCCACACTTCGCGCAAATTTTAGTAGGGCTGCACGCAAGCTACCTTTCAAAATTTTGCGCTAGTATGGAACGCATTTCATTCGTCTGGAGGAACGCTGCCCGCCAACTACCCCCGTTCAGAATGTTCCGCCGAAATTTACTTGAGATTTGGAAATCTGAACGTGCGCGCAAATTTTAGTAGGGCTGCACGCAAGCTACCTTTCAAAATTTTGCGCAAGTATGGAACGCAATTCATTCGTCCGGAGGAATGCTGCTCGTCAACTGCCCCCGTTCAGAAAGTTGCGCCGAACTTTACTTGAGATTTGGAAATCTGAACGTGCGGTTGGAGTTTCGCGGGAAACCCAAGTTCCCGAGTAATTCACCAATGACGCGCTTCGAACACTTGCCCGCTAAAACCTAAGCAGCCGCTCCGGCTGGCCACTTAAACGAAACGGGATGGGGGCTGTTGGCGCGCTTGTTGCAAGCGTCGGGCACGCTCACCCGCACTGGGAGCTGTGCGCATATTTCGCGCCGGTGGTGGCCTCGAGGCCATTTGCGGGGAGGCCGCTTGGAAGTTGTTGCGTTGCACAGGCGGGGCCTGGTCCAGCGGAGGGAGATCAGGGCACTCGCGTTTGATGTGCCCCACGCGGTTGCAGTGGTAGCACTGAATCCGGGAAGTGTCCAAGGCATTAATGTCCAGGACCTCGCACTGTAGCTCATCCACCCACACGGGGGCGAATCCCAGCTCATTGAGTTCCAGTGCATTCACGCGGGGTTTTGGGGTCCGCTGCACCAAGGGAGCTATCTCCGCTAGGTAGGTCTTGATGTCCTGCAGGTTCCATTGAGCCCAGGAGAGGTGGGCGAATTTCCGCTTCACCTCATCCCGGAATTCGGGTTGCAAGCCCTCATAGAACCTTGCCAAGGCTTCTGGGCCCATCAGGTCATCAACCCGCCCAGCTAGAAGCTCGAACTTGGTCATATATTCCCGATAGCTCAGGTTCCCCTGCTTGAACCCCCCAAAAGCCTCCCGGTCCAGCTTGTCTTGGTCGGGTGGCAGGTACTTGGCCCGTGCTCGCCGAAATAATTCCGCCAAGCTGCTGGGGAAGCCATTGGCCAGGGCGCTTTCGCAATGGAGAGCTTGTCTCACATCGGGAGCCAGTGCCTCGCTGGACACCAGCTTGACCTTGATATCCTCGTCCAAGAGCTTGCGATTGTATGTCTCCCAGATGTCGATCTTCTGAGACACTGCAATCTCCCAAGCCTCAAACTCTTGGTAGGAGCAGTCGGGTTTAAACTTGGGAATATCCGACAGCTTGGGCAACGGTGGTAGTCGCCCTGCATTGTGAGTATCATCGTCATGATGGCCCATGATACTCGCGGGTCTCCCGGGCCTGGCCACACCTTGCCAGGTGTGCCCACGCGGGTAACCTGCCGGGGGGCTGCACTCATCCTCACCCGGGTGCTCATACCCATGTGGGTAGTGGGCGCGGCTTGTATAATGATGGGCGGCGGTGGCCGCTGGGTGCTGCGCTCGTGGGTCACCTGGAGCCAGGCGGTCGTATGCTGAGTTGGGGAGGGGAATCGCCTCCCCTGCGACCCCGAAGGAAGACCGACTGGTCCGTGCGGTGCCCTGGCCCTGCCCAGCCATATTTGGCGAGGCATGGCCGAAGGGGCTAGCCCCAAGGGGTCCAGGCGCATGATAGGACGCCCGATTCGCAGCGCGGCGAGACCGCGATCGGCTATCATACAAGGGTGGCGCCGGGGCGCTGCTGGGCCAAGTGGCCAATGTAGGTTGCGGCAGCACCGTAGGCAGGGCCCCACTCCTACCGTAGTGCAGGGTAACATTATTCCCCTGCGCCCCCGCGCCGGCTCCTACACCAAGGGCCGGACCCGCCGACACTCCCGCGATGGATGTCCCACTTGGTGGTCCATTAAGGGGATTCACTACGGGGCTATCAGGTGGTGCGCCGGCAGCCGCCGAGGAATTCTCTCCCAAACGTGGGTTTTGTGCTGGGGATGACCCCCTAGAGCCACGCTCACTACTCGGGCGTGAGTGATTTTGGGTAGCTCTCTCTGCCGCCTCGAGTGCTGCCCCGAGGGAAGGGGCAGGAGAGAAGCGATGGGCCTCTCGTCGCCCTCGCTCAATACCGTCAGCCATCGCGTGGTGGCTGGTACAGTGTGAAACAATGTGCCTTTAGTCACCTTGGCGGGATGACAAATTAAGCACAAAAAATACGTCAATTAAAGGACGTGAGATATTACTGCAGCTTGCCGGAGCTGACAGTAAGTATCCCAGATATAGGGTGTGAGGCAATGGCCAAGACGCCAAACAATGCGTGAAATTGCAACCCACACAGCGTTTCCGTTTAAAGCACGCAATATAAGGAGATTCGTTTCCGGACGAATCCCTTAGGTCAACCGGACAAGGCCAGGTTGGGGCATGCAAGAACCGCAATATCCCCTAAATGGTCTTGCGGCCGATTTTCCGCCAAAAATCGAGTTCCAGCCGATGCATCGGCCCCTTCTCGGGCGACCAAATGCCGCGAAAACTATTGAGAATTAGGAAAAGTTTAGCTGAGAAGATCGAAAGTTTATAAAATACTCTAAAGCATGGTATATGGGTTTGCATACTTCTGACAAAGTTATAGAGGTGTTCTGGCCGGTCAAAGTACAAGGGGTCAGGGTACTTTTTCACGTACAACGTGCATTCCGGAAAACGACGACCTGGCCATGGCGGCTTGCGCCCACGCATGGCATTTACGTTTTCGTTCGAATTTTCTGACCAAACTTAGGATATTGATTTTATACGTCCTAAAGATTATACAGGCCAATTTCTGGTTCGCGGGAATGCCATTTGATAGGTGTCGGCAGCGTTCTTGCTGGAAAATACTGCGATCAGGCCGGCCGATAGAAACGTTGACAGCAATACCTTTCCGGCGTATTTTAAAGGATATATCGGTTTCTTTGTACTTATTATGATACATATTAGTCGTAAACGTGCAAGGGTGGCCAGAAATCGCCGAATCCAGCGACCATGCTGCACAACTTTGGTGTGCCGAAATGCGCCATTTTGCGGCCACCGCCTGGGCCAAGGTAACGCCATCCATGCCTGGTAAAGCTTAAGCATCGTTTTCCTATCGATGTTTGACGTTTTTATATACGTTCTAGCTTGTGTAGCACATTCTTTTTGCATTATTCATGCTCTTTCTTGACCCTGGCCTGGCCCCTTTCTAAAACACCCTTCTTAGATGCTTCCCTCAGTCAGTTGACCTGCCACAGGGTGATGGTGATAAGTTTTAGAGGCTGTATGGGTTTGAATACCTCCATATATGTTTGTTATACATTTCCCATACACATATTGCATGAGTGTGAGGCAGTTGGCTGGTCTCTGTGGCATCATCAAGCACGTAACTGGTGAGTAAAAGCTTCCCATTGACAGCATGTGCCACCAGGTGTGCTGGCCATCACCTGGCAAGCTATAGCAGCTTAGGCCTAGTTTATCCTTGCTAGGGCAGGCTGAAATAGGCTCAACATCACTAGTTTGTTGGTGGCTGCCTCCTAGAATGCATGCCTTGCGTAGGGTATCCATACCACGTTACCTACGTGCATGGACAAGGTAGCACCTGCACATAGGTGCCATGTAAGGGCAGTGTGATGATGCAGTTATGTTTCCCCATCATTGTGGAAGGGAAATGTATTGTTTGGCATGGTTGGTGGCCATATTAGTAGGTAGTATGCCCACCCTTACCCCCTTGGTTGCTTTTTACCAACGGTACCCCTATGGGCTGTACTGGGTGTAACTGCTGGTATACCCACCCAAATGATGACCCCAATGGCTCAAACTGTTCAGCAACTAATTGTTTATCATCTCTGAAGCGGTAGGTGCCTAGGTCTTATAACATAATTCAAAATGCACATTCTACCAAAAATGAAAACGCGCGTCTTGACCCCCCTGACTTTGACGGCAGTTAAACATGGCCTACCCTGCATATATGTGAGGTTGTGATATACCAACCCGAAGGGCAACTCATGGACATGCTTGGCCCCCAAGGACAGCCATTGGATATGGGTAGGTTGGATGGCATCTGGTTTGCAAAATTGTGAAGATCCAGCCGATTTATCGGCAGGATCTCAGACCATTTAGGGGATATGGGTAATGGGTATGGGCAGTTAGGATTGTGGGGATCCGACCCCCACAATGAATTACTGCAAGCGGAATTAGTAAGGGTTCCGGCCCTTATATAATTCCGTTGCTGATCCGGATCAGATTACAGAAAAACGGGACGGGATAGAGGCCACTAGGAAAGTTTCCTCCGAGTCCAGTTTAACACGTATGGCTATTTAAAATAGCGCCTTAAGGATTGAGAACGAATGCGAAAGACCTTTGATTTCCTATGCGTCACAGCGCACGATGGTGGCTTAAGAATACTCGTCACACAATACGAATAAGCTCAAACCCGGAAAACCGGTTTCGTATATTACAATGTTACCACACAGATTAAAACACTCAATGCGGGAAGACTTACACCCAGTAGGCGAGGGATTCACACTCGAGCCCACAGGAGATTTACACTCCAGGATTAAGCGATGGTAAATAATCTGTAGAGCAACGTGGTAAATTACGATACAAGGTCCGGATTAGCTGGCATAGCTCGTGCCTTGCCTATTTTGTCCCTTCTTCCCCGTTGGCGGCTGCGCCTGGCGCTGCCAACCAGGCATGACGTGAGGTCCGCGGGGACGGGCTTCTCGAACCGTCTAGAACACATTAAAGACCAGTACGGCTAGAGGCCTCTCCTGAAAAATATCCAAATGTCCGTAGGAACCATCATAACGCATGTGCAGTGCCACTTGGCCGTCCCGTAACTCCCGTTCAGGCGCTAGGTCTGCCTACGGCGCAAAGGCCAAGTTCGTCAGCAAAACTTCTACACTTACTTCCACACGGATTGCCTCGGCTGCCAACTATACTATGGCCTCGGCACTGGCGCCGGATTACGGTCGGCGCCGATCGACCGGGACGGATAATTTATATTTACCACAAACGGCATGTTGCATCCGTGCAACATGGTACAGTCGTTTTCAAAGAAGGGTTGTTGTGAGTTCAGGTGTCTCTGAGTGCAGAGCCATTTGTGAAGGGATTCAGTCCAGTTTGTACATCAAGGAGCTGTTGCTAGCTATGGCTTCAGTAGTTGTAAGAGTGAGGATGCCACGAATTCCGCCATGGTTCTTGCAGGAAGTTGCCTTTATTAATAACAGGAAACACAGACGTAAGTCACGTCACTTCCAAGACTGCACGCAGCACAGACGACAGGGTCGCAGTGCCAAGAGAACGTGCACGCAAGAACTAGCGTCCCGGTGCGACCAAGTCACACATATAGGTTGTTAGGGACGCGTCCAAGTATTCAGCTGTACTGTCACAGCTGAACTGTCAATCAATTGATTACACAGACTCTGGCACGCCTTTGGCGCGCAGATCTATCAATTGTCCATACGGCTAGTCCTGTGGACCTATCCGTACACTACTCAGCATCAATTGTCTCATAGGTCCTGGCGCGCTACAGCACGCCTACCTATCAATTGACCATCAAGTCCTGTACAAGTCCTGTCAACGTCCTGCGGACTATCAAAGTGACACTTGTACATCCTGTGTCCGTACGCGCCCACAGTGGCGCGCCGGGTACTGTCGGCACAGCCTAGGAAACGTCATAACTTTTACGTTCCTTAACCAAATGAGGCGTTCAAGGTGCCGTTGGAAAGAGCGTAACAATCTCTATCCATCTAACGTAAATCCTTTACGTTAACTCCAATCCCTTCTTTTCTTTAGGGATCACATCCCCTGCCAGGGACCCTTGAAGTAGCTTGAAATGTCCTTCACTCCAGCTTGAAGCTTGAACAGATGTCTTTAATGGCCATTGCCATTCCCCCAGCCTTTTCTTTTAAGGAACTGGAAAAGAAACAGATCTGCCACAGGGAAAACCATTCCATGAGAAATGGATAAAAACCTATGGAAGTGGCATTACAGAGTACCACCAGATATTAGAAGCACACAAAATTAAATACATACAGGTTAATTCTATGAGGTCTTCTCCAGGAATTAATCCCATCACCTCGGTAGAGCCTCCAGTACAATGACCTTCTGGCGGTGAGTTACATTAATCCCAGATACTAATCCCATAAAACCCAGTACATATTCAATATAAGTACAATAAATCCATGACAATTAAAATACCACTTGACAAAGTAAGGCGTATTACAATAGTTTGCCTGTCATTCTCTCAACAGGGGTCTATTGGCGCCCGTCTTACGGCGCCCGTCTACTTGCCAGATGGTAAACTGCCACAGCAAACAAATGACAAAATGAAACACATAGGCAACAATTAAATCCTGCCCTGGGGAACTAGGGAAGTCTGAACAGGCAAACACCTGAACAGGCCAGCTTGTAGAAACATAATACCAGGGAATCGAACCCCGCCCTATAAACCCCAGAATAAAGGTTCCCAGACCATTGTGAGAGGTATGTACAAATATACATTTCTTTTAAAATAGAATACATGGTCTGTAATGGACCTGTCAACCTTGTGTAGTCAACAGCATGAACCCCAGCCAAAACCTGGCTGTATCCTGATTAAAATCAGAGTGAGTGTACCATGGTCCATGAGCCTTAGTACAGACTAAAATACAGGTATTATGCCAGTCACAATGCTGACACTACCACACAATCTGCTCTCCAATGCCCTATAACCATGCACCAGCTTAGACAGCTTGCTGAGATGGGTCCATCAGAGACTGAAGAACCTTGTATTGCACTGCTGCCTTCTGCACTAGCTTGGTCAAAGCATCAGCAGGATTGTCAACCCCAGGGATATGCTCAATATTGGCCAAGGAGGACAACTCCTTAAGAAGGAGATAATCCAAGTCCCTACTTCTGGCCATCTGCCTGTGCACAAACTGCACCATCCCCATGGAGTCTGTTTTTAGAAGAGTGGTAACCTGAAGTGGCCAAGGAGTGTTAGAAGTCATCTGATGAAGCAACTCCTTCAGATAAAGGCTTGTGTGAATGCCTTCACAAATAGCCCTGCATTCTGCCACATCACTGCTGACAGCCACCCGTTTGTGCAGGCGACTAAACCAGCTCACCAAACTCCCCAGGCCTTCCTGTCTGAGCACAAAGAGCCCTGCAGCCCTGCCCCTGACCTTGGAGACCTGCCTGCTGTCCATTGAGCTATCCACATACAGCTCCATGCAAATGGGTTGTGATAAATCCACTGCAGACAACAGAATGCCAGATGAAGCCCTGACCTGATCAGCCACCTTGGCAGACCCTAGCTCCACCAGCATGTCATCAGGCAACCTGGCTATGACCATAAGGTCTGGCCTGGAAATGCCTGCCACCCAAGCAACCATGCCCCTCACCATAGGACACAGTGCCTGTGTGATGGTTGGAGGAAGCTTGCTAATGAGGGTCTCTTGATAATCATTGCCCCCCACCAGCAGCATACGCCATTCTCCCCCCTTCTTCACCAGTGTGGCCTCCATGCCCACAAACAGCAGAGGCTCATTCTCCACCTGCCATTGCTCCCTACCCAGAGGAAACTTGGACTTAATGATGGAGATCAGCTCCTTAAGCCACGACGTGGGAGCTATCAGATGTAGGTCATCCCCGTGCAGCGAAGCATACACTGGCAGGCCTTCCCATTGCCCCAGAAACAGACAGGGGTCTACAGGAGAGACCTTCAAGTTGCAATGCTCCTTCAGGAAACGGTTGAGAGTCTCCCTCCAGATTATTGGACTTGACCTCAGGCCCTCCAGGCCCTTGAGGATTTTAAGGAACTCCGTGTGGATGTCCCTTTTCCATACAGCAGGCACCCTAACATAGAAAGGCGTCTTGCCCTCCCACTTTTCCTGTGCCACATCTGCATCCCCCTCCAGAAATGCCCTCTTGAAGTCTACCACCACTGAGCCATAGTCCAAGCCCTTGTTGAGAAGGCCTAGAAATACACACAGCAGCAGCCTCCAAGTGTCATGCAGCATGCCAGGGGTATACAACTCCTCAGCAGTGCACTCACCAGTACCCTTGAACTCATTCAGCACTGGCCTGACATGTGGTACCTTGACCCCGTCCACCTCCTTCATCTTGATGACAAACTTGAGCTTGAGTAGACGTCGTGCAGGAGGCAGGTCATTGACAGGTTCCACGCATTTCTTGGAGATCCAGTCCTCCCCAGATTTAATCAGACCCAGTGTGACCTGGGGACACATAATGGGAGAGGACATGAGCTTCACCAGGTCTTGGTAGTTGATAGGGCTGTGTCCAGCAAGTGAGTGAGGACCAATGCCCAAACTGCTTGGATGACTAGCAGCTGGCAATATGAGGTCATCAACCAAGGGCTCCTGCCCCTGGCACACTTGCACACGCTTAACCGTCCTGGTTACTGCACGTGATAGGTGAGTGGTCCTGAAATTAATCAGTGGGACCTGACCAGCCCCTTCCTTAGTCAGGAGAGAGGACGTGATCACTACCCCATCCTGGCATAGGAAATTCTGCCCCAGAAGAGCAGGTCCTTGATAGCCCTCCAAGACACAAAAAGCAGTGTCCTGTCCAAGGATAGGAATGAATACCTCACCCAGTACCTTCACGTGTACCCCGCCACTGAAGTCAGACACAAACTGATAGCTGGGTTCAGACATGCTGTACCCTGCTGCAGCCCTGGTCCCAATGATGGAAACCTGAGAATTAGTGTCTACCTCTAAGGCAGTGTCCAGCCCCAGATTGCCATGCCACCTGAGCTTGGCTACCTTGGGCTGCTTCTTGGCTCTTTGTAGAGCCCCAATCAATCCAGCCAAACTTGTCCCCCTGGGCTTGGTTAGTGCCTTGGGCTTGACAGTTGACTCCCCAGCTGTTGACCTTGCAGCCTGTTCAACAAGTACCTCTGCAACCTGGCCAGGGCTGACAGATTCCCCTGCAACAGATGTGGTCGTTGCGTCAGTGATGTCACTTGGGACCTGAAAATCCTGCAGATCCTGTGAGCCTTGTGCCTGACTGCCCTCATTCATCAGGTTAGGCTTGACATATGACCAACTCAGCCGGTGCACATGCTTTGGTTCGTCCTCCATGCTGACCAAACATGCGTGGCTAGCTTCATCAACCTGGGTAACCACCCCAGGACTCCAGCTACCACGTTTGCCATAAAGGCTAGGTTCCTTCCAAGCTAGGACCTTCTGACCCACTTGTGGCTCCAGCATCTTCCAACCCCGGTCCTTCTCCCTCAGCTTGGCAAAGGTGACATGTGCAGCATGTTTCCAGCCTTCCAGCACATGTGGTGGGCACAGGCCATGATATAGACCCATTGGGCTGACAGCAACTCCATCATAGTAGAAGTTAACCCTGCTGTTCAGCTGCTGCTCCACGTTCCTCAGCCATGCACTCCTGACAAGTGCAGGTGCAGACAAGGGTACCCAGTCCTCAGAGATGATCAATTTCTTGACCTCCTGGATTGCCCTCTCGATAGCACCCTGCTGCCCATGAGCCTCCCTAGGTGTAACCAGCAACTCAGGAAGGGTAGGATCACCCTTGAGATGCTGAAACTGCATGTCCACCTGGATCCTTGTGGTAGGAAACTTGGCTCTTACATTCTGCAGGGCAGCCAGCAAGTACCTGTTCTTCATAGAAGGTAAATGCTCCAGCACCTTGTATTTCGTGTACCTGTCCACGCACACCAACAGTTGCATGCCCCTGATGTGTTGGATATCACACTGCAGATCACCAATGCTCTGAGGTAGAGCTTTGGCATGTGATTTCCTGGGCTTGTTGGAGGACAACTGGCACTTACACCGTGAGGCAGCTTGCTGACACGCCTTAAGAAGGGGTGCCCTGCCCATACGGAAGGCAAAGTTGTTTGACAGAGAAGTGGCATGCCCAAACATGTTGTGGATTCGGGCACCCAACTCCTGGTACACAGAGGAAGCAGTCCCTGGCACAGTCAGGACTGTGCTGTCAGGTTGTCCAGCATCACCATGCTGACTTCCATCCTGTTCTGACTCAGAGCCTGAGTCACCCTGCTCATGCCCAACACCTGGACCGCCAGCAGGGACCACATGCATACCACCAGAGGCCTTCACACCCCTCTGTGGTTGTACATTGGTTTCTCTCAAAATGAGAGGTCCACCCTCGTGCCCAGCACGAGGATGCATAGGGTCAGACATACTTACAGCTGCATCAGCTGTCAAGGACGTCTTCATAGGAACCTGTACCTCTCCAGGTGACCTGGGGCCACCCTGAACCTGGAGATCACCCTCTTGTAGCCCAGATATAAAATCTGCATTGGAGCACCTGGCCTCCCCCCTGGGTGAATTAAGGTGTGCAGGGGTTGCCTCAGACAGTCACTGCTCCTTGTTGTCTTCTTGCTGACTGCCCTTTGAAGGCTGGCCCTGGGACTTGTTGTTGTTCTTCTTGTTGTTGTTGTTGTTATTCTTGTTGCTGCCCTGGCCCTGGGACTTCTTGAAGCTGGGACACTCCTTCTTGATGTGCCCCCACCCCTTGCACAGGTAGCATTGTATCTTTGACTTGCCCTGGCCTCCTCCCCCGTTGTCAGGCGCGTTGCCCTGCTTGGGCTTACCACCCACCCGCCTGAACACCGACTTGGAGTGTGACCTCCTGTCAGAGTCGGGTGAATGATCTCCTTTGCGCTTGTTATGGTTGCCCCCTCGTCCTCCTTGGCTTCTGTCAGCCTCAGACGTCTCAATGGAGCCACCCTGGGTACGCCCACCTGCCTGGGTAGCCTTCACTGCTGGCACTCCACCCTCAAACAGCTCCTCTGCCTCGAGTGCTTGTTTGATTATGACCTTGTAGTGTTATATTATAGGTTTCAGCTCGCAGTCACATGGAAATAATTAATGATTGTGTGCCGGTACTTAGCCATTTTGTGGTTCGAGGCGTTCGGGTTAATTCAGCGCATTGGGACTTAGCCGTTTTGAGGTTCGGCTGAATTTTGGCTTGTGTGATCCACAACGATTTAAGTTACGCTGTGTGCGTTATGCCTCGTGAGTTACGCCCTAGACTTTGGCTGTGCGGCACTGGTCCGGTACTGAGGTGCGGACTAGGATTCTGGGTACTGCCGGCTGGCGTGACAAGTGGCGAGATACTGGTGTGTGTCGATTGGTCGGTACTCGGCTGGTGTGTTGTAACGGAGATGTGTAACGGAGATGCGTTCCCAGGCTTGCGTCGGTGCCTAGCGCTGCAGGCTAGCCTAGCCGCCTGACAGACGATGATGATCCAAAAGCCAGCATTGTGTTGCGGCGGTCCAACGGTTGTTGCTGCTATGCTGGCAATGGCTATGGTTGCGCTGGTAAATTAAGCTGGGGGCTTGGCTCTGAGTTTGTAACCTGATTACCGTAAAATTATCATTTAATAAAATTCGAACTCGATTTTAACATGTACTAGGACGGGGTTAATTAATAAGGAAAAACGTAGCAATGTCGGATCAAGAACAAGAAGAGACGGATTCGAGAAAGCGTACTGGGTGGAAGGATTTAAGAAATGAGAAGAATTTGATAGAGCTGTGCAAAACACGAGTCGGGACAATTCCTCTTGATGCGGCAGTGACATTGGTAGAGGATTTCTGTGACAGGTTTGAGGCGTTTGTGGCGGATCATGCAGATAAAACCGAGGATCTGTATGGGCTATTCCGGGATGCCGGAATGTTTAGAGCCGACAACGCCATTCTAGTAAATTGCCTGCGCTCCTGCCGTGACGAGAAAATCGAGGGCGCTGCAATTGGAGGTAGGTTGCGTGCAGCACTTCTTGAATCGAAAGCATCTGCCAAGTCTCGTCATGTTGGCATTTATAATTGGGTGCCGAAGCGTCCCTACACACTCGACCTTCTCGCTTTGAGAAATGCGAGAAACGAGAGTGTAAAGGATGGCATTCCGGTGGTGGAACTGGCGGTGGTGGACCGTTATGTTCGCAATGCCAAGGACCTTAATTTCCAGAATGCCATGGCAGCTCTCAAGCGTGAGAAAGCCGAGGATGATCTCAATAAGGCGATTGAGGTTATCACGGGCATTGTCGAGGGTGAGGAGAGGGACATGGTGGCCCAACTGCGGGCCCAAGGTAAGCTCAATGAGCTGGGTCTGATTTCCCCTGCATTACCGCCTGTCGCTGTGAATTCCATTCCTTCTTCTGGTGGTGCCCAAGGTGGTGCTGCTAAAGCGCCGGATGGGGGCAAGGTGGCCGCCATTGCGGGCGGTGGTGGCTCTAGCGGCACGGGGCCCAGCGGGCCTCGGGGCAATGGGGGCCCGATGCGTAGGGGCAATAAGGGCAGCTTCAGCCGAGCGCAGCGCATGCCTGGGAAGCGATGGCAGCAAGGTAGACAGCAGCCATACCCGCAGCAGCAGCAGCATGCACAACAGCCTGCAGCTGCGTCGCCGTATCAGCAGCAACAGCGCTCGCAGCAGCAGCAGCGTGCACAGCCGGCGGTGCATGGGGCATGCTTTGTGTGTGGGAAGTCGGGACACATGGCAGCCAATTGCTATCACAGGCACAAGGACACTCTCCAGGCACGCAGCAACGCCAACTCGCAAGCACCAGCGGTGTGTCACAGGTGTGGGCAGCCAGGGCACTTTGCCAGGGACACTCACCTGTGCCCAGCGGCCCAGGGCGGTGGCCGTAGGTGACTAGGTGAGGTTGGCATGCGGGCTGGTGCAGGGGAGGCCAGCTCGACCCCCCAGGTGTACTCACCCTACCTGGGTGCTCAGGTGGCGGTGCTAGCAGGCACTAGGGAGAAGGGGGGCCACCTGGAGCATGGGACAGCTGCAGAAGGGGGAAGGGCAGTGTCTCAGGGGATGGGGAATGAGTGGGTTGGAGGCGCTGCAGGGGGGCACACCGCAGCGGGCGGGCCGCCGGTAGGTGGTACCTCACCAGACCCTAGTTCAGCACATGTGAATGGTGCGGCGTGCGGTGAGGCAGCCGGGTCGCTCAGTGTACTTAACATGGCCACACGGTTACACAAAGCACTAGGGCATGGGCATGCGGGTGAGGAGTGGGCAGCCATGCTAGGGTTCACAGACTTAGTGGATATGTGCAAGCAGGTGTGGTTAAGGTGTCGCAAATGTCAGGAGCGGGCACCTAAACCGCACAAGTTCCATGCACGTAGGCCAGAGTTTGAGCGAGGTGTGGTGCAGTGTGATGTATTCATGTATGACGACAGAGACTACGTGCTTGCAGTGGGCAGGTTCTCCAGGTACAAGGTCATGGTGCCACTTGAGCGCAAGCTGAAGGAGCACTTGTGTGATGCATTGCGTCTCCTCAGGTCCAAGTTTGGTGTGGCATCTGTGTTGGAGTGCGATCAGCAGTTTGAGTGCTGTGTGGGTGAGCCGGGTGTGGGGAAGATAGAACTTGCTGGGGTAGCTGACCACGAGCACCAGGGTCTTGTCGAGCGCCACATACAGACATCGAAGCAGGTGATGGCATGCATGGAGAAGATGAGAACAGGCTCGTATCGTGAGAGGCTGGTGATCTGCAATGAGATAGAGCAATGTCTCAACAACCGTGTAATGGTCAAGGTGTTGGGTGGGCAGGTGGCAGTCACGCCTAAGGGAGTGGAGATGGGCTTGTTGTCACCTGAGGCTGTGGAAGAGTACAGGGATTATTTGAGCGATCGTTACGTGCGCATGGTAAAGATGGACCTGCGACGTGGACAGGTTTATGTGCCGTGCGTGAACGCCAGGGTCTGGGCCTACGCGGAGGGCAGTCATGGAAAACGGGGCCTATGGAGAGGTCCCGGTGTGGTCAAGGAGATCGATCCTGATCACATGCTTGCTTCGGTAGCGCTAGAGGACAGTTGCTACGACAAGCTGCTAGCGTGGAAACACCTGCGCCCCTACTATGACGGGCTGGGGCCGCCAGACCCACCCGCTGAGGAAGGTGTTAGGGACCCCAGTGTGCAGGCTGGGGGTGAGGCGGGGGATCCCGGGGCTGCAGGGGGGGTGAGGGAGGGGGGTGGGCCTGATCAACCTACTCGCTCCCTTTCGCCGGAAGCTGGGTTGCCACCTTCCAAGGGCGGTCCCGCTAGCGTGGGGTCGGGCGGTTCGGGGGTTGCCCCAGCCGTTGACGACCAGGAGAAGCAGCGCGCCGCGGTACTAGCCCGCCTAGTGGAGCGCCTGCAGGAAGCTCGACGCGCTGCCACGGTGGGCGAGCAGCGGCAGTTGGGGGGCAACATCTCGCGGGCCGGCAAGGAGCGGGTGGCCGAAGGTGGGATGGTACCACGGTCCGGTGAGGCGGGTGAGCCAGCCGAAGGTGGGGTTGCACGGGCCGGCGATGCTGGGGCATTGACCGCAGGTGCGGGGCAGCAGGCTGGTGGCGTTGGCGGGTTGGCCGACGCGGGGCCTATATTGCCGAGTGAGGGCGACAGCCCCATGGACGACAGCGAGGCTGTCGAGGAGAGAGGTGAGCCAGGTGAGCTGGTGGCTGCGGTCTCTAAGCTTGCCAACTGGTATTCGGACGGGCTGGGTAGTTGTCGATTGGAAGTGGACACTGACGCGGTGGTGTGCTTGCTGGGTGAGGGAGTAGCCAGGCATCTGCCGTGCACTGCGTCCAGGTGGAGGTATGTGGAGGACTTCTCCGGGTTAGTGAGGATGCCGGTGCGGGGTGAGGTAATGCTGACGATCTTGGGGAGAGAGACGCCGTTTTGCGTGCTCGAGGGGTATGATGGACCCGCCATTTTGGGACTTCCTTTCCTGGACCATCCTGATGTGCGGATTCAGAGCTCATTGCTAACCCGAGTAGGTCACGGGTCGATAGAGCTACAGTCTTACAAGTCAGTCGAGCCTCTCAGTCGCATTTGCAGCACAGTGGCTAGGCTAGCAGCACTGTCGGGTACGGAGGGTGTAGCGTGGGGCGCTGATCTCCCGCCAGCTGCTGACCTGGTTATGCCTGCATTACTGCATCCCAACAGCCTAGGAATCACTGAGAGGGACATAGCCGCACATTCCCCGATCACATTCCCTGAGCTTGTACTGCAGATGTCAACGCCTAGTGGGTTCTCGAGCTGGTGGTGTGCATTCCGTAAGGCACTTGAGGAGTGGCAGGGCTACGGGGTGTATGAACCGCTTGACACGGTGCCGAAGGGGGCTAGGGTGCTTCCGCTGAAGATGGTGCTGTCCCACAAGGTGAAGGCAGGTGTGGAGATCTGCTACGTGAGGCCGGTATCACAAGAGTTTGCAGGTACTAGCCCGCTGGCCAAGGAGGAGCTCTACACCCCAGGGATGGCATGGGACACGTTCAGGATGGTTAGCATGATTTTTCTTAGCTTTCTGGACGAAGGCAAGGACTACGCGTGTGCGTCCATTGATGTCAAGCGCGCATTCCCTAACTCTAGCGAGGAAGTGGCGCAAGAGGTGTGGGAGGGTACTCCGCCTCTAGTGGTGCAGACGCCGCCGTTCTGGAAGGAGGTGGTCACGTCTGAGTTCATGGGTCTGTGCAAGGCTATAGAGGGTCTGCAGAGCGCGTCGATTGTTTGGAGGATAACCCTCATGCGTGCGTTGGGTGAGATCGCAGAGTTTGAGGTATCTCCCTACGACCCATCGTTGTTCGTGGCGCGGATGCCGTCTGGTCCTATGTTTGTACAACTGCATGGGGATGACTGCGTGTCATTGCTTCGCGGTCAGCCTTGCATGCATTCTATGCTGACATTGGGCGGCGGTTCCCAGTGGGTGAGTTGCAGCAATTGGGGCCGCAGACGCCACGGGTGTTTTGCGGGGTGGTGCAAACCCTGCGGGTGGTGTCGGGTAAGCACCGGATGCACTTGGGTATTCCTGACAAGTACAGGGAGGAGCTCATGCGCGATGTGGAGGAGTTGTGCGCCAAGGGTTTGTGGAGCAGATTGCGTGGCAAGCTCGGCTGGATGGCAGCGGTGTGTGGGCCTGACCTGCTGGTGTTAAGTAGGACTGTGGATGAGGTGTTGGCTCTCGTTTCTCCGTCTGTGATCAAGCAGTATGTTGCTGAGAGCCAGGGTGTAGTACTTTCTGGTTTGTCTCTTTCTCAGCCGATTGTGTTGCATTGCTTTGCTGACACGTCTGGCGAGGGCAGGGAGCTCACCAAGACGAGAGCTCGCATGGGCGGCTTGTTTGTGCTCTCCAACCCCAAGGGCAATGGTTCGCTCTGTGGGTGGTACTCTAGGTTGTGCCGCAGGGTGGCAGTTGGATCGGATACCAATGAGTGTCGCGGGGTGTGTGAGTGCATCAAGGCGTCCCTGTATCTAGAGCAATTTCTGCGCTGGATGGGCAAGTGGCTGGATGCTCGTTTGGTACTGACCACGACTGTGCATACCGACAGTCAGCCGCTTGTGAGTTTCATTCTCAACAGCCTGTCCAGGACGCGCGACCTGGATTTCCTACTACTCAAGGAACTGTCATACGCAGTGAGCGTGCTTCATCTACCTGGGAAGCTCAACCCGGCTGATGCGCTGACCAAGCTGTTCGCTGGGGCGCGCGACCAGTATCGCCTCCTGCGGATGGTCATGGGGGGCTCTCTCGGGGATCTGCAAGGACTGCTGGATGGTTTGATGTAGATCTGGGCAATGGACCATGTGGCATGAGAATTTCAGGCTGGCAGGCGTTGGGACGCATTACATGTGGGCTGGGAATGACCCCTGGATCGAGCCCATCTCAGGATGACCCAGTACGGTTGGATAACTCTATCTTGGTGGGGATGTACCTGATGGGATGGTCCTGGGTTGAGGACCTGATCGGAGGCGGGGACTGTGGTTGGTGATGTGTGAAAGTCCGTGGGTTCAGGGTGTGGTTGGTGTTGGAGCCGAGGGTGGTCTTTTGATCAGTCTTGTATTCTCGCTTGCTTACTTGACTTACTGACAGATGCTGGTTGTACTACCAGGGCGTGAATGGGCGCCAAGTGAGGGGTGCGGACTCCCCTAGTACATAGCGTCCTGTGTTAGTGCTTCCTGGTGAGGTGTCTGTCGGTTACTCTCGAGCTGAGTGAGATAATGATTGGTGGGATGTGTGACTGCTCGGGAAAAAGCGGCTGGTGTTATATTATAGGTTTCAGCTCGCAGTCACATGGAAATAATTAATGATTGTGTGCCGGTACTTAGCCATTTTGTGGTTCGAGGCGTTCGGGTTAATTCGCGCATTGGGACTTAGCCGTTTTGAGGTTCGGCTGAATTTTGGCTTGTGTGATCCACAACGATTTAAGTTACGCTGTGTGCGTTATGCCTCGTGAGTTACGCCCTAGACTTTGGCTGTGCGGCACTGGTCCGGTACTGAGGTGCGGACTAGGATTCTGGGTACTGCCGGCTGGCGTGACAAGTGGCGAGATACTGGTGTGTGTCGATTGGTCGGTACTCGGCTGGTGTGTTGTAACGGAGATGTGTAACGGAGATGCGTTCCCAGGCTTGCGTCGGTGCCTAGCGTTGCAGGCTAGCCTAGCCGCCTGACAGACGATGATGATCCAAAAGCCAGCATTGTGTTGCGGCGGTCCAACGGTTGTTGCTGCTATGCTGGCAATGGCTATGGTTGCGCTGGTAAATTAAGCTGGGGGCTTGGCTCTGAGTTTGTAACCTGATTACCGTAAAATTATCCTTTAATAAAATTCGAACTCGATTTTAACATGTAGGCCTTGAGGGTTGAGTGTGGGGCACACATGACCTTTAAAGAGCCACGTGTAGCCTTATCCAGCCCAGAGACCTTCAACCAGTTGGTCAGGGCTATGTTATCTGCCACGTTGAAACCGTGGGCCCTGCCTTCCTCAACCATTTTGCAATAGCTAAGGAAATTCTGGATGAGATCCCCCTTGACCTCCCACCCTTGATACTTGTCTTGCCAATGGATGCCGACCTTCTTTCGCTGGTCTTCAAGCAACTCCTTCAGCTCAGCTACATACACTGCCCAGGCCTTGTTGGCCTTTTTACATTCCCTGGTTAGGTCCTTGATCTGATCAGTGCACTTGCCAAACGTGCTGCTGCCTATCCAGATCTGATAGTAGTTGGTACCCCCGTACAAACTAGGAAACCCTTCCAGCCCTTCCACAAACTCTTCAGCCTGCTTAGGCTTAGAGTCAGATGTCACAGGTTGCAGCTGATTTACAATTAATAATCCCTGAGTGGTAAGGTCAAAACCATGAACAGCTTGTGCATTATTATTATTGTGATGAATGTTGGTAATCTCTCCGGTAACCCCCACGTCATCTACGTGAGCGGTCCCACTACCAGCACCACCATTATTCCCACTGGCTGGGGCACCTTTGCTACGGCGCCCGTCTGCCATTCTGCACTACAAGCTATTCAAAAAAAAACACCTCAGCACAGCAGCAGAACAGAGTATGTACAAAATTGTCGCCACTGCCGCCTGCGCCGGTGTCGCCCCCGCCCCGCGAATCGCCGTTGAAAATTCGACAAAATTGTCGACGCGTACTGGAAAAGAAAATTAGGCCGACCTAGTAGTCAAGGCCCCTGAAGTCGCAGTACGTGTATGCGAACTCATGATCCTCCATATCCAGCTCTGGACCTGCACCGGTATGTATTAAAACCGGTGTGCTTCCCGCCGCGTAAGTTGCGATGCGCCGACGCGCTACGAGTCGCAGAGGATGCGTAAAGATCGTCAACAATTCCCACCCCGCGGGAATCCACTCTCGCACAGATGCGAGAAATGCCACCAGGTTAATCAGAACCTGGCGTTCGCGACTGCGTACGCCGCGTGTGAGCAGCGATAGCAACGCGAGATCTTGAAACAAATTTGTCGACACCGCCGGCGCGCCCCCCGTGCGTAGCGATGCCCAGTTTTGTAAGTTTCTCTGGTAACCGGTGAGTGAAGAGATGGCGTTGTCCACCTCCTCAATGGCAGTCGTGACTTCGGTCACCGACCGCAAACCTCCCCGCACCTGGACCGTAAATGTCGATAAAATGTTGCGGATCTGGTCCAACAGTGCGCGTATAGCCGGCACCAGTGCTGGCAAATCGGGGTCCTCGGGGTTATCCCCGAGCAATGGATGAGCTGCGCGCTGCTGACGATGAAGCTCGTCGAGCGAGATTGTGACTTCGTCGAGCAATTGCTGCCACGACGGCGCAGTCGGTCTTGACGAAGGACCAGCCGGCGGAGCGGCTATTTCCTCATCGTCGGGAATCCGGAATTCTTCAGAATTTGGCATCTTTTTGACGAAGCGTGTAATACGAGTTGTAAGAGTGAGGATGCCACGAATTCCGCCATGGTTCTTGCAGGAAGTTGCCTTTATTAATAACAGGAAACACAGACGTAAGTCACGTCACTTCCAAGACTGCACGCAGCACAGACGACAGGGTCGCAGTGCCAAGAGAACGTGCACGCAAGAACTAGCGTCCCGGTGCGACCAAGTCACACATATAGGTTGTTAGGGACGCGTCCAAGTATTCAGCTGTACTGTCACAGCTGAACTGTCAATCAATTGATTACACAGACTCTGGCACGCCTTTGGCGCGCAGATCTATCAATTGTCCATACGGCTAGTCCTGTGGACCTATCCGTACACTACTCAGCATCAATTGTCTCATAGGTCCTGGCGCGCTACAGCACGCCTACCTATCAATTGACCATCAAGTCCTGTACAAGTCCTGTCAACGTCCTGCGGACTATCAAAGTGACACTTGTACATCCTGTGTCCGTACGCGCCCACAGTGGCGCGCCGGGTACTGTCGGCACAGCCTAGGAAACGTCATAACTTTTACGTTCCTTAACCAAATGAGGCGTTCAAGGTGCCGCTGGAAAGAGCGTAACAATCTCTATCCATCTAACGTAAATCCTTTACGTTAACTTCAGTGACTCCTCATACTCTTCAGCTGGAGACCTTGATCCTTTCAGATACAATAACATGGGCATGGTCCAGTTTGTGCACAAGCAGTTGGCCAGAAGCAGAGATCTTGATTATCTCCTGTTGAAGGAGTTGGCAGGTCTGGTAGATATCCAACATCTTCCAGGTTCTGAGAATCCTGCTGATGCCTTGACCAAGTTGCCTCACAAGTCTGCTGAGCAATATAAGCTTCTTTATAAGCTGATCAGAGCTCCTCTGTGTGAGTTGAGCAATTCCAGTTTGAGCTTTGAGTTTGGTGACTGTTGGGTGAGAAGAGCTAACCGTGTGGTAGTTGTACAAGCTAGTGCTTATACTTTTTATGCGCAAACCTTTTAGCTAAGGTTAACGCATATTCTTACATCCTGCGCAGGATGTAAGAATATGCGTTAACCTTAGCTAAAAGGTTTGCGCGTAAAAAGTATAAGCGTTAGCTTGTACAACTTAAAACCTTTGCGCGTTGGGGCGGAATATTAAGCGCTCCCTAACTAGGGTTTACTTCCGCATCGAATTACTAATTCGATATTGAATTACTGATTCGATATAAATCCCGGGAAGGTCCGATATCTACCTCGCTAGGCGATTAATTAGGTCCGACCGGTGCCCCGGCGGATCCTCCCAAATAATCCCGACTCGGCACTGTCCCCACGAGGTTTCGAACCCATGACTTCCGCGCCACGCCGGTTCTAAGTTGTACAAGCTAACGCTTATACTTTTTATGCGCAAACCTTTTTTAGCTAAGGTTAACGCATATTCTTACATCCTGCGCAGGATGTAAGAATATGCGTTAACCTTAGCTAAAAGGTTTGCGCGTAAAAAGTATAAGCGTTAGCTTGTACAACTGTGGTTGTGTACACGATATAGTCCATGTAGGTGGTCGGTTGTACAGTACTTGGGTGGACAGGGACGGTACCCCTAGACCTAGTATGGGGGTGACGTTGGTGGGTTGCAGCGTACGCGGGAAAAGGACTGGGTCATATGGTAGATGGACTCGTCTCGGTTGTGGCAACGTAAGGTGACCCGTAGCGACTCGGGTTACTACAGGGGGCCTGGGCATGGTTGGGGTGGGGTGGGGGGGGAAGGGGGGTTTCCCCCTCCTTGGCTGGGAGGTGACGCAGCGTTGGGAGGCAGGTGTTTAGTTTCCGGTGTGGTAGAGTTAGCAATCAACCAGAGCTGTGAGCTCCTGGTCTTTCACGCGCACAACGGGATGAGCCAAAGTTGCAAGGCAGCAACCTTTTAACCCGTGCACCAAGCCACGACCACGGTGAGCGTTTCCACGCGTCCAATGTGGGAGCCTCGGTTCGTGCTTGCCAAGATAGCTGGTCATCCCCCATGACCAAGCTATATCCTTTGCGATGTTCCTCGTTCCCATCGGCGTGATGAGGCACGTGCAGGCGTGCAAGCAAATCCTCAACGTCCACTGGCATCAGTGCAGAGCCAGGACGAACTGGATTTGCCTAGACTCAGCAACCTAGGAAGTACAGGACCTGTCACAAGCCTGCAAGGCCTAGTATCCCTGCAGACCTGTGCCAGCTCCAGTATTCCACCAGTCACAGGCTGCTGCTCCTCTGGTCTACGTGGACCACAGTCACGTGATAGTCAGGCTAAGCCTGTGCAGGCACGGCCTGCCACGTGTCCTGTCCACTATACCAGAGGACTGTACCCTAGTCGGCCACGGACGGCTAGGACTTCGGGACCTCATATCTTTCTCGTCCCTTGTCTGTTTCAGGCGGTCAGCACGGCGTTGGAAAGGTCTTTCCAAACTGCATCCACTTAGCATATTGGTTGCCCAAAATGCTAACTCCAACCCTTTCTTCTTTTGGAGCTGGACCAGCTTGAAACAAGCCTAACCTTGCTTGTGCCCACTCAGCCACAGACCGCTTGGTCCCTTGAGGTTGATCAGACCTTTGAGGGCCCAGGTTCCTGCCTCCTTTGGGTAACAACATATCTGCCCTTGGACCAGGCTAGGTGTACTGGCCAGTGAATCAGAGGTCACCCCAGGTTATCCCCTGACCCCTTGGTCAGCTCCCAACCTTTCCTTGGGAACTTGGTGCTAGATTAAAGTCAAGGCACATTACCTAGTCCAATGGCTGGGATTACAGGATGCCAAGAACGTACTATTGTGAGTTCCTGATCTTTCACAGTTATCACAGGCGCCCGTTCTTATGGCGCCCGCCTTGGCCAGCCTTTCCCTTTTATGCTCAAAGAGACTCAGGTAGCACCTATGCAAATACTGCCTTATTGGGGAGCCCATGTCTTCACTGGGTGTTAAGCCCAGGAATCACTCATGCCAGGCTGTGGCTCTGCTGGGGAATTGAACCCCACCCCAACCTCCAGGTTTATAGGTGACCTGGAACTTTACACAAGAGAAACATTACAACCATGGAACAACATGAGAATGACATGACATGATTATGTTTTATTCAAGCATTATATAACCCAGAATGTGGCCCCCTGGCAACCATGTTCCACATGGTCACACAACCAGGTTCTTTATTAGCAACAGGTTGGAAACAAGCACTAGAAAACATATGTACAGCAACCTGTAAGAACCAACATTCGGGTTGCCCTTGCATGGCCTAACTGTTTGAGGCCAAAGGCGTCGACTTAAGTCCTGGCGACTCTTCTGAACCCCATGGGGAGGGCCAGGCATGATTCTCAGCTGGTAGGAGTGACATTCCACACCAACTCCTGTCCAGGAGGGTGTACCTAACCCTGAAGGACCGGCTGTCAACCAGTAAGCACCAGTCACCACTTGGTACTTTGGTCAAGCAGCCCACTGGGGACACCCAAGCTGAAGCAAGGCCTGGTCTCTATGGCCGCCCGTGTAAGGGGTCCATGAGCCCACGGAGCAGGGGGTACTGCCTCTCCGCCTTCTCCTCCAGCTTGGTGAGGGCATCTGCAGGGTTGTCCACACCAGGCACATGTTCAATGTGAGCTAGGTAGGACATCTCCTTGAGCAACAAGTAGTCAAGGTCCCTGCTCCTGGCCAGCTGCCTGTGCACAAATTGCACCATGCCCATGCTATCAGTCCTCACCAGTGTGTGCAGCTGCAACCTACAGGAAGCCACTTGACATAGCTGGTAGAAGAGCTCCCTCAAGTAAAGAGCAGTATGCAGCCCTTCACAGATTGCCCTGCACTCAGCAATATCACTGCTGGGTGTAACCCTGTTCTGCAACCGACTGTACCAGGTAACAAGTGAGGTGTGATCTTGCTCCAGGGTAACTAATGCTGCTGCCCTGCCCCTGACCTCTGTGACCTTCCTATTATCCATAGAACTGTCCACATAGAGAACCATGTCAAGGGGCTTGTACAAATCCACAGGACCCAGTATGAGAGGGGGAGACATCATGACAGCCTGCACCACACTCTCAGCACCCACCTCAACCAGCTGGGAATCAGTAAGTCGACTCAGAACCAGCAAGTCAGGGGCACATATACTTGCAAGCCATGCCAGCATGCCCCTGATGGTAGCACACCTAGCCTGCGTGATGGGCTCCTGCAATGCATCTACAATCTGCTGTGGGTAGTCCTTACCACCCTCCATCCTGATGAACCACGAGCCCTTGGCTTGGAACAACGTAGCCTGCATGCCACAGAAGACCATAGGCTCATTCTCCACCATGTGCTGTATCTTACCCAGCTCAAACCGCTTCTGGATCTTAGCCAAGACAGCCTCAACCCAGTCTGGTGGACCTATGAGATGCAGGTCATCACCATGCAGTGAGGCAAAGACAGGAAGGCCATTGTGGACCCTTGGAACAAACAGGGATCCACTGGAGACACAGAAAACCCACAAGTATTCTTCAAGAATTTCTCTAGGCTCTTTCTCCAGATAATGGGACTGGACCTGAGACCTTCCAACCCTTTCAGAATTCTCAGGTACCTGGCCTTTATCTCTGCTCTCCATACAGCAGGTACAGTCACAAAGAAAGGAGGGATATCTCTCCAAGTCTGCCTAGCCTGATCTTGGTCACCCTTGAGAAAAGCCCTCTTGAAATCAATCAGCACAGAGCTATAGGGCACACCCTTAACCAGAAAAGACAGAAATATACACAGCAGAATCCTCCACGTGTCATGCAGCATCCCTGGAGTATAGAGCTCCTCATCTAACAACTGGCCAGTGCCATGATACTCGGTTACAACTGGTCTGACATGTGGCACCTGGACACCATCAACCTCCTTGAGCTTGAGGACAAACATCAATCTGAGCAGCTGGTGAACTTCTGGCAGCTCATCCACAGGTTCTGCACAGTTGGAAACTATCCACTCATGCCCAGAAGCAACAAAGCCAAGAGTCCATGCCTTAGCCATCTTGGGGCTTTGCATCATCTCGACTAGCTGGCGCCAGGGAATAGGACTGTGAGCAGCTATCTGGTACCTGTTTACCCCTAACTGCCTTGGATCAAAGGTGGTTGGGATTATCAACAAGTCCTCAGCTATGGGCTCCTGACCTTGAGGACCCTCAGCTGGCTGACTCCTAACAGCCTTCACCGCCACTGCAAGACCCTGGGAATAGTGATATCTTTCAAGGGGGAGGCTGCCCCTGCCTTCTAGTGCCAACTCATCAGAGGTCAAAGTAACCCCTGGCATGCACAAGAAGTTCTGACCCAGAATGGCAGGCCCCTGATAGCCCTCTACCACACAGAACGTGGTGGGCACCCCTAAGATAGGCACACTCACTTCCCCAAGGATCTTCATGGACACCTTTCCTGAGAAATCAGACACAGCAAGGCAACTGGGATGGGACATCTGTAAGCCTACAGCATCCTCTTCCCTGATGACAGACACCTGTGAGTTGGTATCTACCTCCATTGTAGCTGCCCAGCACGACCCCCACCCCGTGAGCTTGGATACCTTGGGATCATGTTTGCTGCGCATGAGTGCTCGGATGACGTCCGCCATGAGAGGCCCCCGGGCCTTAGGTGGCTGCCCCGTCCCCTCTGGCCTTGTGACAGTTGCTTCAGCAGCCTCCTCCTGCTCGTCATCTTCCAGCAGGGACAGACCATCATCCACCACCAGAGGATTGTTAGCTGCTGCTGCCTGGCTCTGGCCTGGCTCCTCAACCCAGCTGGGAGGGCCTGGCCCGTCTGCAGGCCAGATTGCATGTGGCCTTCTTTCCTTGACATGAGCCCAGGACAACCTGTACACGTGCCTTGGATCCTTTTCCAAAGCCACCAGGCAAGATCTGTTAGCTTCTTCCACACGAGTGACAACCCCATCCTGCCACTTCCCCCGCTTGCCTGGAATAGATGGTTCCTTCCACATCCTGACCTTCAGCCCCACCTGAGGCCTCAGCACATTCCAGTTCTTGTCCTTACGTCTCAGCTGGGCAAATAACCTATCTGCCTTCCTAAGACTGGCCTGCACCACGTTCTCAGGCAACAAGCTATACTGCAGGGCCAGGGGAGAGACAGCCACACCATCAAAGTAATAGTTAACCCTGTGGTTCAGCTGCTCTTCTATCCCCTTACACCAGGCTGCCCTCTCTAAGGCAGATGCCACAAGTGGCACTGACTCTGCTGCTAGCACCACTGTCTTCACTTCACGTATGGATCTCTCTACAGCCCCTTGCTGCCCATGACTCTCCCTGGGGACTACTACCAGCTTACAAGGCAGCTGGTCCTGATGCTTGAGCAAACAGTCAAACTGCAAGTCTGCCTGCACACTCTTGCACACCCCAAAGCCTGGGATCAGGGCCTTCATACCCAACAACAAGTGGTGCTCCTGCATACCAGGCAGAACGTCTATCAGCCTGTATCTGCTGAACCTGTCCACCCCCACCAATATATACAAGCCCCTGATATGCTGGATATCCATCTGGATGTCGCCACGCTCCCTAGCAGGCTCCCTAGCATGGGACTGAGGTGGGTGAACAGCATTCTCCTGGCAACCACAGTTCTCAGCAGCAGCCTGGCATGCCTCCCACAAAGGCTCCCTACCTAGCTTCCAAGCAAACATTGCTGCCTGCCCAGAATGCCCAAACATATGATGCAATCTATGGCCAGCCTCAGCATAGCTCAGCACTCTGTCAGTACTGACCTGGCGAGACGTCTGAACCGTGTGTGGGGACACATGATCCACTCCTGAGGTTCCAGGGCTTCCCTGCAGGCCATCCTGACGCCCCAAGTCAGGCCCTGCACCCTGGACCGCTCCAGGCCCTTCCAGCAAGGTCCCTTGGCCCTCCAGGCCAGCACCTGCTGGAGACCCACCACCTGCATGAGGCATAGGGAATTCAGCTGCAGCATTGTTATTGCAATCCAGTGGAAGAACAACATCTTTACACCCTTGGTGCTGCACAAGGGGCACACCCCCATCCTTATGTACATCCAGCACACCTTCCCCAAGGGGTGATTGACTATTTACAGGGGATGATGTAGCTAGTCACTGCTGCCCAGACTGGCCCCTGCCCCAGCAGGCTTGGCCTTCCTGTCAGGACACTCACGACGCCAGTGACCTTCCTTGCCACACACAAAGCATGCTCCACCCTTCTTCCCAGACCCAGCCCCACCCTTGCCAGGCTTCCCCTGGCCTCCCTGAGACTGCCCACCCTGCTTGCCCTGGTTGCCTTGAGCTTGGCCCTTGCCTTGCCCTTGGCCACCCTTACCCTGCTGACCACCAGCTTGCTGGCTCCCAACCCCTCCTTGGGAACCTGCACCCTTGCCACCCTGAGCCCCCTGCCTCTGGCGCCTGAAGCGCTTACGCTTGTTGGGCCTTGCCCCATCACGGGCTGGGTACCCGGGGACATCACCTTGGCCCTGCACAGCGGAGGTGGCATTGCTGCCATGGGACTGGATAGCCTTGCAGGCAGGATCTGGCTTCCTTATGCTGAGGATTACAAGCTCCAGAGCACGCAAGGAGCCATCAGTCTGGTTAAGAAACATGCGGGCACTGTTCCTCCCATCCACACTCAAACCCATACGGTCCAGGAAATAGTCTGCCAAGGCCCTATCTGTGACCAGGAAGCCATACTTGGCCCCCTTGTCCCTGATACGGTTGAGCCTAGCCCATTCCTCTGCCACAGGACCCACTATCTCAAAGGTGTCATACTGATGTTTATAGTAGTTGGTGAGGTTGAGAACCTTGTCAGAGAACTCCTCCCTCAACCCATCCAGGAACTGTGCCCAGGTTAGCTTATCCTTGACACCAGTCCTAGCCTTTTCCCTGACACGCTCTGACGAGTCCCTGTTGCACGTGGACGAGTGAAACACTTGCACTAGGTTGACAGTGGGGTCCACGGAGAGTACAACCAGCTCCATGTCCTCTAGCCACTTGTCTAGAGCTTCCTGTGCTAGTGGTGGGTTAAGAGGCTTTTGTCCATTCATAAGAGTGACTGCACTCATGTGAGGCCTCGACCCTGGCAGCGCCTTCACCGGCTCCACCACAGTGGGTGTCACAGGCTCACAGCAACAACGCCACTTGGGCCAGCAGGCACAGGGGAGAGCACATCCACATGAAGCCTCTTACCATTGCCGTCAGCGGAGGTGTCCCTCTTACGCTTCTCCACGGCTGGTTGCCCATTCGCCACCGTTATTGCATCAGATGGCCCTGTCGCCCGCACCTTGCGCGCCTCCTCCACCGAGTCTTCGTGCCGCCTCTTGCTGCCTGGTCTCTTTCCCCCATCGCCGTCGCTGGCTGGGATCGCCTCCCCACCAGCTGCTCCTTGTCTTGCCGAGGCTCCTGGCTTGCCCCAGCCGGTGCCTCCATCTCGCCCTTGTCGCCGTCTCCCGGTTTGCCACGAGGCATTATATACAGTGGGATGGCAAAACAAAACAGGCGATAGACAAGGAAGAACAGGTTCAAGCGCTGGTGCTGCCTGAAGAAGCCGCTGGCTGCTCTCCAGGTGCTGCCTCCTCTTCACGCTCCTGCGCAGTGCGTGCCACCGGTGTCCCCACTCGTGGAACTGAGCGGACCTCCTCCGCGTTGTAAGGACCTAGCACACGGCTCACCGGCCTCCCGGCTGCTGTCTGCTCTGCCGGCAGCCTGGCCGCACTGCCACGGCGATACCACTGAAGGTTCCTGACCCACCTGCTACCACCACCTCGCCGATCGTTGCGAGACCAGTTAACGCCAAGCGCATTGGCGTGATCCTGATTCGGCATATCTCTGCGATTCCAGCGGCACCGGAACGAGTTCATTCCGACAAGTATCAAGAAAGTTATGGCGTTCCGACTTCCCGGTCGCGCGCGAGCGCGAGCCGGCTGTTCTTCTAAGTCGGACGTGAATATTTGCCGACGACATATGGGGTCGACAGTAATTCCTGGGCTGACAGGAATTAGGTGCTGTACCTACGACGGTATTGGATTGATACGTCGTACGCAGGAAATAGGAACCTTAACCTGTGGTCTGTTGGTACCGCAGGCTTAGTCCTGGACTTCTAGGTGCAGATGCAATAGTCACTGTGGACTGTGCTCTGTGGTCACTGTGCCTGTATGGCAGACCTACTGTATAGGGGTTGGGCGCTGTACAGGTAGTGAATACTGTACCGGGGGTGTTATTACTGAGCAGGCCTCCTAGGCTGCTCAGGACTAGCAAGCACAGTGCACAAGTATATAAACAATAGGCCAGTGCCAAATGGGCATCTCTCTTGCGAGCCCGCCTCACGTGTTGTGCCTTGACTTGGCAAGCGCGTGTACAAGCCTCAAGTGTGTGAGCGCTGTAAACATTATCCGATTTTAACAAAGCTCCGTTTCCAACCATATTCACACATTGCTGCATTGCAACCATATCCTTCACATTGCGTGTGCGAAGAACGTTTAACTCAAATTACAATCAGTCTCAGCGGAACGGCCAGGAGGGTCGTTGCCGGTTGCGGTGTGCAGCGTTGACGACGAGAGGAGCTCGTCCGGTGGTGAATGGTGCAGGAAGAACAACGGCAGCAGGATTTCCGGTTTCGGCAGTCTGCTGGGGGTTTGATTTCTCCTGAATTACGCCGTGTCGTTCGGGATCTATCTTTATTGCTTGCAGATCGTCCGCCTGTTAATCGCAGCTTCGTGCAATTCGTCGACGACCAGGTCGAAGATTGGGAGCGAATTCTGCGACACGTACAAACCATCGTCATTCCGGAGCACCGGAGCATCGACGACCTTGAGCAGGAGCTTCACGGGTTGATCGGCATCCAGGCGGTGATTACAGCAGTAGCTGAGCGAGTGCGGACGGAGTTGGCGGCAAGGCGAGGCGAGGTTGCGGAAGCAGCTGGCACAGGGCGACACGAGTTTGTACCGACAGTAGCGGGCGCGGGAGTACCACGTGCTTTCGCAGGCGGCATCGGCGACGAGGGTGTTGCAGCGGGGCCAGTTAGGCGTGAACGACGCGGAGCGGAGCACTACAGGCGGCTTGCAGAGGTCGGGGCGACAGCGGAAGCCATCACCGGAGGACAGCGCGCGACAAGAGTCGGCAGGTTTCCGGAGCGAGTAAGAGTTCCTTTTCAGGAGCTGCCCCCGCCCCTTCGCGTTCGTGTGACGCGTTGGGAGGAGTTTGCACCTCTTGGGTACGATAGAGACCTTGAGGTAGGAGCAGGGGGTGTCGCTGGGCTAGGCGACGAGACACTTGGCGACCACGAGGTGCCAACGTACAATCCGCGAAGGACCCACGACGGGTTGTCACCTGTCTACTTTACCAACGGTGACGATTCAGTCATCGCGGGCCGACAGCGGGTCGGCGACGGCGCAGCAGGTAGCAGGGTACCAGAGCTGATTGTGGTGAGCGACAGCGACGACGACAGCGACAAGGAGAACCAGGACGCGCCTGGGGCCAGCCGTGGTGGTCTTGCCTGAGTGGTAACACTTGGCACTTTCCTTTCTTGTTCAGTAGCTTATATTGCTTTAATTGCTGCTTGGCCACTTGGCTGGCTGTAGCAGATCTGAACAGAGGCCATCATGGAGGATGGAGCTATCAACCAACAAGCGGGCTTTCTGGGCTACGCGCGGCGCGGCGCTGGGCTGGATGGACGAGATGGACGAGATGGACGCGGTGGACTCGATGGACGCGGGGACGGCCAGGCGCTGGGAGACCAGGCTGAGGTGCCAGATAATCAGAGCCAAGGATCGCAGGGCGGTCAGCACGCGCCAGCCGCAGATCAAGCGGCGCCTAAGCGACCAACCGTTGCTGAGGGGTACGCGGTGCTAGGCCAGTTTCAGTCCATCAAGGACAATTGGCAGCCCCGGGATGCTGAGAGGATGTTAGAGGACATGAACTTGTACACGGAGATATACAACGGTGACAAGCTTCGCATCCTGGCGTCTAGTGCCTACATAAGGCAGTCGGCGAGGCGGCTGTTCAAGTTTGTTCGGGAGCGACACGCGGCGGGGGACACCTGGACGGCGTTTATGACGCGACTCAGGTCGTTCCTGAGTGACAAGAGGACCATAGATGGGTCCCACCTGAAGCAAGAATACCTGGACTACAAGCCCATCAAGGGGCAGCTAGTGGTCCACGCCTTTGAAGACTTCGTCAAGCTGAGGGAGGACGCCATGGCCAAGGGCTTCTTCGTCGCAGATCGGATGGCCATGGGCGACTTTCTCAAGTCGCTGCAGCTGGATCCGGTCACCATGGATAATGTGACCATCCACATGCGACAGGTCCATGGCTGGGCAGCCATGACGGACCAGTTGTATGAGTGTTTCAGCGGCAAGTACGTGGGTGGTAAGCGCCCTCGTCAGGGTGATGAGGAGGCCGCTGAACCCACGGTTAAGTCCATGAGGGGATCGGGCCACGGGGGCCCAGCGCCCTCGAGAGGGCCTGAGACCTCTTCAAGGGGTCGAGGAAGGTCCAGGAGGGGGCGTGACAGAAGGGCTGGACGGGGGACCCCGCCGAAGTCGGGACATCCACAGTCCCAGTTTGACTTCAAGAGGGTGGGTGGTCCTCCCAAGGCTGGGCCCAGCAGTGGGACCTCACGGGACATCAGTCAGGTGGAATGTTATTTCTGCCAGGGGAAGGGTCACTTCAGGAATGAGTGTCCCTCGTACCTGAGGCAGGAAGGTCAGAGCAAGCCAGCTCAGGGTGGCAGCAAGGACAAGGCTGGTCCATCCCAGGACAAGGGCAAGGGCAAGGCTGCTGATCATTGACTTGAGCCTGCACACATCCCTGAACCCTGGAGGGTGCCCCCAGGGGTGTGAGTTACGTTAAATAGTGCCGGAACCTTTTGCCGCCTGAGGCAAATCGGTCCGTAACACTATTTTGCCCGGAATAACCACTTCCGAGCACCCAAGTTAATTCGGCCGAATTAACTTGGGTGCTCGGAAGTGGTTATTCCGGGCAAAATAGTGTTACGGACCGATTTGCCTCAGGCGGCAAAAGGTTCCGGCATTATTTAACGTAACTAAAACCTGTGCACCTTGGAGGTCAGGGGTTCGAATCCTCACTGAGGCAGCTCCGGCGCATTTAGTGGTGCGTGCTCAGCGGCCTAGGCGGATGTCTCGGGCTCTTCGTCCCCCCTCCACGAGGCCAGGTTTTAGTTACGTTAAATAGTGCCGGAACCTTTTGCCGCCTGAGGCAAATCGGTCCGTAACACTATTTTGCCCGGAATAACCACTTCCGAGCACCCAAGTTAATTCGGCCGAATTAACTTGGGTGCTCGGAAGTGGTTATTCCGGGCAAAATAGTGTTACGGACCGATTTGCCTCAGGCGGCAAAAGGTTCCGGCACTATTTAACGTAACTGTGTGTAATGAAGCTGCTAGTGACAGCAGTGAGGGGCAGCCCCATGCTCTAGTGAAAGAGCCTATTGGACACGATGGGGCAAGCTTGGTTACCACAGAGAGTATGCCAGCTGTAGCTGCAGTGGTTACTCGCCAACGTGCCCGCCATGGCGGTGCTGAGCCTGAGGTAGGACCTGGTGATGTGGACCCAGGTGGATCTCAGAAGCATTCTGACCGTGCAGGACTGGCACAGGATGGTCAGGATGAGGATAGGGCTGGAGACAGTCTGACAGGCACGACCCTGGTGCCTCCTGTACATAAGGGATCTGTACATACCTTGAGTGCTAATAATGACAATAAAAGGTTTTCTCTCTTGTATGACATTGCCTCAAGGTTGCATACCATGTTTGGCCATGCAGCTCAGTCTTTGCAAGTTGCTAGACGGCTGGGAGGAAGTGAGTTGTACTCCATCTGCCAACAGGTTGCTCAAGCTTGCAAGTGCAGGCTAGTTGCTAGAAAGCCCAAGCAGTCTCATGCCAGGACTCCTATTTTGCAGCCAGGCCATGTGCAGGTAGATATTCAGAGAATCAGGGGTTTGAAGCTGCTGGTGGCAGTGGACAGATATACCAAGTACAAGACCCTAGAGATCCTGCCTGACATGGAGAAGCCTACATTGATTGCTGCTCTGAAGTTGACAAGGAGCAGGTACCCTGGGTTGGAGTTGTTGCAGTGTGACATTCAGTTTGAGTGCTGTGAGAACCTGCCAGAGTTTCCAGAGTTGCTGATTACACCCAGGGAGAGCCACGGCCAGCAAGGGGTGGTGGAGAGAGCCATCCAAGAGATCAAGACTGTGCTGCTGGTGGAGAGGATTCCAAGGACGTCATCTGCCATTGTGACATCTGCATGGCTACGTTCTGTGGAGGACAGGCTGAACCTGAGGACTCCCATGTTCTTTGGTGACATTGCCATCAATCCTCTTATGCTGCATACCAGGATGCTGCCAGCTGATGCTGAGCAGGCATGGAAGGAGAAGCTAGAGGCCAAGTTCCTCAAGCTGAGGCAGAAAGACAAGGGCTGGAGTGTCCTAGAACCTAACGTTGGACAACAGGTTGTTGTGTGGAAGGAACCAAGCTTTCCAGGGAAACGTGGCAGCTGGCATGATGGGGTGGTGACCCGAGTAGAAGCCGCTGGCCATAAGTGCTGGGTGGCCATTGATGGCTCCCAAGCAGTGCACCGTCTGTCCTGGTCAAAGATCCGTCCCCGGGGAGGTAATCAAGGAGACCTCTTCCAGGTGCCCGCTGGTGTACAAGGCGGGGGTGACGTGGAGCTTCCTGATCAGGGTGCTACAGCTGTATCGAGCCCTCAGGGTGACCCTGGCCCGGCCCCTGGGGTACCTTCACATACGGTGGTTGGGCAAGCAGGCGGACAGGCTGCACCTCCGGAACGGCCCGACACCAGGCCTAGGGGTGTGCGTCTATCAGATATTGTACAGGCTTTGCAAAGAGCCAAGAAGGAGCCTAAGGTGTCCAAGCTTGTCCAGTTGGATGAACCTGAGGTAGCTGCCATGGAGATAGATACCAATGCACAGGTTTCTGTCATGGGACCTCAGCATACAGGAGAACTGCTGGTCGGAGAACCAAGTTGCCCCTGGGTGTCTGATTTCAGTGGTAGGACGCATCTAAGGGTGTTGGGAGAGGTTACTGCCCCTGTCATGGGTGTGGATGTGACCTTCCTTGTCCTAGAGGACTATGATGGCCCTGTGATTTTGGGTCAGAATTTTCTGGGCAATCCTGGGATTTCTATCAGAGCTACAGCTCTGAGAAGAGATGGCTGGGGGATGATTCCCCTAGAAAATTTCAGGACAACATTTCCAGTCAGGTGCAGGGCCAAGCCGGTCAAGGGTGTAAAATGGGATGAAGGGGAGGTGCCCCCAGCGGCCAGTTTGGTGATTCCAGCTGTGTTGCACCCCAGCAGTATTGGCATAACTCACAGGAGCCTTGCTGCACACTCTCCTTTGACATATGACCAGCTGGTCCAAGAGATGAGCTCGCCTACTTTGTTTGAGGCTTGGAAGCTCGCCTTCTCCAAGGCATTGGAGGAGTGGTTGCAGTTTGAGTGTGCTGCACCAACAGACAGACGTCCCCCAGCATCAAGGAAGCTTGCTTTGAGATTTGTGCTGAAGAGGAAGGTTGTGGATGAGGTATCAGTGCCCCATGTCAGGCCTGTCCTGAATGAGTATCACGGCACGGGGAGTCTGCCAGGAGAGGAGCTATACACGCCAGGGATGCTACACGACACATGGAGAATTTTGCTATGTCTCTACGTGGGGTTGCTGAACAGGGGAGCAGCTATGTCATCAGTGCTGCTGGACTTCAAGAGGGCATTTTTAAAATCTGATCCAGAAGTGGCCAGGAGGGTGTGGAAGCAGGATGAGCCTTACTGTGTTGAGGTGCCTGCCATCTGGAAGCTGGAGCTGCATCAACAATTCCTGGTTATTCTGAAGGGCCTGGAAGGACTCAGGTCGAGCCCAATCATCTGGAGACTCACGCTGCAGGAAGCTCTGATCAGTGAGTGTGGCTTGAGAGTGTCTTCAGTTGATCCCTGTTTGCTGCTGGCCCAATGGGAGGGTCTGCCAGTGTATGCTAGTTTGCATGGAGATGATCTGCATTTGCTAGCCCCCACGACCTGGCTGAAGAAGTTTATTCCTGTCATCAGTGGCAAGTTTTCACTGGGCAAGGAGCTGTGGCAGGAGCCCAACAAGCCTGTAGTGTTCTGTGGAATGCAGGCTACCCTGTTCAGGAGGGACGGGGAGTGGAGTATCAGGCTTCAGGCTGGAGGAGATTATAAACAGACCATTGTGAAGGCCTTGCCAGAGAAGATCACCCAGGCTGCAGGACCTGAGTTGAGAGGCATGTGGGCCTGGTTTGCCAGCATCTGTGGTCCGTCTTTGATGGTCCATAGCAGAATGCCTGATGAGGTGCTTGAGGATGAGAAGCCTCGAGTCATAGCCCGGTTGGTGGAGAGTACCCCTGATCTGATTTTGTCTGGGATTGACTTTGCCCAGCCTATCACCTTGGAGATCTTTGTTGACAGTTCCATGGATGCTCGCCAGGTTACCAAGGTCAGGGGGAGATCTGCTGCTCTGTTTGCTTTTTATCAGAGCAGGGCAAGTTTGTTCAGCTGGTACAGCAGACTGCAGAAGAGGGTCTGTATCAGTTCAGATGTGGCAGAATGCAGGGCCATATGCGAGGGGATCCAGTCCAGCCTGTACATAAAGGAGTTAATGCTGGAGCTGGCTTCAGTTACCCCTTGGACCTTGCAGATGGAGACGTTGTTGCTAACAGACAGCATGGGTATGGTCCAGTTTGTTCACAAGCAGCTGGCCAGGAGCCGGGACCTGGATTATTTGTTGCTGAAGGAGTTGGCCAGTTTGGTTGACTTGAAGCATATCCCTGGCGAGGAGAACCCTGCTGATGCATTGACAAAGCTGCCACACAAGGCCCCAGCCCAGTACAATGTACTGAGGAAGCTCATGAATGCTGACTGTCAAGTCGGTCTATCTGTCTAAAAGCTGAGAGCTGGGTGCTTAAGTCTCTGGATATCAGGCTGGGAGCTTGATTGTACATAATCCTGAGCACACCTTGAGGGGTGAGACATGTCTCTGGTGTGGGAATGTCTGACATTGTCTCTGATGGAGAGATGTCTATCTGGGGTTTTCATCTCAGTCTGAGGTTTCCCCAGATCTGTGGTTTGTGGGCGGGGTTCGATTCCCTGGTGCCGTCTTAAGGCGGAGTTTCACGGACTGGCTGACCCATCCACCATGCTGGTGAGGTGGCGACAGGTCCCCTGATTTTCCACGGTTGGAACGAGTATAGGAGCTTGTGTTTTGCATGTGCTTCGCGTAGATGTTGTGTCTGGTTCGATAAGGGGCAGCAGACCGGCGCCGACTCCCGTCTGGGGGTCAGCAATGTTTTCTGATGAGCTGTTGTGGGTGATCTGTGGGGTTTCGCCTAAGGTCCTGAAGGTTGTACATACTTCTCAAGTTCTTAGCTGAACACCTATGGGCTGCCACAGTTGGCCAACCTCTTGTACATGGGTAACACAACGAGCCTCCCGTGAAGGGATAGGGACTCATTGTAATTTGTTTGTGCTCCTGAGCCAGTATGGGTGCTATGTACATATAATAAGGAATCCAAGCTGACTGTCATGCCCAGCGGGTTGTGACTTGTAGTCGGGGAGGATATCCAGTACCCATTGTGTGTGTTTGTATGTAGACTTGTGTGAGCTGCTACAGCTCAAGAAAAGAAAGGATTGGAGTTAACGCCAAGCGCATTGGCGTGATCCTGATTCGGCATATCTCTGCGATTCCAGCGGCACCGGAACGAGTTCATTCCGACAAGTATCAAGAAAGTTATGGCGTTCCGACTTCCCGGTCGCGCGCGAGCGCGAGCCGGCTGTTCTTCTAAGTCGGACGTGAATATTTGCCGACGACATATGGGGTCGACAGTAATTCCTGGGCTGACAGGAATTAGGTGCTGTACCTACGACGGTATTGGATTAATACGTCGTACGCAGGAAATAGGAACCTTAACCTGTGGTCTGTTGGTACCGCAGGCTTAGTCCTGGACTTCTAGGTGCAGATGCAATAGTCACTGTGGACTGTGCTCTATGGTCACTGTGCCTGTATGGCAGACCTACTGTATAGGGGTTGGGCGCTGTACAGGTAGTGAATACTGTACCGGGGGTGTTATTACTGAGCAGGCCTCCTAGGCTGCTCAGGACTAGCAAGCACAGTGCACAAGTATATAAACAATAGGCCAGTGCCAAATGGGCATCTCTCTTGCGAGCCCGCCTCACGTGTTGTGCCTTGACTTGGCAAGCGCGTGTACAAGCCTCAAGTGTGTGAGCGCTGTAAACATTATCCGATTTTAACAAAGCTCCGTTTCCAACCATATTCACACATTGCTGCATTGCAACCATATCCTTCACATTGCGTGTGCGAAGAACGTTTAACTAGACCCCCGACCGATTTCAGCAAAATCGTGTTACGGCTCAAACGGTATGTGTAACTCTGCTCTACGCCGAGCTGAGTATCCCTCGTTTGTGCCGTCACCCTCGTCAATCTGCTGTGACGACCTGGCTATGATGCCCGTCGGTCTGTCCACGAACTGCTCGTGGAAGTCTTCGTCGGTGACCTCCCGACCGGTGATTACCGTCACCGTTGGCCCAGTCGCCCCTGGCCTGCTCTGTAACCTCGGCGTGTCCAAGGTCGACCAGATGCCTGGCGGACGTGTAGTGATAACCCAGTGATCCGCGTGACCACGCGACTCCTGGATCAGAATGTTAACCAAATGCTCACAAGTCTGAGCAACCACCTCGGCGGAATCCCACGGGCTATCCGCTTCGCGCGTCTGCGCGTCCCGAATGATGTGCGACGCGTCGGTCCCTTCTCCCAGCGAGCTTGTCGCCACCCAGTGATTATACAGCCTGGTTCCACCTATAAACAGATGGCCACCAGTTGGCCCAGCGTCTCTCGCGCTAAGTCAAGCGCCTGGATGGTTACGTGCCCGCCCTGGTACGCAACTTCTAAACTGTAGATCAACGAAGCTATCTCGTCTCGTATGGCAACGAGACGCTCCGTGCACACCCTCCCTGTTTCTCCTGGCGACGTCGTCGCCCGGATCCTCATCACCACGGGGTCGTTCGCCGACGGCCCTGCTGCGTTACCAAACACAGCCACCCAACCGCCCTCCGCAAGGCCCCGCGCAACGTAGGCCGCTTGCACAAAGGTGGAAGCGTTGGATTGATGAGTATAGGGATAGAAAGCGTTCTCGCGCGCCGGCAACTCTGGTGCTGCTTCGCGCCTGGGAGACGACTCAGGTGTTTCAACCCGAGCCTCGGCCGACATGAAACCCCGCAAACAGGAATGCAATAATACGAGTTAGCAATCAACCAGAGCTGTGAGCTCCTGGTCTTTCACGCGCACAACGGGATGAGCCAAAGTTGCAATGCAGCAACCTTTTAACCCGTGCACCAAGCCACGACCACGGTGAGCGTTTCCACGTCCAATGTGGGAGCCTCGGTTCGTGCTTGCCAAGATAGCTGGTCATCCCCCATGACCAAGCTATATCCTTTGCGTTGTTCCTCGTTCCCATCGGCGTGACGAGGCACGTGCAGGCGTGCAAGCAAATCCTCAACGTCCACTGGCATCAGTGCAGAGCCAGGACGAACTGGATTTGCCTAGACTCTGCAACCTAGGAAGTACAGGACCTGTCACAAGCCTGCAAGGCCTAGTATCCCTGCAGACCTGTGCCAGCTCCAGTATTCCACCAGTCACAGGCTGCTGCTCCTCTGGTCTACGTGGACCACAGTCACGTGATAGTCAGGCTAAGCCTGTGCAGGCACGGCCTGCCACGTGTCCTGTCCACTATACCAGAGGACTGTACCCTAGTCGGCCACGGACGGCTAGGACTTCGGGACCTCATATCTTTCTCGTCCCTTGTCTGTTTCAGGCGGTCAGCACGGCGTTGGAAAGGTCTTTCCAAACTGCATCCACTTAGCATATTGGTTGCCCAAAATGCTAACTGGTAGTAACGTGGTCGCCATTGGCGGGCAGGGTTGGTTGGGCACAGGGCCGTGGTGTCGCTGGGGACATGGGGTGGTAGAGGGGTGGTGGCTGGGATGTGGGCTTCTTATCATGCCGGTGTCGGTGTGCCGTTAGGTTTAGCTCAATGTTTGTGTGGTACGCCGGGGGTGAGCGTCTATGGGTTGGTTATGTGATCAATAGGGAGGGTGGGAGACAGCTAGGCATGGGGCAGGGCATGTTAAGTAATGGGTGGGGGGGCAGGGACAGGGATGGTGGGGGGCATGGATGTTAGGGACGTCGTTGTGGCTATAGTGGGTAGGTACGGATAGCGTGTGTGTGTGGGTGACATATGGTCGGGCATGGGCGGTGCGGGCGCAAGGAGTACATACGGGTACAGGGCACGAGAGCGTTAGTGGGGTGGGGTGGCTAGGCAGCAAGATGTATCCTAGCAATCGATCGCATGCCAAGCAGCCTCGATGGAGTGGCATAGGGGGATAGCACATTACCAGATCCGACATGGATACTCGATGGGCACGTTAATGTTGTTGTTGTTGTTGTTGTTGTGTCCCACGCCGCACATGGGCAGCAGAGAATCTATAGTGGCCGAGGGCCGGATATATTTTGTATCGGTGGTACTATCGGGGCACTGCATGGGACATGGACGGTTGCATCATCGGATACCTTCGCGTGACTTCACAACGGGGTGTATCCTAGCAATCGATCGCACGCCAAGTATAGCCTCGATGGAGTGGCATATCTAGGGGAGAGCACATTACCAGATACAACATGGATACTTCCCGGATGCACATCGACGTGGCCCCCGACCTCCGCCTGGACGGGAACCGCAACGCGGAACCGACGGCAGTAGTCTCCAGGAGTGCTTGGTGCAGGATTTATGGACCTCGACGTGTGGGGTGGGCCATGGGTCTGTTTGGTGGCTTGTGGTCGTGGTCAGTCAGTTCGGTCACAGCCGGTGCGTCGCTAGACTACAATACCGGTCCGAGGTATTGTTGTGGGTGTGTTTCAGTTGGGGGGGGGGGGGGGGGACACCCCCCCCCTTTGGCAGGTGTCATGCATGGGGGACATTGTTAGGGGTTGATTATGTATTATAGTAGTTGTGGGACACAGGTGTCAATGTGGTTCGCTCGTGCGTGGGTCACAGGTTCGTGTAAGGGGTGGGGATGCTTGGGTTGCATTGGTGGCTTGCCTATGGTACGTAGGCGGGCTTGTCGGTGGGCGACCGGTGCAGCAGTATTAGTGCTGGTTGAGTGGACAATGGGTTGGTTGCCCCGGAGGGGGTGCAGTGGTGTAGGGGAACCTCGCTGTGGGGCGGTAGGGTGGTTTAGTGGGTGGTTGCGATGTTGGTGTAGAAGGTGGTGGAGGTACTACGGAAGGGTGGTAGTCACATAGGTTGGTTAGGGGGACTCAATGTGGATGGTCGGGTGGGTCAGCGTATGGTTTGGGGAGGAGAGCAGCGTATTGTTTGGGGAGGAGGGCGGTGTTACGGTGTTGTGGCCGGGGGACCTCAGTGTGGGGGCGATAGAGAGTGGTCCGTAGTCATGGGGGGATGGATAGCGGCATGTGGATGTCCGTAATGTATATTTGTGGGTGGGGTGGGTATGGAACAGGCAGGGGAGTGGGGCGAGTGGGGGTTAGCGGGTTGGAGGGTGCTAGCATTGTCGGTGGCTGGATGGTTGGAGGCACCTGGAAACACAAAATGGCAAGAGTAACTGCATGCATAGCAACATAGGACCAGCTGTACCTATAACATCTGCAACCCTCACCATGCAACACCAACAGCAAGCAACTGGCAACTGCTAACAGTGACAACGTTCGCAAAGATGTGACGCCAAGGCCATTGGAGACCCTTATCAAGGAGACAACCAGCGCAAGCCAGAAATCGGGAGAATCCGGACCATGGTAGCTCGAGCCTGCCGTTATCTTGTCCGCGTGTTCGAGTCGTTCAGGATGATGAAGATGAATGGTGATGGAAATGTGTATCCTTGTGCATTGAAATTATGCCGGCTGGCTTACGTGTAGAGCGACTAGTAGATCTAGATGACCTAGACGGTGGGGCCGGAAACAGCATGCTTGATCAGGGCGTGTGTTTCGAGCCTAACTGGCCGGGAGTGTGAGCACCATTGCTGCGATCGCTCTGCTGCGATCGCCTTATGTAAGTTCGGGGGGGTCCTAGTCCTGCCGTGTACTTAACTTAATTCAGGGCCGCGCTCTTCGTGTGGTGCAGCAAGGGCTCAGGGCCGGTATGGTGGTAGCCGGTAGGGGGTGTGATGAAGACCTTGATTGCCATGGGATATCCGGCGTGGCGGAGGGGCCGCAGGGAGCGAGGCACCGACCAAGGAGGCGATGGAGCGATTGAGGAAATGTAGGCAGTAGCCCGGGGCCCAGCAGCGGCGGTTTCAGTGGAAATATTGCTGGACGCACGTTAATGTAGGTACTTGATAATATCAACAACAAATACGGACGGTGTATTCTTCCCGGCCATCAGCCATCATTAACCGCCATCAGGCAGCCGAAGTCAACATATCTCGCGATCTGGTGAATCTGGTCAACAAGCTGCTACGCGGGAGATTCTGACCCAGAACCGCATGTCACAATTTCAGCGGCTATACGACGGGAAATACGCCTGGATGTCCTGGATTCCCAAACCAGAGAGGGCTCTCTTCGGCACTATGATCTCACTCGGGATTGCTCAAGGTACGGCTAAACTGCGAAGAGGGACACGTAATAGCTACACTCGGAGATGCAATCGAAACCGCATTATTTGACCGGAGATGCATGAGCAGGTACTACTCGGTAAACCAGTCCTTGCAATGCACGGCTGCCTGCAACTTGACTGGCATCGTTGGAGAGTACGAGGGTAGCAAGTAGCTTTGCGTATTCCTCGACTGCTTGGCGTATTGGCCTGCTCCCCAGCTGGTCAGTTGGCCCGCGTAATTCCTGACTGAAAGATGACGCAAGGCCACCAGCTCAGAACAATTCGGGGAACGAGGACGCACGATGGAGCCCTTTTCGACTAGGTAGAGGCCTTTGCATGGGTGAGATAAAGTGATTTTAGATGCGGCGCAGAGATCTTTCCGTGTTTGAGTGCCAGGCAGTAATGTGCCAGGCAGTAATGTGCATCGTATTTTGACAGAATGGCCGCCTATGCGGCAGTGAGGCACTGGTTGTAGTGGACAATATGCGCAGTCCGGGGCGCGCTCCCGTAGTGGTCTTCAGTTTGCACTGCCTGGCAAAGAGAGCAAGGAATAACTCGTACGTTCTCCCAGATGCAATGCTTGTACCTCAATCGTGTTCTATTGAACCGCTTCTTCTTTTCTGCGCGCGCGTTTTTTTGATATTCTGGTCGGGGCATTCGTTGATGTTTTTCCCGCATCGTTACATGACCGTCCGCGCAATTGGCAGGATTGACCTGAGCGCGAGCGCAAGCAAGGGTGCGTTGTTAACCCGGTCAAAGACGCCAAATCGGGACAGGATCTCGCCCGGTCCCCACTCCGGTCATCGTCGTCGCAAGTCGACAAGCGACGTCTCGACGTCCCGGTCGGGTTTTTCCACCTTAGGTGCCGGCATCCCATCCTTTTCCCAAAACCCGAGCCCACCCCCCCGTGAGATCCGGCGCCAGCGAAAGTCCGCTAGCGAGGGCTCCTCGTCACGATCCCCGGGGACCGGCGCATCCGCGCTGGGGACCACCCCACCCAACAGCCGTAGCCCGCTTCGCGACGAGAGCTCGCTCGGTGTCGTCTCGCCCGTCCGAACCGAGGAGCAGCCGCAGTCGTCTGATCATGCCTCGCTGGTCAGGACTCAGTCCGGCACCATCACGGCCCTGTCCAGCACAGGTTTGTCTAGCTCGCCCCCACCAGTGAGCCCTCCCCCTCGCGCCTCGAGCAACAGCCCCGTGCCCTCGGAGCGCAAAGTTGGGCCCACGAGCCCCCAGAAGTCCCCCCTGGTGCGCTGCCTGAGCGCGGACATCTTCCGGTGGCGCAGCAGCCGTGCGCGTGCGCGTGCGCTGCGTCACGCGGTGCCCTCGGAGCCCGAGGTCGAGGTCATGGTGGCCAAGCGCGCGCCAAGTGTCACGCAGATGGCGCAGCGCATGCCGAGCGTCACGCAGCGCGTGCCCAGCGTGACCCAGCGCGTGCCAAGTGTCACCAGCAAGCCCATCAACATCACGCAGCGGTCGCAGAGCGCCACCGCGCGATCTATCGGGTTGGACTCCCTGGACAAGACCTGGCCAGGGCCAGGGCGCATGGACGACGGGACCGCATCAGAGATCGACGACGGCGCCAGCGTGATCACGACCGAGGAGGAGGACCTGGGCCAGCTGCGGGGGCTGTACCCGGAGGCGCTGCTCGTGCTCAAGATGCTGGCAGGCATGGGCATGGAGATCGCCGTTGTTTCGCGTTGCGCTGAGGCGGCGGGGGACCGCGCGATGATATCCCTGGGCATCGACCGCTACTTCAGCCTCAGGGTGTTCACGGACGAGCCCAGGGACGCCCAGCTGAACGCGGTCGCCCGCATGGCGGGCCGCGCGGCGGAGGACCTGATCTACTTTGACATGAGCAGCACGAACGTGGCCATGTGCGAGCGGACGGGCGCGTACCCGGTGCGCGTGAGCAAGCACAGGGGGGTCACCAGGGACGTGGTGGAGCGCGCGTGCAAGGGTGCGGCCATGCACAAGACCCTCAGCCATGCGCTGCTGCTGAGCCGGCGCGCGGGGTGAGGTGGGGGGGGCGGGTGACGTTGTGTTACGAATGTGACAAATAGTGGATCAGTGGTCCCGTACAGCTCCTTGTTGATATCGTGCCGGGTGGACGCGGGGGTGCGGGCGTGTGTTGCGAAGACCCTTGTACTCTCTTGTACCAAAGAGTTTTCTTTACGACGCATCCCAGTGTTTATGTCGCCGTCCCCCGCCGCTTGGCGCCCCTTTCCCCTGGGGCCATGGGGGGGGGGGCGGATGGGACATGGGGGGTGAGCGACTCGGTGGCAAAGGCGACGGTGGCAGACGATATTGTGTGCGACTGGCCAAAGAGAATGGGGTGGGTGAGCACCCTCCTTGACATTCGCCGCTGTCAGCACTTTTCCCCATCAGGCGCCACCGTCCGCGCTCCCTTGTCAGCGGCCACCATACGCACCATGCGTGCCCGTCGCCGTCACGCCATTTTTCCCGGCACTGGCCAACCGTGTTTATTTGATACCTTGAAGTGAAACCATGAGGGTGTGCGACGGCGCCAGCACACGGCTTGCCATCCACGCGGTGCCAGGTGGCACTGGTGGAGGTGGAGGATGCCAGCACAAAAGGTGACATGTATCGGTCTGTCAGCATGCGACCTGGACCTGCCTTGGGTGCCCGCACGAGAAGCGTGTATTTGCGAGCTGGCGTGTGGGGTGGATATGCCCGGTCGGCGGATCCCTTTTGGCATTTCCCCGCCTCCCCTCCCTGGCATGCCACATGGCACTCCTGCTGCTCCCTCGTTGCCACCCAGGGTCTGCGCAGGGGTGGGGTTTTGTGGCTCAGCCTGGCCTGGCCTGGCCTGGCCTGGCTTTCGTACTGGTCGACGTCTCAGGGCCCCTGTGTTGCTTGGGGGTGCTGGAGCCCCAGCGCGGACCGCTGCATTGCCTAGCCTCCCTCTGCATCAACCTGTGGCAAAACTACCTGTAGCACTACCTGTATTAGGTGAGCCCCCAAGTGGGGTCGGCTCCCTCTGGCGTCTGGCGTACGCGAGCTTGCATGGGTGATGGTCCTCGGTTGGCGATTCCTCTCTTCCACGGCTGGTGGTCTGTTCCAGCTGGTGGTCTGCAACGGTCAAGGTGTTACCGCACGGGGAGAGGGCTCCCTGCCCCTGCCCCTGCCCCTGCCCCTGCCCCTGCCCCTGCCCCTGCCCCTGCCCCTGCCCCTGCCCCTGCCCCTGCCCCTGCCCCTGCCCCTGCCCCTGCCCCTGCCCCTGCCCCTGCCCAGGGGTCTCCGACTTGCACCTAGTCGCCCCGGTGGTGCGCTGCGGGCTGTGGTGGCAGTGACCTGGGTTGCGGCATCCCCTCGAGCGTGAGAGGCAGCAGCCACCGGCAGCTGGCACGAGCACATGTACTGCTCCTGAGACGGTTTCCAGGGGACGCATCCACGCCTGCGGATGCATCCAGGCCAGGGGGCGGATATATCCAGGTCAGGGGGCGGCTGCGAGCGCTGGGTGCGCTGGGGCCTATGCGATGCTGGCGCGCGGCAATGCTAGCCATGCTAGCAATGCCCAGCCATGGCCAGTCATAGCCATGCCCAGCCATGGAAACGTTTGGCCCTCGTGCCACCCAGCAGAGCTGTCATAACACCCCACCGTCCCCCCGTTGAGCCGTCCTGCCGCCAGCCACGGGCCACCCGCATCTGCACGACGCCAGCTGGGTAGTTTTATGTCCACAAATCGTCCCACCGTCCTATGGAGAGGCACGCTAACCGGACGCCTTGCTTCGACAGGATGCCTCGGTGGCTGCTTGCGGCCGCGTGGCGTGCGCCACACTGCGCTACAATCTCTATTTTTAGACACTGGCTGCTGTCACGGCGATGATTGTTTCGAGGTGTACATTAAACGCGTGGGCCGCTCACATGTTGATCGGCTTCCCCTGGGCTCTGCTTGCCATGGCATCGCAACGGGCGGGCGGGTCTGCGTGTGCCCAGCTGGCACTCGGCGGGCAGGCAGGTGAGGGCATGGGCTGCAATGGGGACACTATGCCCATCGCCACGCCTTTTCCTGCTCAGGGAAATGGTCATGTGACATAGGAAGGATACGCTCAGAGCGGGCTGTCTCCTTGATGTCTCTTCACCTGGCGAGGCGAACCGTCCATCCTGAGCCGGTGGCTGGCTATTTGCCTGGAATATATATATCCACCATGCACTCGGCTCAATTTCAAGGACATTTACTCCATGGACACGGCGGCACGTGCACCGCGGCGCACCACGGAGCGCTAGCGCTAGGCAAAGCGACCCCTCTACGAGAAGGGGTCACCCTCACGCTCCTTTGTGCAGTGCAATGTCTTATGGCATGCCCATGGTGCATGCGCGGAAGCAGCTACCTGCTTACCTGTACAAGTATTGCTGGCAGCCCTCAGGGTCATGGCCAGGCGCTGGCTTGGTGTACTGCCGTCATGCCTGGGAGTAACTGACTTCCAGGCCGCTACGATGCTGTTACAGCATTTTATTCTCCGGTGCTAATTATTGGAACTACAAGGCCATGGGTGTGAAGGCCTTGTTTGTGAATATTTGTTTTTCCTTTTCTTTTTTTTAATTTGCTTTGTGATTTTTTAAAAATGTTATTTTGCCTCAAAGTTTGAAATTTATAAAATTTAAAGCCATTTATAATTTTTGTAATTTTTATAAATTTCATTGTAAATACATTTCTTGTTTTTGGTCCATTGGAGTTCCTTCCCACCAAGAGAAACATTTCTTTTACATTTTTGTGTGCTAGGCTTTATACGGACAGCCTATACCACACCTAGTCAAGCACTTCGACCAGCTGCAGGACGAGACCTCCGAGACCCTTGCCCTGGCGTTTGAGAACAAAATCCTCGTCCCCATGGCTCTCACTGGTAAGGGCAAGCCGCGGGGGTCAGTGACCCGCCTTCCCCGCTCGCCGGGTAGGCCGGCCCCTCCCCCTAGCTCCTCACCTTTGACACCATGGCGGATAAGATGGAGTTCCTCAAGCGTCGCACGCGGCTTGGGGGGACCTCCTACACGCTGGACGACGACTTGACCTTGACGCAGCAACAACGGCGACGGGAGCTATGGCCGACCTACCTCCAGCTCCAGCAGACGGCGGGGCAGAAGCCGGTCTACTGGAAGGGGGCGGACATCTACGTCGCCCACAAGCCCTGGCAGGCGACCCATGCCGCCCCAGCCACCCCAGCCACCCCAGCCTAGGGAATATATAAAAAAATTAAATTAAATTAAATTATAACATGTCTCCGTTGGGAGATCATGTAGCACATATTCCAGGTTGGATGGGTGGTGTGGAGGAAGCCGCGTAATCGAACTAACCTAACTCTAAGCTATATCTAGTCTAGAAAAGCCTATCTACGCTACTCATCAAAACGGCTCCTCCGTTTGGGGGGAGGCGGCTTGCCCACAGGGGCTGGCGTGTGCGCCTTGACAATCTTCTTCCACCGCGTCTTGTCTTGCATGGCAGTCCAAAGACGGGAGAGAGAGTGGATGCGGTACTCAAACTTAGGGAATATATAGCAGTAGTGTAGACTAGAAAGCTTAGTGACGTGGCCATGTATGCCTACGTGATGGGCCCACATCAGCCCTTGCAATAGCTGTAGCAATTTCGAGTCATGCTTTGCCCATGCAGGGAGATACTCTCTGCTGAGATGCCATGTACCAGCTATAGCCTAGCCATAAATATTAAAAATATAATTACTTACAGCAGAGTGAAATCACTCAAACCAAAGCAAACGCCCAGCTATAAACCTATATACAGAGCCATGTCAAAGCTCTTTACTACGATAAGACCAATGGAAACTCCTAACGGGAGGAACCTAATAGCCCTGCTGCACCGCAAAATCAGCCCGCGTACGGCGGAGCATGATGTCAGCCATGGCCCGAGTCAGCGCCACCGACAAGCGCTGACGCCAATATGACGTCCAGGTCCGCGCCGACCATGGGGCCCGCTGGCCCTCCAGGTCCAGCCTAGCCATATATATCAGATGGTTCACATCATGGAGGACGGCACTCGCGGCGGCCTGCTGTCGCGGTCGGGCACCCAGCAAGGGGACCCCCTGGGACCCCTGTACTTTGCCGCCCCCCTCCAGGGTTGCCTCCAAGCGGTCCATGCTGCCCACCCGGCGGTCGCTATTCAGGCCTACTTGGATGATATCTACCTTCTGGGCCCTGTGCCGGACACCACCGCGGCTCTGCTGGCACTGCAGACCGCGGTGGCCGACATCAACCTCCAGTTGACCCTGGCCAAGTGCGCGGTGTACTGGCCCCAAGGTGATTGCTCCGGCTTTCCGCCCCAGCTCTTGGGCCGGGACGAGCGCCTCCATGGGTTGGATGTCCTCGGCGTTCCGGTTGGCGACCCCGCGTTTGTCATCGATGCTCTGCGGGCCGCCCTCGAGGCACGCACTGAGGTACTGCCCTTGATTGCGCGCCTTCATGATTCGCAGACCAAGGGTCTGCTTCTGTGGTTTTGCGCTCACCCTCGCGTCGTTCACTGGCTCCGGGGCGCTCTTCCGGCTCAGGTCCGGCTGGCCGCCGAGGGCCACGACGAACGCATCCAGTCGGCCTTGGCGCAGCTGGTCCCGGGCCCCGACCTCCCGCCACATGCTATTCGCATTGCCTCCCTGCCTGCACGGATGGGTGGCTGTGGTCTGACTCGTGCCGCCCGGCTGGCCCCAGCAGCATTTTTGGGCTCCGTCGCTCAGTCGTGGGCGGAAAGCTGCCGGCTCCTGCCCCTTTTGGCAACGGCAGCGCCTGACCTCCTGGACCCCAGCAACCCTTTGCCCTTCGTCACTGCCATCCAGGAGGCCTATGCTGAGATCCAGCAGGCCTGTTCTCCCGTCCGTGCCGCTCAGGCGGTACAGCGCCACCTCCCTCGCGGCACTCCCTCGGTCGCCTCCGTTCAATCTCCCGCCGCATTCCCTGCTCGCGTCATCGATAAACACCAGAAAACCTACGCGGGTATTCTGCACACGGCTGATTGGATTGCTCTTTTCGCGGACCTTAACGCCCAGGGACGTGCGTGGCTGTTCTCGCTTTCATGGCGGAGTGTGGGCTCGGCGTACCTTCGTGCTCTTCCCATGGCCCCCCATTCGCCTTGGCTCCCAGCCACTACTCGGTGGCGCTCCGGCACCAGCTATTTGCCCCGCAGCCTCTTGTTCCGGCCGGGCGGCCTTGTGGTAGCTGTGGGCAGCCGCTGGATCCCACGGGGACTCACTACCTTTCCTGCATGGGGGGCCAACAGAATCAGAATTGGTATTTGTATTTGCACACTGTCCTCCTGACGGTGGTGCTCGCCATGATTCGGTCGGTTTTCCCCCACGCGAACATCCGGTCCGAGGATGCGGATGGCGCTGCCTTCTATTCCCCCAACCACCGGCCTGACATCGTGGTGCTGGACTTTGAGGGGGGTGGCCGGCATCTGCTTATCGACGTTTCGGTGGCGCGGCCCTTGGCTCTTAGCCACGTGGCTGGGGCCTCCCTCACGGAAGGTTACACGGCGGACCGGGCGGAGCGGGCCAAGCTCCTGGCCTACGGCGACGTCGGGCACCATCGTGTGGTGCCCTTTGTCCTGGAGGAGTTTGGGGCCATGGGGCCCCTGACCTCCGCCTTCTTCAAGGAGTGTTGCCGGCTCCGGGAGGACCGGCTGGACCTGGAGGGCCAGCGGGCCTCATGGTCGGCGCGGACCTGGACGTCATATTGGCGTCAGCGCTTGTCGGTGGCGCTGACTCGGGCCATGGCTGACATCATGCTCCGCCGTACGCGGGCTGATTTTGCGGTGCAGCAGGGCTATTAGGTTCCTCCCGTTAGGAGTTTCCATTGGTCTTATCGTAGTATAGAGATTTGACATGGCTCTGTATAGAGGTTTATAGCTGGGCGTTTGCTTTGGTTTGAGTGATTTCACTCTGCTGTAAGTAATTATATTATTAATATATATCAGACGTCGGGCACCACCGTGTGGTGCCCTTTGTCCTGGAGGAGTTTGGGGCCATGGGGCCCCTGACCTCCGCCTTCTTCAAGGAGTGTTGCCGGCTCCGGGAGGACCGGCTGGACCTGGAGGGCCAGCGGGCCCCATGGTCGGCGCGGACCTGGACGTCATATTGGCGTCAGCGCTTGTCGGTGGCGCTGACTCGGGCCATGGCTGACATCATGCTCCGCCGTACGCGGGCTGATTTTGCGGTGCAGCAGGGCTATTAGGTTCCTCCCGTTAGGCGTTTCCATTGGTCTTATCGTAGTATAGAGCTTTGACATGGCTCTGTATATAGGTTTATAGCTGGGCGTTTGCTTTGGCTTGAATGATTTCACTCTGCTGTAAGTAGTTATATTTTTATAATATATATCAGAATATATATTCATTGAGAATGATAGATTACGGAGGTGAGATAGGCATACAACATAAGGAAAAACCCGATAATACATATCTTCCACCCCATATGTCATGCAGGCCTTCTAGGTCCTCTCCCCAAGCCGCCCTGTGTGAGCTCGATTAGGAGGCATGAACCATCATGGCGGTGCAGGTGCACCTTGTGCACCCAGAGCAGGCGGATAGCTGTACATCCTACACCTGCAGGTTGTCGCCCTGATTGTATTACAAACCCATAGATGCCCCTTTCTCAGGGCTATGTGTTACATATGATCCCCACGGAGCTATGTTCCTAATTAATTAATTAATTAATTAATTAATTAATTAATTAATTAATTAATTAAATTAATACCACACCTTCAAACTCAGTGCACATCATTATCAAGTCGGTTATTGTAGCACCATGCTGGGGGCCCAGCATACTCCAACACAAGGTGTTGCCCCTCTTAGCAGCGTGGGTGGGTGGGTGGGAGCTGAAAAGAGGCCTCCCTACGTCCCCTACACCACTCTAAGTACTGACTATCATTCACATTGCGCTACGCAGGCCTGCCGGCTGGCGCAGGTACAAGGTGTACTGACTTCCCATCACAGTTGCGCCACGCCTGGCGGCTGGCGGAGGTAACAAGGTCTAGTGACTTACGTTAGAAGCTACCTGGGCCTGCACTCCAGAACCACACTCAGGCTCGGCACAAAAAGGGCCGGCCGGTGCAGTACCCTCGTGACAAGCGCTAGTCTTACGCTACCTACGGCAGGTCGGTCCCCTTTGAGCCCGTCCATGCGTTATGTATATGGGCCTAGCCGGGCACCTGGCCCGCACAGATCAGGTAGATACATCAGATAGACTAGCTGGCACCAAGCCCGCCCAGCCTGGGCGATACGGCCTAACCTGGCGTGCCCCCGGCCGCGCGCGGCAGGGCCGCCACCCGTGGACATTTCGTGATAGACTCGGCATGGACATGTGCTACACTAGACGTGACCGGCTCACCCCCGGGCAGCCTCCTGGTTTGTCTGTAATATGGAGGCCGATGGTGCGCAAGGATAGATGGCAAGTAGTGATGAAGGAGACCACCCCCAAGCCAGTGGGCCGGCTCCGCGTGTGACCAAGTATGGCATTCATAGCGATTCGGGCCGCGGCGCCCACACCCCTGTAACTAGGACCTAGATAGCTTATACCATCCATTCCATCCCATGTTCCCCTCCCACTGAGGACTTATGCTCACGTGACGCAGTCACGTGTCTATTAATTAATTAATTAATTAATGCATTATATTTAAAATGAGCGAAGCTCAACAAATACATTTCTATCGCTACCATGGTCCGGATTCTCCCGATTTCTGGCCTGCGCTGGTTGTCTCCTTGACATTTCTTGTTTTTGGTCCATTGGACTTCCTTCCCACCAAGAGAAACATTTATTTTACATTTTTGTGTGCTAGGCTTTATACGGACAGCCTAGACCATGCACATCTTCAAACTCAGTGCACATCATTATCAAGTTGGTTATTGTAGCACCATGCTGGGGGCCCAGCATACTCGAACACAAGGTGTTGCCCCCACACCTCCTACCTGGCCACCAAGGCTGTCGCCAACCTTGGTGCCGAGTTTCTTTCCGCCCCTGGCCCCCCCTCTCGCACGCTGCCGCGGCTGTACTGCCGCCCCCGTGTGGCCGCTACGTACGGTTTCCCGGGGACGCTGCCAGGGTGGCACCCATGTCGTTCCCCCCGTTAGGGGGGCGGTTTCCAGCGGCTGCTCATTAGGCCTTACGCCCCCGGACCGTCTCTCACAAGCCCAGGACCCATCACCAGCCCCACCCCCAAGGCTGGGATTTCCCGGCATTGAAGCCATTGTGGCGATGGGCCTTCTACCCTACCAAGGCCTTGGCTTGGAAACTGCTTAGCCAATGCCCCGACCAGGACTTGTGTTATTGTAGGAAATTGTTATGGCATAGATATGCCCGGCCCACTGGCCGAACCGAACTCTTTATTGCTTTTCCTATAATGCATCATACAGGATAAAAACAAAGGCGGTAAAACAGCCAGAATTTCAGCCTCGCCAGGCCGGAACATTCTTTGCTGAAAAAACTGGGCAATCGGATGAAGAGCGCGCTCCTCCCACCAAGATTTGCTCCAGCCCCGCAATTCCTCCCCGAAACTCCCGTCTGGCCACAGGCCGAAAGATCGGGTCCGCTGTCAGGCTCCTGGCAGTTATGGGCTACCCTGGCACCCCGCGCTAGCCATCTCCACGTTTAAGGCAGATTCGCCTCCACCTGTGATTCTTTCCACCGTAGCCGCTGCATGGCCCTGGCCTGTATGGCTCCTTCCCTGACGTTGTCCGACTTAAAACGCAGCTTCCCCAGTGTCAGGAAGCTGCTTGCCGCACCCAGGGGTAGAGGGGAATCGTCAGTGGGCCCAGCGCCGGAAATCACACCCTTTTACTCAAATCGTAGAGCCCCCCACCCAACAACCATTACCGTGGCCTGTAACGGTTGGTGGAGAACATAAAGAAATTTATTCTAGGCCTCTCCACGCCCGGCCAGAAGAGGCCGATAGCATCGTCTTACATTCAGCGCAGCCGCCATAGCGGCCAGCCGACCTTGCTAGCAAATGCTGGGATAAAGTTGTGAAGCTGAAAAGAGGCCTCCCTACGTCCCGGCCTACTACACAACTCTAAGTACTGACTATCATTCACATTGCGCCACGCAGGCCTGCCGGCTGGCGCAGGTACAAGGTGTACTGACTGCCCGTCACAGTTGCGCCACGCCTAGCGGCTGGCGCAGGTACAAGGTCTAGTGACGTACGTTAGAAGCTACCTAGGCCTGCACTCCGGAACCACACTCAGGCTCGGCACAAAAAGGGCCGCCCGGTGCAGTACCCTCGTGACAAGCGCTAGTCTTACGCTACCTATATCAGCAGGTCGGTCCCCTTTGAGCCTGTCCACGCGTCATATATAAAATGAGCGAAGCTCAACAAATGTTAGTCGGATCAAAATTGGCTCTTTTTTAGCAAATTAGCAAATTAGCGGAGGGCGGGGGCCGAGATTAATTAAGAGGTACCTTGAACTTAACCCTTAAACCGTAGCAACTCAGTCCTAAAAAACGGACTGAGTTGCACATCTTTGCACATTTGTTGTGTACGGCCTAAAAACAATTTCTTGCCACCCCTTGGTACCAAGCATGCATTTATGTTGAATTTCTTTGGGGACATGTCACAGGTCCCATATCTATGACTTTTGGGTGGTATAAATAGCACCAACCCCAGGGGGGTACGGGAAAATGGGGTTTGAGACATACATTATTATGCAATATGGACCACTTATACAAATATGTAGGCCCTGGAATTTCAAAGGCAGTTACTTTATATCACAGGCATGCGGCCATCAATGCATTCACAACATGACATGCTACAGAACTGCACAAGCTAGCTAGCAAAAATCCCAAAATAGCTCAGTCCGTTTAATAGGACTGAGTTTTTTTGGGGGGGGTGGCTAGCACTACCGTTTTGGTTTCCCATCCCAATGTGGCGTAAAACATCATAGCTGGCCACACATGCATCCTCCAACACATTTCCAGCATATAAAACAGCAGCTCATGCTATATAATACTGTAAATCTAGTGCCATGGGGCATAATAAAGCACGCGTAGAAGGCACATGCAAGGAGCTTATTGCCAACGTACCCTATACGCTACAAACAACTTCAAAATACAAGGGAAAAAGAAAGAAACAAAATTAGCAACTTGCTGATGCTTCAATGCAAGCAGATCCCAGGCATCTCTATGTCTCTAACACACAGCAAACACACAAAAAGAAGGCGGACTTGGCCAGCATGCATGCCTAGAACTGGGCAGAAAAACACTCGCCCTGAGTTGTTTAAGCAACGGAAAGCATCGTATCATCACACTGAACATTATTACAAACGATATCTGTCTTTATACCGACATTCATGCTGTAGCATAGGCTAAAAGAAGTCAAAACTCGTCCAAAATCTGGCCGAGGTAACATTACTACCCAACCATCACAAGCCTATGCACAGAAGCAATAAAACAACAAAAAGACAGTTATTAAGCCTCGATTATAGCCCCGAGACTGGTACCGAAACAATATATGACACATACGCGGTCACTGAGACATGATAAAAGGCTATAACGTACCTGGTCGAAACCGCAGATTACCTTGTTTGCAGGAGCTACCACGCCCACCCCACGAACGTAGCCGCAAGCATGTCCTGGCCGCCATTGATGGTCAACTGTGCTAGTAATGACGTAACTAATTCATCCATGCGCAAAAATCCAAACATTTTCTGCCGAGCACCAAGTACAGCTTGCACTGTCATCGCCTGGCCGCTCACGCGATTTGCTGCGCCGCCACATAACCTCGAGACATATCTAGGCATTTGTAAATGTTGCATGGCTACGCATATAGCATTTACAAGACCTAGGGATGATGCCTACAAAGTTTCGGTCGAATACGTCAAGCCATGCTCTCGCCCCAGTCAGTTGTTTGTGCCGCCATAGCCGCGGACGTGAATAATTATTATTCACGTCGTCCTCGTTTGGCCATGGTACCCCCCCCTACTTTCCTTGACCGTAGGTCCCTGTCCAGGTGTCCAAAAGTAGTAAACCAGGGGTGTACGTGAAAGTACAAATCTAGTTTTAAAAGCTGGTCCAGTCAGAATCTTTAAAAGTTTGCTAGAATCTGAGCCAGTTCTGCCACAAACTCGGTTTAAGAGTTAAATAGGACTGAGAAAAACTCAGTCCTTCAAAACGGACCGAGTACGGTTTTAAGGGTTAAAATTTCTAGACTAGATAGCTTGGATTTTCTAGACTAGATAGCTAACTAGGTTAGTTCGATTACGCGGCTTCCTCCACCCCACCCATCCATCAAGGAATATGTGCTACATGATCATCTCCCAACGGAGGCATGTTATAATTTAATTTAATTTTAATTTTGAATGTGCCTCTATCTCCCTCGCGAGCCGTGAGCAACGAGCCACGAGGTAGCCATGGCTGACGGCGGAGCTCATAACTTTCACGTTTGGGCACCGAATTGGGCTGTGAATATCACAATCGCTTCGTCTTTCTAAGACGCACACATTGATATAATTTTCCGAAGCTGTTACGCAATATATGACTATCTCCATACCGCTCTCCTCCGGGTGGTGTGTGCCATGGTTCGGTCGGTCTTTCCCCACTCCACCATCAAGTGCGAGGACGCGGATGGGGCCGCCCTCTACTCACCCAACCATCGCCCCGACATTACCGTGCTTGACTACGACGGGCAGGGTTGCCACCTGCTCATCGATGTCTCCGTGGCTCGGCCGCTTTCCGGTCGCCACATCCTCCGGGCGGCTGTGGATGCCGGCGCTGCTGCCGCTGTGGCTGAGCGCGACAAGTTTGCCTCCTACGGCAATGTGGGGCCCCACCGGGTCATCCCCTTTGTCCTTGAGGAGTTCGGGGCCATGGGCCCCAAGACAGCGGAGTTTTTCCACGAGTGCTGCCAGCGCCGTGAAGACCGCCTCGACCTCGAGGGTCAGACCGCCCCGTGGTCGGCCCGCACGTGGTCCTCGTATTGGCGGCAGCGTCTGTCACTCGCCCTCACTCGCACCGTGGCTGATGTGTTATTCCGCCGCACCCGGGCCGACTTTGTCGCGACCCATGCGGTCTAGATCCCTTCCAGGCCTGCATGGTGGGCCGGCAGCGCTGTTGCTGCGTGTAGTTTTGTGATGTATAGTTAGTTGTACCTTGTGCCGCTGGCGTGATCCTTGGATGTCTGTGTCAGATTACTATTAATTTCTTCAGGGTTATTCTCCCAGTTATCGGGTTTTTCCTTATGTTGCATGCCTATCTCACCTCCGTAATCTATCATTCTCAATGAATATATGACGAGCAAACGCTCATCTGGACGCAACGCAGCCTGGCGGCTGCGTTATGCAATGAAAATACGTCTGCAGCTCCGGCTGCAGCTTCCCCCTCAGGTCCGGAAGGTAGCGGTGACACTAGTCGCGCACTGGTGGTTGCCCAGCCCCCAACTGGGCTTGCCTCGCCATCTGCATCGCCTGAACCCAAGCGCAGTCGCCCTGCCGAGCCGCACTGCGACGAGATCGCCTTTGACATCAACGCACCTGGCTTCTGGACTCGAACCCCGGGAGCCTTCATGATGGAAGACGTGTTTTTCGGCACGCACGCCTCGCTTGTTGCCCTGTGCTTGCACCTCATCTCCCACAACCGCGGCCGCTGGCCCAACGGCCTTCCTGGCGTCACCGATGATCTTGATCTCATTTCGCGCATGAAACGGCCCCGGCTCCAGCGCTTCGCCCTCTGCTCCCTCCTCGGGCGCTCTGACGCCGAGCTCTGGGCTCCCCCTCCAACCGTCGCGACCGAAGCCATCGTCCGCACCCTCCTTCAGGAAGCTTTCGAGCAGCACGTGACCCCCCTTGCCACAGATGTGGCGGCAATGGGCGGCACGCTGGCTGCTGAGCTCCCTCACATTTCCACCACCGTCACCTACACCTCCACCCTCCTCGCCTCCACCTCCACTGCCACTGCCACCTCCACCGCCGACCTCATGCAAGGCCCAGCTCCTCGACATCGACCAGCACCTTCCTAAGCACAACTGGAATTGTACTACACCACTAGCTAGTACAAATCGACCTTTTTTAACTTAGTTATTTTGTACCTCCCTTAGGTCCAAAGTTAGGAGGTTAGTGTCTCAGCATGTTGTGACACCGTGCCACCGTGCCACCGTGCCATCTGATGGCACCATAAAACTAACCGACATTTTATGACTTTGTATGGTGTCACAAGGTAACCTAACGTGTCGCGTTTGCGTGCCAATACATCCTACATAGGTCGAGACCGGCTAGCGTGATATGGGCGCCCTCAGTGATAGGCGACCTCCACTCGGTTAGCAGTTTCAGCTAGCGCGTCACGAATACGCACCAACTCCTCCACCGCCACTCGCCCTGTCTCACCTGGAGAAATCACGACGCGAGCCCGCTGAATAATCGGGTCCGCCGCCGCTGGCCTGTTGCCTCCCCCACAAACCGCCACCCATGCACCCCTCTTCTGCCAAGTGCCTCGCTACGTAGGCCGCTTGCACGAACGTTGGAGCGTTTGCTTGGTTACGGTAGGGGAAAAACGCTTGCGCGTCTCTCTGCTCGCTCGCCTCACCAGCACCGTGGCTGCTCGACGATGAACCAGACATGAAAGCGCTTGGAAGCAATAGTACGATTTGCGCAGCAACTCGTCAGCAGAGCTTGTGAGCTCCTGGTCTTGCTGGCTGGAATGACCCTAGGCTGCTGGCTAGCAACCTTTATCCTCACACCAGGCCTACGACCCTCGATAGGCTCGCCACTCGTCGTGACGACCAAGGTTCGTGTGTGAAGACGCTCCTTGCCTCGTTGAGCCTCGAGCTATATGCAACCTCGTTCCATCCTTGTTCCAGGTCGGTCATGAGCAACGCTGTGCAACGCTACCTTGCCAGAGCCTCGTATCGCTGCCCTGCATCCTTGTTGCAGGCAGCATACAGGAATCTCTGGCTATCCTGTGTCTAGGACAGCACAGGACCTGCCACAGTCCTGCATGGACTTACATCCTTGCAGAGTCACGGCTGCTGGCTGGCCACTGGCTTCTACTAGCCACAGGACCGTTGCGTCCTCAGTACACTGTGTCCCAGTCACTTGAGGGTTCAGGCTAAGCCTGTGCAGGCACGGCCTGCCACGTGTCCTGTCCACTATGCCCTGAGAGTGCACCGCCCTCGCCCGCCGGTCGGCAGTACTTCGGGACCTGATATCTCTCTAGTCCCTCGTCTGTTCTAGGCGGTTGACACGGCGTTGGAAAGGTCTCCTCAACCTGCATCCATCTAGCACATTGGTGCCCCAATATGCTAACTCCACCACCCGTGCCATTGGCCATGCCACCACCCATCATACCATTGGGCATGCCACCACCCGTGCCGTTGGCCATACCACCACCCATCATGCCGTTGGGCATGCCACCACCCGTGCCGTTGCCCATACCACCACCCATCATGCCGTTGGGCATGCCACCACCCGTGCCGTTCGGCATGGCACCGCCCGTGCTGTTGGGCATGGCACCACCCGTGCCGTTGGCCGTGCCACCACCCCCAATGTTGTTGGCCATGGCACCGCCCGTGCCATCGCCCGTGCCAGTGCCGCCCACATTGCTGCTGGTTGCATGGTGTCCATCCGTGTCCTTGACCACGCTTACCGCAGTGAGCATGTGTGTCATTGCCTCCTTCATGTACGTGTGCGTTGGCGTACCTGGACGAGTCACATCTTGGTGTATTCCAGGATGTTTGAGGAGCACCTGGAGGATGTCGACGCGGTGCTACAGATCATGGAAGACGAGCACCTGTCGGCGCGGAAAGCCAAGGTACGCGCCGGTCGCTGTGTGCCCTTCCTGGGCCACACTCTGTCCGCTGACGGCGTAGCGACCGACCCGGAGAAGATCGAGTCCGTCCAACAGTGGCCGGTCCCCACGGACGTGAAGGGGGTGCGCAGTTTTCTGGGGCTGGCGTCCTACTACCGTCGTTTTATCCCTAGGTTCGCCACCATTGCCGCCCCGATCAACGCTCTTCTCAAGAAGGGCCCTCCGTTCCTGTGGGCTGAGCAGTGCCAGCAGGCCTTTGAGGCCCTTAAGCGCTACCTCACCACGGCCCCGGTCCTCGTCCTGCCGGACCCGTCCCTTCCCTTTGTTGTGGCTATGTACTGACACCAGCGAAGTGGCCATCGGGGGGGTTCTCCTGCAGGATCAAGGAAAGGGTCTACAGGGGCGACGCACTTAATTAGTGATTGCACTAATTCAGAAGATTAGTACATTCGATTAATAGTACTAACGACTTGAGGTTGCAATCCCGGGTCCGATCGGATACTCGTACTAATCTAGCTGTCGAATTTGGAGGGTTGTCTACTTCAGTGACTTAATTCGGTCGTTAGTACGGCCCTGCTCCACTGAAAGTTATTGATCCGAGTCATTAGTGCATCCGCCCGTGCACGTCTGAAATTCGCACTAACCTCCCGACTCATTAGTACGTAACGTACTAACCGTTCGCATGATTAGCACAATGAATCTTGTCAGACTAACGAACCGATTTCATTGTACTAATATACAGAGGTTTTGCAACCCGGGGCCTACCCCAAGCGTCTTCGGGTTCGTGGATCTCTAACTGAAAAAAACCGTGACGGACGCCGCTTGCCTCTGGGAATCGGTACGGCGCATGGTATATTCCAGAAAACGAACACGGTTGGGGTATAGGGAAGCGTTGGGCCAAGAACTCGCCTCGGTAGTTGCAGACTGATTCGGGTTCAGGCGCGGCGCGTCTCGTTTTTGCAATAAAAAAACATTTTTATTTGTAAAAAAAAAAAGGCGGCCGGTTCCGTGTACACAAGTGCAAGTCACGAAGTGAAAGCGTGCGTACGTGCGTACCGGCCGCCGGCATCGCGTTTTCCTCTTTTTTTTTCTGCCATGGCGGACGATGACCCGCCCCCATCGGGAAACCCAACAACACAGGCTGTGCCTCCGCAGCCAGCCATGCCTCGGAGTCAGCCGAATCCTCAGGCTGCACAACCACCAAAGGCAGCCCAAGCTGCAGGGGTCTCTAGGAAGTCTCCCATGGTGTGGACAACCAGATTGCAGTATCTTCTGTGCATGGCCGTGCATGAGATCATGCCGCAGTGCCAGAAGACACGGCGACAAAAGGGTGTTTCAAGGGACACACCAATGGAGAGCCAGCTTGCATGGGATGCAGTAATCAAGAAGACCTCAGAGCTAGTGAATGAGCAGATGACCCCACCTGATCGAGGTCGCGGCGTCCCTCCGAGGAACTGTGTTGACCCGTGAAATGGTTATGAGACAATGGACCACCCTAAAAGCCAAGCGGGTGGCCGAGTTGACTGCCTCGCAGAGCAACACTGGTCAAGACCACATAGACACAGACACGGAGAGAGTGGAGGTAGCACTAGCGCAGCTGGTGGACACTATAATGGAAGAAGAGGAGGCTCGTGACGCCGAGAAGAAGAATGCCCACCCGAACGACGGCATGGAACGAGAAATCGCGGCCGGCGTTCGCGCAAGGGCGATGGAAGGGCTGCATGGTAACAATCCCTCGGAAGATGAGGAGGAGCTCACACCCACCGAGCCCATAGTCGGCCAGGCGTTTGACGGGGCTGGGACAGATGCAGAAGACGGCCGCACGCACGACCCGTTCAGCGGGGAAGAACTCCTGCCTTCAGCTCGCCGACAATTGAACGCGGGGCTAGCCGAAGCCGCCGCCGAAGCCGCCACGCGGGCGAAGCGCCAGCGTAGGTCAACGTCCAATGCGGCACACGACGAATTGCTCGGGCCAGATGGAATCACAAGGTCCCTCCACCAAATGGCGGAGATTCAAGCCAAGGTGATGGAGAGCGCATCCGAGCGGACCAGTCGCGACGACATGTGGAAGGGCAAAAAACTGGACCTCGCCCAACAACAACATCACTCCAAGGATGTCAGCTCGAAGGAATTCGAGGCACGTGCTGCTGATCGGGAGCTGGAGCGGGCACGCATCTCGTTAGCGGAGCAGGAAGTGTCCATCCGCAAAATGCAGGTGGAGGCGGCCAAGGAGTTAACGTTCTTATGAAACGCAATGTGAAGGATATGGTTGCAATGCAGCAATGTGTGAATATGGTTGGAAACGGAGCTTTGTTAAAATTGGATAATATTACAGCGCTCACACACTTGAGGCTTGTACACGAGTTTGCCAAGTCAAGGCAACACACGTGAGGCGGGCTCGCAAGAGATGCCCAATTGGCACTGGCCTATTCTTTATATACTTGTGCACTGTGCTTGCTAGTCCTGAGCAGCCTAGGAGGCCTGCTCAGTAATAACACTCCCGGTACAGTATTCACTACCTGTACAGCGCCCAGTCCTATACAGTAGGTCTGCCATACAGGCACAGTGACCACAGAGTACAGTCACCACAGTGATTATTGCATCTGCACCTAGAAGTCCAGGACTAAGCCTGCGGTACCAACAGACCACAGGTTAAGGTTCCTATTTCCTGCGTACGACGTATTAATCCAATACCGTCGTAGGTCAGCACCTAATTCCTGTCAGCCCAGGAATTACTGTCGACCCCATATGTCGTCGGCAAATATTCACGTCCGACTTAGAAGAACAGCCGGCTCGCGCTCGCGCGCGACCGGGAAGTCGGAACGCCATAACTTTCTTGATACTTGTCGGAATGAACTCGTTCCGGTGCCGCTGGAATCGCAGAGATATGCCGAATCAGGATCACGCCAATGCGCTTGGCGTTAACTCCAATCCTTTCTTTTCTTGAGCTGTAGCAGCTCACACAAGTCTACATACAAACACACACAATGGGTACTGGACATCCTCCCCGACTACAAGTCACAACCCGCTGGGCATGACAGTCAGCTTGGATTCCTTATTATATGTACATAGCACCCATACTGGCTCAGGAGCACAAACAAATTACAATGAGTCCCTATCCCTTCACGGGAGGCTCGTTGTGTTACCCATGTACAAGAGGTTGGCCAACTGTGGCAGCCCATAGGTGTTCAGCTAAGAACTTGAGAAGTATGTACAACCTTCAGGACCTTAGGCGAAACCCCACAGATCACCCACAACAGCTCATCAGAAAACATTGCTGACCCCCAGACGGGAGTCGGCGCCGGTCTGCTGCCCCTTATCGAACCAGACACAACATCTACGCGAAGCACATGCAAAACACAAGCTCCTATACTCGTTCCAACCGTGGAAAATCAGGGGACCTGTCGCCACCTCACCAGCATGGTGGATGGGTCAGCCAGTCCGTGAAACTCCGCCTTAAGACGGCACCAGGGAATCGAACCCCGCCCACAAACCACAGATCTGGGGAAACCTCAGACTGAGATGAAAACCCCAGATAGACATCTCTCCATCAGAGACAATGTCAGACATTCCCACACCAGAGACATGTCTCACCCCTCAAGGTGTGCTCAGGATTATGTACAATCAAGCTCCCAGCCTGATATCCAGAGACTTAAGCACCCAGCTCTCAGCTTTTAGACAGATAGACCGACTTGACAGTCAGCATTCATGAGCTTCCTCAGTACATTGTACTGGGCTGGGGCCTTGTGTGGCAGCTTTGTCAATGCATCAGCAGGGTTCTCCTCGCCAGGGATATGCTTCAAGTCAACCAAACTGGCCAACTCCTTCAGCAACAAATAATCCAGGTCCCGGCTTCTGGCCAGCTGCTTGTGAACAAACTGGACCATACCCATGCTGTCTGTTAGCAACAACGTCTCCATCTGCAAGGTCCAAGGGGTAACTGAAGCCAGCTCCAGCATTAACTCCTTTATGTACAGGCTGGACTGGATCCCCTCGCATATGGCCCTGCATTCTGCCACATCTGAACTGATACAGACCCTCTTCTGCAGTCTGCTGTACCAGCTGAACAAACTTGCCCTGCTCTGATAAAAAGCAAACAGAGCAGCAGATCTCCCCCTGACCTTGGTAACCTGGCGAGCATCCATGGAACTGTCAACAAAGATCTCCAAGGTGATAGGCTGGGCAAAGTCAATCCCAGACAAAATCAGATCAGGGGTACTCTCCACCAACCGGGCTATGACTCGAGGCTTCTCATCCTCAAGCACCTCATCAGGCATTCTGCTATGGACCATCAAAGACGGACCACAGATGCTGGCAAACCAGGCCCACATGCCTCTCAACTCAGGTCCTGCAGCCTGGGTGATCTTCTCTGGCAAGGCCTTCACAATGGTCTGTTTATAATCTCCTCCAGCCTGAAGCCTGATACTCCACTCCCCGTCCCTCCTGAACAGGGTAGCCTGCATTCCACAGAACACTACAGGCTTGTTGGGCTCCTGCCACAGCTCCTTGCCCAGTGAAAACTTGCCACTGATGACAGGAATAAACTTCTTCAGCCAGGTCGTGGGGGCTAGCAAATGCAGATCATCTCCATGCAAACTAGCATACACTGGCAGACCCTCCCATTGGGCCAGCAGCAAACAGGGATCAACTGAAGACACTCTCAAGCCACACTCACTGATCAGAGCTTCCTGCAGCGTGAGTCTCCAGATGATTGGGCTCGACCTGAGTCCTTCCAGGCCCTTCAGAATAACCAGGAATTGTTGATGCAGCTCCAGCTTCCAGATGGCAGGCACCTCAACACAGTAAGGCTCATCCTGCTTCCACACCCTCCTGGCCACTTCTGGATCAGATTTTAAAAATGCCCTCTTGAAGTCCAGCAGCACTGATGACATAGCTGCTCCCCTGTTCAGCAACCCCACGTAGAGACATAGCAAAATTCTCCATGTGTCGTGTAGCATCCCTGGCGTGTATAGCTCCTCTCCTGGCAGACTCCCCGTGCCGTGATACTCATTCAGGACAGGCCTGACATGGGGCACTGATACCTCATCCACAACCTTCCTCTTCAGCACAAATCTCAAAGCAAGCTTCCTTGATGCTGGGGGACGTCTGTCTGTTGGTGCAGCACACTCAAACTGCAACCACTCCTCCAATGCCTTGGAGAAGGCGAGCTTCCAAGCCTCAAACAAAGTAGGCGAGCTCATCTCTTGGACCAGCTGGTCATATGTCAAAGGAGAGTGTGCAGCAAGGCTCCTGTGAGTTATGCCAATACTGCTGGGGTGCAACACAGCTGGAATCACCAAACTGGCCGCTGGGGGCACCTCCCCTTCATCCCATTTTACACCCTTGACCGGCTTGGCCCTGCACCTGACTGGAAATGTTGTCCTGAAATTTTCTAGGGGAATCATCCCCCAGCCATCTCTTCTCAGAGCTGTAGCTCTGATAGAAATCCCAGGATTGCCCAGAAAATTCTGACCCAAAATCACAGGGCCATCATAGTCCTCTAGGACAAGGAAGGTCACATCCACACCCATGACAGGGGCAGTAACCTCTCCCAACACCCTTAGATGCGTCCTACCACTGAAATCAGACACCCAGGGGCAACTTGGTTCTCCGACCAGCAGTTCTCCTGTATGCTGAGGTCCCATGACAGAAACCTGTGCATTGGTATCTATCTCCATGGCAGCTACCTCAGGTTCATCCAACTGGACAAGCTTGGACACCTTAGGCTCCTTCTTGGCTCTTTGCAAAGCCTGTACAATATCTGATAGACGCACACCCCTAGGCCTGGTGTCGGGCCGTTCCGGAGGTGCAGCCTGTCCGCCTGCTTGCCCAACCACCGTATGTGAAGGTACCCCAGGGGCCGGGCCAGGGTCACCCTGAGGGCTCGATACAGCTGTAGCACCCTGATCAGGAAGCTCCACGTCACCCCCGCCTTGTACACCAGCGGGCACCTGGAAGAGGTCTCCTTGATTACCTCCCCGGGGACGGATCTTTGACCAGGACAGACGGTGCACTGCTTGGGAGCCATCAATGGCCACCCAGCACTTATGGCCAGCGGCTTCTACTCGGGTCACCACCCCATCATGCCAGCTGCCACGTTTCCCTGGAAAGCTTGGTTCCTTCCACACAACAACCTGTTGTCCAACGTTAGGTTCTAGGACACTCCAGCCCTTGTCTTTCTGCCTCAGCTTGAGGAACTTGGCCTCTAGCTTCTCCTTCCATGCCTGCTCAGCATCAGCTGGCAGCATCCTGGTATGCAGCATAAGAGGATTGATGGCAATGTCACCAAAGAACATGGGAGTCCTGAGGTTCAGCCTATCCTCCACAGAACGTAGCCATGCAGATGTCACAATGGCAGATGACGTCCTTGGAATCCTCTCCACCAGCAGCACAGTCTTGATCTCTTGGATGGCTCTCTCCACCACCCCTTGCTGGCCGTGGCTCTCCCTGGGTGTAATCAGCAACTCTGGAAACTCTGGCAGGTTCTCACAGCACTCAAACTGAATGTCACACTGCAACAACTCCAACCCAGGGTACCTGCTCCTTGTCAACTTCAGAGCAGCAATCAATGTAGGCTTCTCCATGTCAGGCAGGATCTCTAGGGTCTTGTACTTGGTATATCTGTCCACTGCCACCAGCAGCTTCAAACCCCTGATTCTCTGAATATCTACCTGCACATGGCCTGGCTGCAAAATAGGAGTCCTGGCATGAGACTGCTTGGGCTTTCTAGCAACTAGCCTGCACTTGCAAGCTTGAGCAACCTGTTGGCAGATGGAGTACAACTCACTTCCTCCCAGCCGTCTAGCAACTTGCAAAGACTGAGCTGCATGGCCAAACATGGTATGCAACCTTGAGGCAATGTCATACAAGAGAGAAAATCTTTTATTGTCATTATTAGCACTCAAGGTATGTACAGATCCCTTATGTACAGGAGGCACCAGGGTCGTGCCTGTCAGACTGTCTCCAGCCCTATCCTCATCCTGACCATCCTGTGCCAGTCCTGCACGGTCAGAATGCTTCTGAGATCCACCTGGGTCCACATCACCAGGTCCTACCTCAGGCTCAGCACCGCCATGGCGGGCACGTTGGCGAGTAACCACTGCAGCTACAGCTGGCATACTCTCTGTGGTAACCAAGCTTGCCCCATCGTGTCCAATAGGCTCTGTCACTAGAGCATGGGGCTGCCCCTCACTGCCGTCACTAGCAGCTACGTTACACACCCCTGGGGGCACCCTCCAGGGTTCAGGGATGTGTGCAGGCTCAAGTCAATGATCAGCAGCCTTGCCCTTGCCCTTATCCTGGGATGGACCAGCCAGTTAACGTAAAGGATTTACGTTAGATGGATAGAGATTGTTACGCTCTTTCCAACGGCACCTTGAACGCCTCATTTGGTTAAGGAACGTAAAAGTTATGACGTTTCCTAGGCTGTGCCGACAGTACCCGGCGCGCCACTGTGGGCGCGTACGGACACAGGATGTACAAGTGTCACTTTGATAGTCCGCAGGACGTTGACAGGACTTGTACAGGACTTGATGGTCAATTGATAGGTAGGCGCACTGTAGCGCGCCAGGACCTATGAGACAATTGATGCTGACTAGTGTACGGATAGGTCCACAGGACTAGCCGTATGGACAATTGATAGATCTGCGCGCCAAAGGCGTGCCAGAGTCTGTGTAATCAATTGATTGACAGTTCAGCTGTGACAGTGCAGCTGAATACTTGGACGCGTCCCTAGCAAGCTATATGTGTGACTTGGTCGCACCGGGACGCTAGCTCTTGCGTGCACGCTCTCTTGGCATAACGACCCTGTCGTCTGTGCTACGTGCAGTCTCGGACTTGACGTGACTTACGTCTGTGTTTGCTCATTATAATAAAGGCAACTTTCCTGCAAGAGCCATGGATTCCCTCGGTGGTAAACTCTCATTCAACTCGTATTACAATCTTCGTACCAAGAAAAATGCCGGACTCGATGGAGTTCCGCATTCCGAGGGATTCTGAAATTTTGGGCAGTCCAGCGGACATCGCCGAATCTCCGGCTGGTCCTTCGACGACTCCTGTTCGTGAAAGTTCTCCTTGCTGCCACCCTGAGCTGGCTTGCTCTGACCTTCCTGCCTCAGGTACGAGGGACACTCATTCCTGAAGTGACCCTTCCCTTGGCAGAAATAACATTCCACCTGACTGATGTCCCGTGAGGTCCCACTGCTGGGCCCAGCCTTGGGAGGACCACCCACCCTCTTGAAGTCAAACTGGGACTGTGGATGTCCCGACTTCGGCGGGGTCCCCCGTCCAGCCCTTCTGTCACGCCCCCTCCTGGACCTTCCTCGACCCCTTGAAGAGGTCTCAGGCCCTCTCGAGGGCGCTGGGCCCCCGTGGCCCGATCCCCTCATGGACTTAACCGCAGGTTCAGCGGCCTCCTCGTCCCCTTGACGAGGGCGCTTACCACCCACGTACTTGCCGCTGGAACACTCATACAACTGGTCCGTCATGGCTGCCCAGCCATGGACCTGTCGCATGTGGATGGTCACATTATCCATGGTGACCGGATCCAGCTGCAGCGACTTGAGAAAGTCGCCCATGGCCATCCGATCTGCAACGAAGAATCCCTTGGCCATGGCGTCCTCCCTCAGCTTGACGAAGTCTTCAAAGGCGTGGACCACTAGCTGCCCCTTGATGGGCTTGTAGTCCAGGTATTCTTGCTTCAGGTGGGACCCATCTATGGTCCTCTTGTCACTCAGGAACACCCTGAGTCGCGTCATAAACGCCGCCCAGGTGTCCCCCGCCGTGTGTCGCTCCCGAACAAACTTGAACAGCCGCCTCGCCGACTGCCTTATGTAGGCACTAGACGCCAGGATGCGAAGCTTGTCACCGGTGTAGATGTCCGTGTACAAGTTCATGTCCTCTAACATCCTCTCAGCGTCCCGGGGCTGCCAATTGTCCTTGATGGACTGAAACTGGCCTAGCACCGCGTACCCCTCAGCCACGGTCGGTCGCTTAGGTGCCGCTTGATCTGCAGCTGGCGCGTTCTGACCGCCCTGCGATCCTTGGCTCTGATCATCTGGCAGTGCAGCCTGGTCTCCCAGCGCCTGGCCGTCACCGCGTCCATCGCGTCCACCGCGTGCATCGCGTCCATCTCGTCCATCCATCCCAGCGCCGCGCCGCGCAAAGCCCATAAGGCGCGCTTGTTGGTCGATAGCTCCCTCACTCATGATGGCCTCTGTTCAGATCTGCTACAGCCAGCCAAGTGGCCAAGCAGCAATTAAAGCAATATAAGCTACTGAACAAGAAAGGAAAATGCCAAGTGTCACCACTCAGGCAAGACCACCACGGTCGCCCGCAGGCGCGTCCTGGTTCTCCTTGTCGCTGTCGCTGTCGCTGTCGCTCACCACAATCAGCTCTGGCACCCTGCTACCCGCTGCGCCGTCGTCGACCCGCTGTCGGCCCGCGATGACAGAATCGTCACCGTTAGTATATGTAGTAGACAGGTGACAACCCGTCGTTGGCACCCCGCGGATTGTATCTCGGCACCTCGTGGTCACCAAGCGCCTCGCCGCCTAGGCCAGCGACCCCCGCTGCTCCCACCTCAAGGTCACTATCGTATCCAAGAGGGGCAAACTCTTCCCAACGCGTCACACGAACGCGAAGGGGTTGGGGCAGTTCCTGAAAAGGAACCCTTGCTCGCTCCGGAAACCTGCCGACTCGTGCCGCACGCTGTCCTCCGGTGATGGCTGCCGCTGCCGCCTCGACCTCTGCAAGCCGCCTGTAGTGCTCCGCTCCGCGTCGTTCACGTCGAACTGGTCCCGCTGCAACACCCTCGTCGCCGATTACGCCTGCGAAAGTACGTTGTACACCCGCACCCGCTGCAGCCGGCACGAACTCGTGTCGCACTGCACCAGCTGCCTCCGCAGCCTCTCCTCGCCTAGCCGCCAACTCCGCACGCACCCGCTCAGCTACTGCTGTAATCACCGTCTGGATGCCGACCAAACCGTGAAGCTCTTGCTCGAGGTCGTCGATGCTCCGGTGCTCCGGAATGACGATGGTTTGGACGTGACGCAGAATTCGCTCCCAATCTTCGACCTGGTCGTCGACGAATTGCACGAAGCTGCGATTAACAGGCGGACGATCTGCAAGCAATAAAGATAAATCTCGAACCACACGACGCAATTCAGGCGAAATTGAACCCCCAGCAGACTGCCGAAACCGGAAATTCTGCTGCCGTTGTTCTTCCTGCACCATTCACCACCGGACGAGCTTCTCGCGTCGTCAACGCTGCACGCCGCAACCAGCAACGACCCTCCTGGCCGTTCCGTTGAGACTGTTTGTAATTTGAGTTAACGTTCTTATGAAACGCAATGTGAAGGATATGGTTGCAATGCAGCAATGTGTGAATATGGTTGGAAACGGAGCTTTGTTAAAATTGGATAATGTTACAGCGCTCACACACTTGAGGCTTGTACACGAGTTTGCCAAGTCAAGGCAACACACGTGAGGCGGGCTCGCAAGAGATGCCCAATTGGCACTGGCCTATTCTTTATATACTTGTGCACTGTGCTTTGCTAGTCCTGAGCAGCCTAACAAGCCTGCTCAGTAATAACACTCCCGGTACAGTATTCACTACCTGTGCAGCGCCCAGATCCTATACAGTAGGTCTGCCATACAGGCACAGTGACCACAGAGTACAGTCACCACAGTGATTATTGCATCTGCACCTAGAAGTCCAGGACTAGGCCTGCGGTACCAACAGACCACAGGTTAAGGTTCCTATTTCCTGCGTACGACGTATTAATCCAATACCGTCGTAGGTTCAGCACCTAATTCCTGTCAGCCCAGGAATTACTGTCGACCCCATATGTCGTCGGCAAATATTCACGTCCGACTTAGAAGAACAGCCGGCTCGCGCTCGCGCGCGACCGGGAAGACGGAACGCCATAACTTTCTTGATACTTGTCAGAATGAACTCGTTCCGGTGCCGCTGGAATCGCAGAGAAATGCCGAATCAGGATCACACCAATGCGCTTGGCGTTAACTCAAGGAGCAGACAGCGCTCCTGCAATAGCAGGCTCGGCTGATGAAGGAGTCATTCAACAAACAATTCGACTTCGTAGCAATGTTGACCACAAAGATGATGGAGCGCATGTCTTAGGTGGATCCATGCCTTGGCCTTTTTTACCATGCTTGCTAGTGTTCATTTTCCAAATGCAACATGCAAGGTAGAGCTTGTACTCACCTCCAATAATAATGAATGAATAACCGTCAAGTATTTTTTTTCTTCTTTAACTTCATAGCCATTATGACTAGCAAGATTAGTATTTGTCGAGTAATGCTGCCCACGTCAATCAATAATATCAATTTGTCAATGAATAATACAAACTGCACCAATCAATCCCTCCATGCACAAACCCTGAGAATGAGCCCTCTTGTTGCTAAATATGAACATTGAATCGGAGTCCGCATGGCGCAGTCACGTGTGAATTGATTGATTAATTTCTAAGTGAACTAATTAATAGACCCTAGCATATGTTACCCACCCTAGATGGTGGGCCTGCAAGCCCCCACTCACACCACATGTTGCCCTAGTGTGGGTGAACATGGCCTCCACTTTGTAGCCCATTCTGAGCTCATTTGGATATATTAGTGGCACACACCACCCCTATATGGGTGTACGTGCTAAGGCGCACAAGGGACCTTGGTAGACCCTGGCATATATAAGCCACCCTAGATGGTGGGCCTGCACGCCCCCACTCAAACCACATGTTGCACTAGTGTGGGTGAACATGGCCTCCACGTTGTAGCCCATTCTGAGCTCATTTGGATATATTAGTGGCACACACCACCCCTATATGGGTGTACGTGCTAAGGCGCACAAGGGACCTTGGTAGACCCTGGCATATATAAGCCGCCCTAGATGGTGGGCCTGCATACCCCCACTCAAACAACATGTTGTCCTAGTGTGGGTGAACATGGCCTCCACGTTTTAGCCCATTCTGAGCTCATTTGGATATATTAGTGGCACACACCACCCCTAGCCCTAGTGTCCATCTTCCCAGTAAAAGCCCTAAATTTAGGACCAAGTGGAATTAAAAAATATATATGCAAACATTAAAATTTGACCCTGGCATTCGTGCCCGTGACAGATAACACACTTTTTTAGTTTCTATCAAAAACCTGGGGTCGAATAATTACATTTAGTGCATGAATGGGCCCTGCCACCTGCCAGACCTCAAAGCGCGAATTTGGCCAAAATGTGGGTTTTAGGACCATTAGGACCAATTATTGTCAACGCATGACCATGCTATCCACACGGTCCCTTGAGCATCTTACAAGCGCTAGGGGACCCTACGAGGCCTTGGGATGGCGGGGCAGCGTATAACAAGGCCATACCCTGCTGTGGCTGCCTCTATCTATATATACGCGTGATTAACGGTGTCACAGATGGTGCAGCTAATGCAATATACGGTTGCATGGTTGCTGAGGTTGCCCGGCTTGAACATGGCCCACCCCTTGCGGTAAACTTTCTCTAAGCATATGCCAAACCTTCTTTGACATCACGGACATGCTGGCCACCACCCAGCGATGAAAAAACAATGCATTTGCATTGCAGCTAACACATGAATGCAGCCAAATCAAGTTACAAAACAACGTTGTGCTAACATGCAACGCTTTGTGAGCGAATTCAGGGTGCATGTAACACGTAAACCATACTGTATATACTGTCTGAGAACACCCTCAACGACTGCAGGCCATAGGACCATGGTTTATAACTAACACATGAGTAAAACTGCTCTTACGCATGTGTGTTTTAGCTGCAGCGGACGACGAAGATAGAGACGTAAAAAATTGTATGACGTAAACCAACTATGTATGACAGTTATGTGCACAGAGAGCGTCCCCTCTTTTTAGGCATAGCTGGCTGACTCAAAACACCACGACAGCCTTGCCAGTTACACTCATGATCTAGGACAACCCGGCATGTACCTGCTACTTACGTCGCCTCATTCCAGATGGTTGCAAAAAAGTCGCTGAAATCCGCAGCGAGGTCAGCTTTCCGAGAGCTGAGCGCACCAAAGCTGGCCAACCGGTTCGACAATGATATAAACCACGCTTGTGCTGCGTTCTAGGTCCAAGAAATACCGAAAGTGAAGACCTATAAGGTGCGCTCGCTGCCCAGCCTGAACGTCCCTAAAACATGGTCGACAATGGAAATCGGGCAAGAATATCACGGCCCAGGCGCTCCCATGTCAAATACTCCGTTTCTAAACTCCAGACTATAATAAAAATCGTCCACAAAAATTTCCTGGCTTGATTCGCACCACCATTGCTAATACACTAACATGTTTGTGCCAAAATCGACCCTCCGCGAGCAGGCGATCTGCGACCCATTTATGTTGTGCCGCTGTGCTACAGCGCTACACATAAAAACTTGCGCAGAAAATATTCACAGCCTTTAAGCATAACTAACAACCTTTCGTTTTTGCTACTGGGCGCCCGAAATGATACACGCACGTGAAAACGCCGGCCACGATTGTCAGGTCGCCATATCCACCACACTTCATTCCCGCACCCACTTTTTCGCTCCAAAATCGGTTATATTTTTGGTCGAGGTACCTACTTTCCCGCCATTATACCCGGTACCCGGGTACGGAATCCGGGTACCATGTGCCGGTACCACGGGTCGGGTACATCATGCCGGGTACGGTTCACATGGGGTACGGTCCATATAGTGACCCCCCCCCCCCGCTACCTCGGTTATAGTGACCACTAGGACGATTTAGGACAAAGTCCTAAATTTAGGACCGTGGGAGCGCTAACACTTGATGGGTGTACGTGCTAAGGCGCACAAGGGACCTTGGTAGTCCCTGGCATATATAACCCACCCTAGATGGTGGGCCTGCACGCCCCCACTCAAACAACATGTTGCACTAATGTGGGTTAACATGGCCTTCACGTTTTAGCCCATTCTGAGCTCATTTGGATATATTAGTGGCATACACCACCCCTAGCCCTAGATGGGTGTACGTGCTAAGGCGCACAAGGGACCTTGGTAGACCCTGGCATATATACCCACCCTAGATGGTGGGCCTGCACGCCCCCACTCAAACCACATGTTGCACTAGTGTGGGTGAACATGGCCTCCACTTTGTAGCCCATTCTGAGCTCATTTGGATATATTAGTGGCACACACCACCCCTAGCCCTAGATGGGTGTACGTGCTAAGGCGCACAAGGGACCTTGGTAGACCCTGGCATATATACCCACCCTAAATGGTGGGCCTGCATACCCCCACTTGAACCACATGATGCACTAGTGTGGGTGAACATTTCCTCCACGTTTTAGCCCATTCTGAGCTCATTTGGATATATTAGTGGCACACACCACCCCTATATGGGTGTACGTGCTAAGGCGCACAAGGGACCTTGGTAGACCCTGGCATATATAACCCACCCTAGATGGTGGGCCTGCATACCCCCACTCACACCACATGTTGCTCTAGTGTGGGTGAACATGGCCTCCACGTTTTAGCCCATTCTGAGCTCATTTGGATATATTAGTGGCATGCACCACCCCTATAGATGGGTGTACGTGCTAAGGCGCACAAGGGACCTTTGTAGTCCCTGGCATATATAACCCACCCTAGATGGTGGGCCTGCATACCCCCACTCAAACCACATGTTGCCCTAGTGTGGGTGAACATGGCCTCCACGTTGTAGCCCATTCTGAGCTCATTTGGATATATTACTGGCATACACCACCCCTAGATGGGTGTACGTGCTAAGGCGCACAAGGGACCTTGGTAGACCCTGGCATATATAACCCACCCTAGATGGTGGGCCTGCATACCCCCACTCAAACCACATGTTGCCCTAGTGTGGGTGAACATGGCCTCCACGTTGTAGCCCATTCTGAGCTCATTTGGATATATTAGTGGCACACACCACCCCTACATGGGTGTACGTGCTAAGGCGCACAAGGGACCTTGGTAGACCCTGGCATATATAAGCCACCTCTGTATATAGGTTTATAGCTGGGCGTTTGCTTTGGTTTGAGTGATTTCACTCTGCTGTAAGTAATTATAGTTTTAATATATAAGCCAACCTAGATGGTGGGCCTGCATACCCCCACTCACACCACATGTTGCACTAGTGTGGGTGAACATGGCCTCCACGCTGTAGCCCATTCTGAGCTCATTTGGATATATTAGTGGCACACACCACCCCTACATGGGTGTACGTGCTAAGGCGCACAAGGGACCTTGGTAGACCCTGGCATATATAAGCCACCTCTGTATATAGGTTTATAGCTGGGCGTTTGCTTTGGTTTGAGTGATTTCACTCTGCTGTAAGTAATTATATTTTTAATATATAAGCCACCCTAGATGGTGGGCCTGCATACCCCCACTCACACCACATGTTGCACTAGTGTGGGTGAACATGGCCTCCACGCTGTAGCCCATTCTGAGCTCATTTGGATATATTAGTGGCACACACCACCCCTATATGGGTGTACGTGCTAAGGCGCACAAGGGACCTTGGTAGACCCTGGCGTATATAAGCCGCCCTAGATGGTGGGCCTGCATACCCCCACTCAAACAACATGTTGTCCTAGTGTGGGTGAACATGGCCTCCACGTTTTCGCCCATTCTGAGCTCATTTGGATATATTAGTGGCACACACCACCCCTAGCCCTACTTGATGGGTGTACGTGCTAAGGCGCACAAGGGACCTTGGTTGACCCTGGCATATATAACCCACCCTAGATGGTGGGCCTGCACGCCCCCACTCAAACCACATGTTGCACTAGTGTGGGTGAACATGGCCTTCACGTTTTAGCCCATTCTGAGCTCATTTGGATATATTAGTGGCATACACCACCCCTAGCCCTAGATGGGTGTACGTGCTAAGGCGCACAAGGGACCTTGGTAGACCCTGGCATATATACCCACCCTAGATGGTGGGCCTGCATACCCCCACTCAAACCACATGTTGCACTAGTGTGGGTGAACATGGCCTCCACTTTGTAGCCCATTCTGAGCTCATTTGGATATATTAGTGGCACACACCAGCCCTATATGGGTGTACGTGCTAAGGCGCACAAGGGACCTTGGTAGACCCTGGCATATATACCCACCCTAGATGGTGGGCCTGCATACCCCCACTTGAACCACATGATGCACTAGTGTGGGTGAACATTGCCTCCACGTTTTAGCCCATTCTGAGCTCATTTGGATATATTAGTGGCATGCACCATCCCTATATGGGTGTACGTGCTAAGGCGCACAAGGGACCTTGGTAGACCCTGGCATATATAACCCACCCTAGATGGTGGGCCTGCATACCCCCACTCACACCACATGTTGCTCTAGTGTGGGTGAACATGGCCTCCACGTTTTAGCCCATTCTGAGCTCATTTGGATATATTAGTGGCATGCACCACCCCTATAGATGGGTGTACGTGCTAAGGCGCACAAGGGACCTTTGTAGTCCCTGGCATATATAACCCACCCTAGATGGTGGGCCTGCATACCCCCACTCAAACCACATGTTGCCCTAGTGTGGGTGAACATGGCCTCCACGTTGTAGCCCATTCTGAGCTCATTTGGATATATTAGTGGCACACACCACCCCTAGCCCTAGATGGGTGTACGTGCTAAGGCGCACAAGGGACCTTGGTAGACCCTGGCATATATAACCCACCCTAGATGGTGGGCCTGCATACCCCCACTCAAACCACATGTTGCCCTAGTGTGGGTGAACATGGCCTCCACTTTATAGCCCATTCTGAGCTCATTTGGATATATTAGTGGCACACACCACCCCTACATGGGTGTACGTGCTAAGGCGCACAAGAGACCTTGGTAGACCCTGGCATATATAAGCCACCTCTGTATATAGGTTTATAGCTGGGCGTTTGCTTTGGTTTGAGTGATTTCACTCTGCTGTAAGTAATTATAGTTTTAATATATAAGCCACCCTAGATGGTGGGCCTGCATACCCCCACTCACACCACATGTTGCACTAGTGTGGGTGAACATGGCCTCCACGCTGTAGCCCATTCTGAGCTCATTTGGATATATTAGTGGCACACACCACCCCTAGCCCTAGATGGGTGTACGTGCTAAGGCGCACAAGGGACCTTGGTAGTCCCTGGCATATATAACCCACCCTAGATGGTGAGCCTGCATACCCCCACTCACACCACATGTTGCTCTAGTGTGGGTGAACATGGCCTCCACGTTGTAGCCCATTCTGAGCTCATTTGGATATATTAGTGGCACACACCACCCCTAGCCCTAGATGGGTGTACGTGCTAAGGCGCACAAGGGACCTTGGTAGACCCTGGCATATATAACCCACCCTAGATGGTGGGCCTGCATACCCCCACTTGAACCGCATGTTGCCCTAGTGTGGGTGAACATGGCCTCCACTTTGTAGCCCATTCTGAGCTCATTTGGATATATTAGTGGCACACACCAGCCCTATATGGGTGTACGTGCTAAGGCGCACAAGGGACCTTGGTAGTCCCTGGCATATATACCCACCCTAGATGGTGGGCCTGCATACCCCCACTTGAACCACATGATGCACTAGTGTGGATGAACATGGCCTCCACTTTGTAGCCCATTCTGAGCTCAGCAGGATTCATTAGTGGCATACACCACCCCTAGCCCTATATGGGCGTACGTGCTAAGGCGCACAAGGGACCTTGGTAGACCCTGGCATATATAACCCACCCTAGATGGTAGGCCTGCACGCCCCCACTCAAACCACATGTTGCACTAATGTGGGTGAACATGGCCTCCACGTTTTAGCCCATTCTGAGCTCATTTGGATATATTACTGGCACACACCAGCCCTATATGGGTGTACGTGCTAAGGCGCACAAGCGACCTTGGTAGACCCTGGCATATATAAGCCACCCTAGATGGTGGGCCTGCATACCCCCACTTGAACCACATGATGCACTAGTGTGGGTGAACATGGCCTCCACGTTTTCGCCCATTCTGAGCTCATTTGGATATATTAGTGGCACACACCACCCCTATATGGGTGTACGTGCTAAGGCGCACAAGGGACCTTTGTAGTCCCTGGCATATATAACCCACCCTAGATGGTGGGCCTGCATACCCCCACTCACACCACATGTCGCTCTAGTGTGGGTGAACATGGCCTCCACGTTGTAGCCCATTCTGAGCTCATTTGGATGTATTAGTGGCATGCACCACCCCTAGCCCTATATGGGTGTACGTGCTAAGGCGCACAAGGGACCTTGGTAGACACTGGCATATATAACCCACCCTAGATGGTGGGCCTGCATACCCCCACTTGAACCGCATGTTGCCCTAGTGTGGGTGAACATGGCCTCCACGTTGTAGCCCATTCTGAGCTCATTTGGATATATTAGTGGCACACACCACCCCTAGCCCTAGATGGGTGTACGTGCTAAGGCGCACAAGGGACCTTGGTAGACCCTGGCATATATAAGCCACCCTAGATGGTGGGCCTGCATACCCCCACTCACACCACATGTTGCCCTAGTGTGGGTAAACATTGCCTCCACTTTGTAGCCCATTCTGAGCTCATTTGGATATATTAGTGGCATACACCACCCCTAGCCCTAGATGGGTGTACGTGCTAAGGCGCACAAGGGACCTTGGTAGACCCTGGCATATATACCCACCCTAGATGGTGGGCCTGCATACCCCCACTTAAACCACATGTTGCTCTAGTGTGGGTGAACATGGCCTCCACGTTGTAGCCCATTCTGAGCTCATTTGGATATATTAGTGGCACACACCACCCCTAGCCCTAGATGGGTGTACGTGCTAAGGCGCACAAGGGACCTTGGTAGACCCTGGCATATATAACCCACCCTAGATGGTGAGCCTGCATACCCCCACTCACACCACATGTTGCTCTAGTGTGGGTGAACATGGCCTCCACGTTTTAGCCCATTCTGAGCTCAGCAGGATATATTAGTGGCATGCACCACCCCTATAGATGGGTGTACGTGCTAAGGCGCACAAGGGACCTTGGTAGTCTCTGGCATATATAACCCACCGTAGATGGGGGGCCTGCATACCCCCACTTAAACCACATGTTGCCCTAGTGTGGGTGAACATGGCCTCCACGTTGTAGCCCATTCTGAGCTCATTTGGATATATTAGTGGCATGCACCATCCCTATAGATGGGTGTACGTGCTAAGGCGCACAAGGGACCTTGGTAGACCCTGGCATATATACCCACCCTAGATGGTAGGCCTGCATACCCCCACTCACACCACATGTTGCACTAGTGTGGGTGAACATGGCCTCCACTTTGTAGCCCATTCTGAGCTCATTTGGATATATTAGTGGCACACACCAGCCCTATATGGGTGTACGTGCTAAGGCGCACAAGGGACCTTGGTAGACCCTGGCATATATATTAAAAATATTAAAATATATATATTAAAAATATAATTACTTACAGCAGAGTGAAATCACTCAAACCAAAGCAAACGCCCAGCTATGAACCTATATACAGAGCCATGTCAAAGCTCTATACTACGATAAGACCAATGGAAACGCCTAACGGGAGGAACCTAATAGCCCTGCTGCACCGCAAAATCAGCCCGCGTACGGCGGAGCATGATGTCAGCCATGGCCCGAGTCAGCGCCACCGACAAGCGCTGACGCCAATATGACGTCCAGGTCCGCGCCGACCATGGGGCCCGCTGGCCCTCCAGGTCCAGCCGGTCCTCCCGGAGCCGGCAACACTCCTTGAAGAAGGCGGAGGTCAGGGGCCCCATGGCCCCAAACTCCTCCAGGACAAAGGGCACCACACGATGGTGCCCGACGTCGCCGTAGGCCAGGAGCTTGGCCCGCTCCGCCCGGTCCGCCGTGTAACCTGCCGTGAGGGAGGCCCCAGCCACGTGGCTAAGAGCCAAGGGCCGCGCCACCGAAACGTCAATAAGCAGATGCCGGCCACCCCCCTCAAAGTCCAGCACCACGATGTCAGGCCTGGCATATATAACCCACCCTAGATGGTGGGCCTGCATACCCCCACTCAAACCACATGTTGCCCTAGTGTGGGTGAACATGGCCTCCACTTTATAGCCCATTCTGAGCTCATTTGGATATATTAGTGGCACACACCACCCCTACATGGGTGTACGTGCTAAGGCGCACAAGAGACCTTGGTAGACCCTGGCATATATAAGCCACCTCTGTATATAGGTTTACTTGTACGCTTGGACAGCCGTGTGCTACGGCCAGCCCGGCCAACTGGTTCACATCATGGAGGACGGCACTCGCGGCGGCCTGCTGTCGCGGTCGGGCACCCAGCAAGGGGACCCCCTGGGACCCCTGTACTTTGCCGCCCCCTCCAGGGTTGCCTCCAAGCGGTCCATGCTGCCCACCCGGCGGTCGCTATTCAGGCCTACTTGGATGATATCTACCTGCTGGGCCCTGTGCCGGACACCACCGCGGCTCTGCTGGCACTGCAGACCGCGGTGGCCGACATCAACCTCCAGTTGACCCTTGCCAAGTGCGCGGTGTACTCGCCCCAAGGTGATTGCTCCGGCTTTCCGCCCCAGCTCTTGGGCCGGGACGAGCGCCTCCATGGGTTGGATGTCCTCGGCGTTCCGGTTGGCGACCCCGCGTTTGTCATCGATGCTCTGCGGGCCGCCCTCGAGGCACGCACTGAGGTACTGCCCTTGATTGCGCGCCTTCATGATTCGCAGACCAAGGGTCTGCTTCTGTGGTTTTGCGCTCACCCTCGCGTCGTTCACTGGCTCCGGGGCGCTCTTCCGTCTCAGGTCCGGCTGGCCGCCGAGGGCCACGACGAACGCATCCAGTCGGCCTTGGCGCAGCTGGTCCCGGGCCCCGACCTCCCGCCACATGCTATTCGCATTGCCTCCCTGCCTGCACGGATGGGTGGCTGCGGTCTGACTCGTGCCGCCCGGCTGGCCCCAGCAGCCTTTTTGGGCTCCGTCGCTCAGTCGTGGGCGGAAAGCTGCCGGCTCCTGCCCCTTTTGGCAACGGCAGCGCCTGACCTCCTGGACCCCAGCAGCCCTTTGCCCTTCGTCACCGCCATCCAGGAGGCCTATGCTGAGATCCAGCAGGCCTGTTCTCCCGTCCGTGCCGCTCAGGCGGTACAGCGCCACCTCCCTCGCGGCACTCCCTCGGTCGCCTCCGTTCAATCTCCCGCCGCATTCCCTGCTCGCGTCATCGATAAACACCAGAAAACCTACGCGGGTATTCTGCACACGGCTGATTGGATTGCTCTTTTCGCGGACCTCAACGCCCAGGGACGTGCGTGGCTGTTCTCGCTTTCCTTGCGGAGTGTGGGCTCGGCGTACCTTCGTGCTCTTCCCATGGCCCCCCCATTCGCCTTGGCTCCCAGCCACTACTCGGTGGCGCTCCGGCACCAGCTATTTGCCCCGCAGCCTCTTGTTCCGGCCGGGCGGCCTTGTGGTAGCTGTGGGCAGCCGCTGGATCCCACGGGGACTCACTACCTTGCCTGCATGGGGGGCCAACAGAATCAGAATTGGTATTTGTATTTGCACACTGTCCTCCTGACGGTGGTGCTCGCCATGATTCGGTCGGTTTTCCCCCACGCGAACATCCGGTCCGAGGATGCGGATGGCGCTGCCTTCTATTCCCCCAACCACCGGCCTGACATCGTGGTGCTGGACTTTGAGGGGGGTGGCCGGCATCTGCTTATTGACGTTTCGGTGGCGCGGCCCTTGGCTCTTAGCCACGTGGCTGGGGCCTCCCTCACGGCAGGTTACACGGCGGACCGGGCGGAGCGGGCCAAGCTCCTGGCCTACGGCGACGTCGGGCACCATCGTGTGGTGCCCTTTGTCCTGGAGGAGTTTGGGGCCATGGGGCCCCTGACCTCCGCCTTCTTCAAGGAGTGTTGCCGGCTCCGGGAGGACCGGCTGGACCTGGAGGGCCAGCGGGCCCCATGGTCGGCGCGGACCTGGACGTCATATTGGCGTCAGCGCTTGTCGGTGGCGCTGACTCGGGCCATGGCGGACATCATGCTCCGCCGTACGCGGGCTGATTTTGCGGTGCAGCAGGGCTATTAGGTTCCTCCCGTTAGGCGTTTCCATTGGTCTTATCGTAGTATAGAGCTTTGACATGGCTCTGTATATAGGTTTATAGCTGGGCGTTTGCTTTGGTTTGAGTGATTTCACTCTGCTGTAAGTAATTATATTTTTAATATATAGGTTTATAGCTGGGCGTTTGCTTTGGTTTGAGTGATTTCACTCTGCTGTAAGTAATTATAGTTTTAATATATAAGCCACCCTAGATGGTGGGCCTGCATACCCCCACTCACACCACATGTTGCACTAGTGTGGGTGAACATGGCCTCCACGCTGTAGCCCATTCTGAGCTCATTTGGATATATTAGTGGCACACACCACCCCTAGCCCTAGATGGGTGTACGTGCTAAGGCGCACAAGGGACCTTGGTAGTCCCTGGCATATATAACCCACCCTAGATGGTGAGCCTGCATACCCCCACTCACACCACATGTTGCTCTAGTGTGGGTGAACATGGCCTCCACGTTGTAGCCCATTCTGAGCTCATTTGGATATATTAGTGGCACACACCACCCCTAGCCCTAGATGGGTGTACGTGCTAAGGCGCACAAGGGACCTTGGTAGACCCTGGCATATATAACCCACCCTAGATGGTGGGCCTGCATACCCCCACTTGAACCGCATGTTGCCCTAGTGTGGGTGAACATGGCCTCCACTTTGTAGCCCATTCTGAGCTCATTTGGATATATTAGTGGCACACACCAGCCCTATATGGGTGTACGTGCTAAGGCGCACAAGGGACCTTGGTAGTCCCTGGCATATATACCCACCCTAGATGGTGGGCCTGCATACCCCCACTTGAACCACATGATGCACTAGTGTGGATGAACATGGCCTCCACTTTGTAGCCCATTCTGAGCTCAGCAGGATTCATTAGTGGCATACACCACCCCTAGCCCTATATGGGCGTACGTGCTAAGGCGCACAAGGGACCTTGGTAGACCCTGGCATATATAACCCACCCTAGATGGTAGGCCTGCACGCCCCCACTCAAACCACATGTTGCACTAATGTGGGTGAACATGGCCTCCACGTTTTAGCCCATTCTGAGCTCATTTGGATATATTACTGGCACACACCAGCCCTATATGGGTGTACGTGCTAAGGCGCACAAGCGACCTTGGTAGACCCTGGCATATATAAGCCACCCTAGATGGTGGGCCTGCATACCCCCACTTGAACCACATGATGCCCTAGTGTGGGTGAACATGGCCTCCACGTTTTCGCCCATTCTGAGCTCATTTGGATATATTAGTGGCACACACCACCCCTATATGGGTGTACGTGCTAAGGCGCACAAGGGACCTTTGTAGTCCCTGGCATATATAACCCACCCTAGATGGTGGGCCTGCATACCCCCACTCACACCACATGTCGCTCTAGTGTGGGTGAACATGGCCTCCACGTTGTAGCCCATTCTGAGCTCATTTGGATGTATTAGTGGCATGCACCACCCCTAGCCCTATATGGGTGTACGTGCTAAGGCGCACAAGGGACCTTGGTAGACACTGGCATATATAACCCACCCTAGATGGTGGGCCTGCATACCCCCACTTGAACCGCATGTTGCCCTAGTGTAAGTGAACATGGCCTCCACGTTGTAGCCCATTCTGAGCTCATTTGGATATATTAGTGGCACACACCACCCCTAGCCCTAGATGGGTGTACGTGCTAAGGCGCACAAGGGACCTTGGTAGACCCTGGCATATATAAGCCACCCTAGATGGTGGGCCTGCATACCCCCACTCACACCACATGTTGCCCTAGTGTGGGTAAACATTGCCTCCACTTTGTAGCCCATTCTGAGCTCATTTGGATATATTAGTGGCATACACCACCCCTAGCCCTAGATGGGTGTACGTGCTAAGGCGCACAAGGGACCTTGGTAGACCCTGGCATATATACCCACCCTAGATGGTGGGCCTGCATACCCCCACTTGAACCACATGTTGCTCTAGTGTGGGTGAACATGGCCTCCACGTTGTAGCCCATTCTGAGCTCATTTGGATATATTAGTGGCATACACCACCCCTAGCCCTAGATGGGTGTACGTGCTAAGGCGCACAAGGGACCTTGGTAGACCCTGGCATATATACCCACCCTAGATGGTGGGCCTGCATACCCCCACTTGAACCACATGTTGCTCTAGTGTGGGTGAACATGGCCTCCACGTTGTAGCCCATTCTGAGCTCATTTGGATATATTAGTGGCACACACCACCCCTAGCCCTAGATGGGTGTACGTGCTAAGGCGCACAAGGGACCTTGGTAGACCCTGGCATATATAACCCACCCTAGATGGTGAGCCTGCATACCCCCACTCACACCACATGTTGCTCTAGTGTGGGTGAACATGGCCTCCACGTTTTAGCCCATTCTGAGCTCAGCAGGATATATTAGTGGCATGCACCACCCCTATAGATGGGTGTACGTGCTAAGGCGCACAAGGGACCTTGGTAGTCTCTGGCATATATAACCCACCGTAGATGGGGGGCCTGCATACCCCCACTTAAACCACATGTTGCCCTAGTGTGGGTGAACATGGCCTCCACGTTGTAGCCCATTCTGAGCTCATTTGGATATATTAGTGGCATGCACCATCCCTATAGATGGGTGTACGTGCTAAGGCGCACAAGGGACCTTGGTAGACCCTGGCATATATACCCACCCTAGATGGTAGGCCTGCATACCCCCACTCACACCACATGTTGCACTAGTGTGGGTGAACATGGCCTCCACTTTGTAGCCCATTCTGAGCTCATTTGGATATATTAGTGGCACACACCAGCCCTATATGGGTGTACGTGCTAAGGCGCACAAGGGACCTTGGTAGACCCTGGCATATATAACCCACCCTAGATGGTGGGCCTGCATACCCCCACTCAAACCACATGTTGCCCTAGTGTGGGTGAACATGGCCTCCACTTTATAGCCCATTCTGAGCTCATTTGGATATATTAGTGGCACACACCACCCCTACATGGGTGTACGTGCTAAGGCGCACAAGAGACCTTGGTAGACCCTGGCATATATAAGCCACCTCTGTATATAGGTTTATAGCTGGGCGTTTGCTTTGGTTTGAGTGATTTCACTCTGCTGTAAGTAATTATAGTTTTAATATATAAGCCACCCTAGATGGTGGGCCTGCATACCCCCACTCACACCACATGTTGCACTAGTGTGGGTGAACATGGCCTCCACGCTGTAGCCCATTCTGAGCTCATTTGGATATATTAGTGGCACACACCACCCCTAGCCCTAGATGGGTGTACGTGCTAAGGCGCACAAGGGACCTTGGTAGTCCCTGGCATATATAACCCACCCTAGATGGTGAGCCTGCATACCCCCACTCACACCACATGTTGCTCTAGTGTGGGTGAACATGGCCTCCACGTTGTAGCCCATTCTGAGCTCATTTGGATATATTAGTGGCACACACCACCCCTAGCCCTAGATGGGTGTACGTGCTAAGGCGCACAAGGGACCTTGGTAGACCCTGGCATATATAACCCACCCTAGATGGTGGGCCTGCATACCCCCACTTGAACCGCATGTTGCCCTAGTGTGGGTGAACATGGCCTCCACTTTGTAGCCCATTCTGAGCTCATTTGGATATATTAGTGGCACACACCAGCCCTATATGGGTGTACGTGCTAAGGCGCACAAGGGACCTTGGTAGTCCCTGGCATATATACCCACCCTAGATGGTGGGCCTGCATACCCCCACTTGAACCACATGATGCACTAGTGTGGATGAACATGGCCTCCACTTTGTAGCCCATTCTGAGCTCAGCAGGATTCATTAGTGGCATACACCACCCCTAGCCCTATATGGGCGTACGTGCTAAGGCGCACAAGGGACCTTGGTAGACCCTGGCATATATAACCCACCCTAGATGGTAGGCCTGCACGCCCCCACTCAAACCACATGTTGCACTAATGTGGGTGAACATGGCCTCCACGTTTTAGCCCATTCTGAGCTCATTTGGATATATTACTGGCACACACCAGCCCTATATGGGTGTACGTGCTAAGGCGCACAAGCGACCTTGGTAGACCCTGGCATATATAAGCCACCCTAGATGGTGGGCCTGCATACCCCCACTTGAACCACATGATGCCCTAGTGTGGGTGAACATGGCCTCCACGTTGTAGCCCATTCTGAGCTCATTTGGATATATTAGTGGCACACACCACCCCTATATGGGTGTACGTGCTAAGGCGCACAAGGGACCTTTGTAGTCCCTGGCATATATAACCCACCCTAGATGGTGGGCCTGCATACCCCCACTCACACCACATGTCGCTCTAGTGTGGGTGAACATGGCCTCCACGTTGTAGCCCATTCTGAGCTCATTTGGATGTATTAGTGGCATGCACCACCCCTAGCCCTATATGGGTGTACGTGCTAAGGCGCACAAGGGACCTTGGTAGACACTGGCATATATAACCCACCCTAGATGGTGGGCCTGCATACCCCCACTTGAACCGCATGTTGCCCTAGTGTGGGTGAACATGGCCTCCACGTTGTAGCCCATTCTGAGCTCATTTGGATATATTAGTGGCACACACCACCCCTAGCCCTAGATGGGTGTACGTGCTAAGGCGCACAAGGGACCTTGGTAGACCCTGGCATATATAAGCCACCCTAGATGGTGGGCCTGCATACCCCCACTCACACCACATGTTGCCCTAGTGTGGGTAAACATTGCCTCCACTTTGTAGCCCATTCTGAGCTCATTTGGATATATTAGTGGCATACACCACCCCTAGCCCTAGATGGGTGTACGTGCTAAGGCGCACAAGGGACCTTGGTAGACCCTGGCATATATACCCACCCTAGATGGTGGGCCTGCATACCCCCACTTGAACCACATGTTGCTCTAGTGTGGGTGAACATGGCCTCCACGTTGTAGCCCATTCTGAGCTCATTTGGATATATTAGTGGCATACACCACCCCTAGCCCTAGATGGGTGTACGTGCTAAGGCGCACAAGGGACCTTGGTAGACCCTGGCATATATACCCACCCTAGATGGTGGGCCTGCATACCCCCACTTGAACCACATGTTGCTCTAGTGTGGGTGAACATGGCCTCCACGTTGTAGCCCATTCTGAGCTCATTTGGATATATTAGTGGCACACACCACCCCTAGCCCTAGATGGGTGTACGTGCTAAGGCGCACAAGGGACCTTGGTAGACCCTGGCATATATAACCCACCCTAGATGGTGAGCCTGCATACCCCCACTCACACCACATGTTGCTCTAGTGTGGGTGAACATGGCCTCCACGTTTTAGCCCATTCTGAGCTCAGCAGGATATATTAGTGGCATGCACCACCCCTATAGATGGGTGTACGTGCTAAGGCGCACAAGGGACCTTGGTAGTCTCTGGCATATATAACCCACCGTAGATGGGGGGCCTGCATACCCCCACTTAAACCACATGTTGCCCTAGTGTGGGTGAACATGGCCTCCACGTTGTAGCCCATTCTGAGCTCATTTGGATATATTAGTGGCATGCACCATCCCTATAGATGGGTGTACGTGCTAAGGCGCACAAGGGACCTTGGTAGACCCTGGCATATATACCCACCCTAGATGGTAGGCCTGCATACCCCCACTCACACCACATGTTGCACTAGTGTGGGTGAACATGGCCTCCACTTTGTAGCCCATTCTGTTTAGTGGCACACACCAGCCCTATATGGGTGTACGTGCTAAGGCGCACAAGGGACCTTGGTAGACCCTGGCATATATAACCCACCCTAGATGGTGGGCCTGCATACCCCCACTCAAACCACATGTTGCCCTAGTGTGGGTGAACATGGCCTCCACTTTATAGCCCATTCTGAGCTCATTTGGATATATTAGTGGCACACACCACCCCTACATGGGTGTACGTGCTAAGGCGCACAAGAGACCTTGGTAGACCCTGGCATATATATTAAAAATATAATTACTTACAGCAGAGTGAAATCACTCAAACCAAAGCAAACGCCCAGCTATAAACCTATATACAGAGCCATGTCAAAGCTCTATACTACGATAAGACCAATGGAAACGCCTAACGGGAGGAACCTAATAGCCCTGCTGCACCGCAAAATCAGCCCGCGTACGGCGGAGCATGATGTCCGCCATGGCCCGAGTCAGCGCCACCGACAAGCGCTGACGCCAATATGACGTCCAGGTCCGCGCCGACCATGGGGCCCGCTGGCCCTCCAGGTCCAGCCGGTCCTCCCGGAGCCGGCAACACTCCTTGAAGAAGGCGGAGGTCAGGGGCCCCATGGCCCCAAACTCCTCCAGGACAAAGGGCACCACACGATGGTGCCCGACGTCGCCGTAGGCCAGGAGCTTGGCCCGCTCCGCCCGGTCCGCCGTGTAACCTGCCGTGAGGGAGGCCCCAGCCACGTGGCTAAGAGCCAAGGGCCGCGCCACCGAAACGTCAATAAGCAGATGCCGGCCACCCCCTCAAAGTCCAGCACCACGATGTCAGGCCTGGCATATATAACCCACCCTAGATGGTGGGCCTGCATACCCCCACTCAAACCACATGTTGCCCTAGTGTGGGTGAACATGGCCTCCACTTTATAGCCCATTCTGAGCTCATTTGGATATATTAGTGGCACACACCACCCCTACATGGGTGTACGTGCTAAGGCGCACAAGAGACCTTGGTAGACCCTGGCATATATAAGCCACCTCTGTATATAGGTTTACTTGTACGCTTGGACAGCCGTGTGCTACGGCCAGCCCGGCCAACTGGTTCACATCATGGAGGACGGCACTCGCGGCGGCCTGCTGTCGCGGTCGGGCACCCAGCAAGGGGACCCCCTGGGACCCCTGTACTTTGCCGCCCCCCTCCAGGGTTGCCTCCAAGCGGTCCATGCTGCCCACCCGGCGGTCGCTATTCAGGCCTACTTGGATGATATCTACCTGCTGGGCCCTGTGCCGGACACCACCGCGGCTCTGCTGGCACTGCAGACCGCGGTGGCCGACATCAACCTCCAGTTGACCCTTGCCAAGTGCGCGGTGTACTCGCCCCAAGGTGATTGCTCCGGCTTTCCGCCCCAGCTCTTGGGCCGGGACGAGCGCCTCCATGGGTTGGATGTCCTCGGCGTTCCGGTTGGCGACCCCGCGTTTGTCATCGATGCTCTGCGGGCCGCCCTCGAGGCACGCACTGAGGTACTGCCCTTGATTGCGCGCCTTCATGATTCGCAGACCAAGGGTCTGCTTCTGTGGTTTTGCGCTCACCCTCGCGTCGTTCACTGGCTCCGGGGCGCTCTTCCGTCTCAGGTCCGGCTGGCCGCCGAGGGCCACGACGAACGCATCCAGTCGGCCTTGGCGCAGCTGGTCCCGGGCCCCGACCTCCCGCCACATGCTATTCGCATTGCCTCCCTGCCTGCACGGATGGGTGGCTGCGGTCTGACTCGTGCCGCCCGGCTGGCCCCAGCAGCCTTTTTGGGCTCCGTCGCTCAGTCGTGGGCGGAAAGCTGCCGGCTCCTGCCCCTTTTGGCAACGGCAGCGCCTGACCTCCTGGACCCCAGCAGCCCTTTGCCCTTCGTCACCGCCATCCAGGAGGCCTATGCTGAGATCCAGCAGGCCTGTTCTCCGGTCCGTGCCGCTCAGGCGGTACAGCGCCACCTCCCTCGCGGCACTCCCTCGGTCGCCTCCGTTCAATCTCCCGCCGCATTCCCTGCTCGCGTCATCGATAAACACCAGAAAACCTACGCGGGTATTCTGCACACGGCTGATTGGATTGCTCTTTTCGCGGACCTCAACGCCCAGGGACGTGCGTGGCTGTTCTCGCTTTCCTTGCGGAGTGTGGGCTCGGCGTACCTTCGTGCTCTTCCCATGGCCCCCCCATTCGCCTTGGCTCCCAGCCACTACTCGGTGGCGCTCCGGCACCAGCTATTTGCCCCGCAGCCTCTTGTTCCGGCCGGGCGGCCTTGTGGTAGCTGTGGGCAGCCGCTGGATCCCACGGGGACTCACTACCTTGCCTGCATGGGGGGCCAACAGAATCAGAATTGGTATTTGTATTTGCACACTGTCCTCCTGACGGTGGTGCTCGCCATGATTCGGTCGGTTTTCCCCCACGCGAACATCCGGTCCGAGGATGCGGATGGCGCTGCCTTCTATTCCCCCAACCACCGGCCTGACATCGTGGTGCTGGACTTTGAGGGGGGTGGCCGGCATCTGCTTATTGACGTTTCGGTGGCGCGGCCCTTGGCTCTTAGCCACGTGGCTGGGGCCTCCCTCACGGCAGGTTACACGGCGGACCGGGCGGAGCGGGCCAAGCTCCTGGCCTACGGCGACGTCGGGCACCATCGTGTGGTGCCCTTTGTCCTGGAGGAGTTTGGGGCCATGGGGCCCCTGACCTCCGCCTTCTTCAAGGAGTGTTGCCGGCTCCGGGAGGACCGGCTGGACCTGGAGGGCCAGCGGGCCCCATGGTCGGCGCGGACCTGGACGTCATATTGGCGTCAGCGCTTGTCGGTGGCGCTGACTCGGGCCATGGCGGACATCATGCTCCGCCGTACGCGGGCTGATTTTGCGGTGCAGCAGGGCTATTAGGTTCCTCCCGTTAGGCGTTTCCATTGGTCTTATCGTAGTATAGAGCTTTGACATGGCTCTGTATATAGGTTTATAGCTGGGCGTTTGCTTTGGTTTGAGTGATTTCACTCTGCTGTAAGTAATTATATTTTTAATATATAGGTTTATAGCTGGGCGTTTGCTTTGGTTTGAGTGATTTCACTCTGCTGTAAGTAATTATAGTTTTAATATATAAGCCACCCTAGATGGTGGGCCTGCATACCCCCACTCACACCACATGTTGCACTAGTGTGGGTGAACATGGCCTCCACGCTGTAGCCCATTCTGAGCTCATTTGGATATATTAGTGGCACACACCACCCCTAGCCCTAGATGGGTGTACGTGCTAAGGCGCACAAGGGACCTTGGTAGTCCCTGGCATATATAACCCACCCTAGATGGTGAGCCTGCATACCCCCACTCACACCACATGTTGCTCTAGTGTGGGTGAACATGGCCTCCACGTTGTAGCCCATTCTGAGCTCATTTGGATATATTAGTGGCACACACCACCCCTAGCCCTAGATGGGTGTACGTGCTAAGGCGCACAAGGGACCTTGGTAGACCCTGGCATATATAACCCACCCTAGATGGTGGGCCTGCATACCCCCACTTGAACCGCATGTTGCCCTAGTTTGGGTGAACATGGCCTCCACTTTGTAGCCCATTCTGAGCTCATTTGGATATATTAGTGGCACACACCAGCCCTATATGGGTGTACGTGCTAAGGCGCACAAGGGACCTTGGTAGTCCCTGGCATATATAATTGTAGCCCATTCTGAGCTCAGCAGGATTCATTAGTGGCATACACCACCCCTAGCCCTATATGGGCGTACGTGCTAAGGCGCACAAGGGACCTTGGTAGACCCTGGCATATATAACCCACCCTAGATGGTAGGCCTGCACGCCCCCACTCAAACCACATGTTGCACTAATGTGGGTGAACATGGCCTCCACGTTTTAGCCCATTCTGAGCTCATTTGGATATATTACTGGCACACACCAGCCCTATATGGGTGTACGTGCTAAGGCGCACAAGCGACCTTGGTAGACCCTGGCATATATAAGCCACCCTAGATGGTGGGCCTGCATACCCCCACTTGAACCACATGATGCCCTAGTGTGGGTGAACATGGCCTCCACGTTTTCGCCCATTCTGAGCTCATTTGGATATATTAGTGGCACACACCACCCCTATATGGGTGTACGTGCTAAGGCGCACAAGGGACCTTTGTAGTCCCTGGCATATATAACCCACCCTAGATGGTGGGCCTGCATACCCCCACTCACACCACATGTCGCTCTAGTGTGGGTGAACATGGCCTCCACGTTGTAGCCCATTCTGAGCTCATTTGGATGTATTAGTGGCATGCACCACCCCTAGCCCTATATGGGTGTACGTGCTAAGGCGCACAAGGGACCTTGGTAGACACTGGCATATATAACCCACCCTAGATGGTGGGCCTGCATACCCCCACTTGAACCGCATGTTGCCCTAGTGTAAGTGAACATGGCCTCCACGTTGTAGCCCATTCTGAGCTCATTTGGATATATTAGTGGCACACACCACCCCTAGCCCTAGATGGGTGTACGTGCTAAGGCGCACAAGGGACCTTGGTAGACCCTGGCATATATAAGCCACCCTAGATGGTGGGCCTGCATACCCCCACTCACACCACATGTTGCCCTAGTGTGGGTAAACATTGCCTCCACTTTGTAGCCCATTCTGAGCTCATTTGGATATATTAGTGGCATACACCACCCCTAGCCCTAGATGGGTGTACGTGCTAAGGCGCACAAGGGACCTTGGTAGACCCTGGCATATATACCCACCCTAGATGGTGGGCCTGCATACCCCCACTTGAACCACATGTTGCTCTAGTGTGGGTGAACATGGCCTCCACGTTGTAGCCCATTCTGAGCTCATTTGGATATATTAGTGGCATACACCACCCCTAGCCCTAGATGGGTGTACGTGCTAAGGCGCACAAGGGACCTTGGTAGACCCTGGCATATATACCCACCCTAGATGGTGGGCCTGCATACCCCCACTTGAACCACATGTTGCTCTAGTGTGGGTGAACATGGCCTCCACGTTGTAGCCCATTCTGAGCTCATTTGGATATATTAGTGGCACACACCACCCCTAGCCCTAGATGGGTGTACGTGCTAAGGCGCACAAGGGACCTTGGTAGACCCTGGCATATATAACCCACCCTAGATGGTGAGCCTGCATACCCCCACTCACACCACATGTTGCTCTAGTGTGGGTGAACATGGCCTCCACGTTTTAGCCCATTCTGAGCTCAGCAGGATATATTAGTGGCATGCACCACCCCTATAGATGGGTGTACGTGCTAAGGCGCACAAGGGACCTTGGTAGTCTCTGGCATATATAACCCACCGTAGATGGGGGGCCTGCATACCCCCACTTAAACCACATGTTGCCCTAGTGTGGGTGAACATGGCCTCCACGTTGTAGCCCATTCTGAGCTCATTTGGATATATTAGTGGCATGCACCATCCCTATAGATGGGTGTACGTGCTAAGGCGCACAAGGGACCTTGGTAGACCCTGGCATATATACCCACCCTAGATGGTAGGCCTGCATACCCCCACTCACACCACATGTTGCACTAGTGTGGGTGAACATGGCCTCCACTTTGTAGCCCATTCTGAGCTCATTTGGATATATTAGTGGCACACACCAGCCCTATATGGGTGTACGTGCTAAGGCGCACAAGGGACCTTGGTAGACCCTGGCATATATAACCCACCCTAGATGGTGGGCCTGCATACCCCCACTCAAACCACATGTTGCCCTAGTGTGGGTGAACATGGCCTCCACTTTATAGCCCATTCTGAGCTCATTTGGATATATTAGTGGCACACACCACCCCTACATGGGTGTACGTGCTAAGGCGCACAAGAGACCTTGGTAGACCCTGGCATATATAAGCCACCTCTGTATATAGGTTTATAGCTGGGCGTTTGCTTTGGTTTGAGTGATTTCACTCTGCTGTAAGTAATTATAGTTTTAATATATAAGCCACCCTAGATGGTGGGCCTGCATACCCCCACTCACACCACATGTTGCACTAGTGTGGGTGAACATGGCCTCCACGCTGTAGCCCATTCTGAGCTCATTTGGATATATTAGTGGCACACACCACCCCTAGCCCTAGATGGGTGTACGTGCTAAGGCGCACAAGGGACCTTGGTAGTCCCTGGCATATATAACCCACCCTAGATGGTGAGCCTGCATACCCCCACTCACACCACATGTTGCTCTAGTGTGGGTGAACATGGCCTCCACGTTGTAGCCCATTCTGAGCTCATTTGGATATATTAGTGGCACACACCACCCCTAGCCCTAGATGGGTGTACGTGCTAAGGCGCACAAGGGACCTTGGTAGACCCTGGCATATATAACCCACCCTAGATGGTGGGCCTGCATACCCCCACTTGAACCGCATGTTGCCCTAGTGTGGGTGAACATGGCCTCCACTTTGTAGCCCATTCTGAGCTCATTTGGATATATTAGTGGCACACACCAGCCCTATATGGGTGTACGTGCTAAGGCGCACAAGGGACCTTGGTAGTCCCTGGCATATATACCCACCCTAGATGGTGGGCCTGCATACCCCCACTTGAACCACATGATGCACTAGTGTGGATGAACATGGCCTCCACTTTGTAGCCCATTCTGAGCTCAGCAGGATTCATTAGTGGCATACACCACCCCTAGCCCTATATGGGCGTACGTGCTAAGGCGCACAAGGGACCTTGGTAGACCCTGGCATATATAACCCACCCTAGATGGTAGGCCTGCACGCCCCCACTCAAACCACATGTTGCACTAATGTGGGTGAACATGGCCTCCACGTTTTAGCCCATTCTGAGCTCATTTGGATATATTACTGGCACACACCAGCCCTATATGGGTGTACGTGCTAAGGCGCACAAGCGACCTTGGTAGACCCTGGCATATATAAGCCACCCTAGATGGTGGGCCTGCATACCCCCACTTGAACCACATGATGCCCTAGTGTGGGTGAACATGGCCTCCACGTTTTCGCCCATTCTGAGCTCATTTGGATATATTAGTGGCACACACCACCCCTATATGGGTGTACGTGCTAAGGCGCACAAGGGACCTTTGTAGTCCCTGGCATATATAACCCACCCTAGATGGTGGGCCTGCATACCCCCACTCACACCACATGTCGCTCTAGTGTGGGTGAACATGGCCTCCACGTTGTAGCCCATTCTGAGCTCATTTGGATGTATTAGTGGCATGCACCACCCCTAGCCCTATATGGGTGTACGTGCTAAGGCGCACAAGGGACCTTGGTAGACACTGGCATATATAACCCACCCTAGATGGTGGGCCTGCATACCCCCACTTGAACCGCATGTTGCCCTAGTGTGGGTGAACATGGCCTCCACGTTGTAGCCCATTCTGAGCTCATTTGGATATATTAGTGGCACACACCACCCCTAGCCCTAGATGGGTGTACGTGCTAAGGCGCACAAGGGACCTTGGTAGACCCTGGCATATATAAGCCACCCTAGATGGTGGGCCTGCATACCCCCACTCACACCACATGTTGCCCTAGTGTGGGTAAACATTGCCTCCACTTTGTAGCCCATTCTGAGCTCATTTGGATATATTAGTGGCATACACCACCCCTAGCCCTAGATGGGTGTACGTGCTAAGGCGCACAAGGGACCTTGGTAGACCCTGGCATATATACCCACCCTAGATGGTGGGCCTGCATACCCCCACTTGAACCACATGTTGCTCTAGTGTGGGTGAACATGGCCTCCACGTTGTAGCCCATTCTGAGCTCATTTGGATATATTAGTGGCATACACCACCCCTAGCCCTAGATGGGTGTACGTGCTAAGGCGCACAAGGGACCTTGGTAGACCCTGGCATATATACCCACCCTAGATGGTGGGCCTGCATACCCCCACTTGAACCACATGTTGCTCTAGTGTGGGTGAACATGGCCTCCACGTTGTAGCCCATTCTGAGCTCATTTGGATATATTAGTGGCACACACCACCCCTAGCCCTAGATGGGTGTACGTGCTAAGGCGCACAAGGGACCTTGGTAGACCCTGGCATATATAACCCACCCTAGATGGTGAGCCTGCATACCCCCACTCACACCACATGTTGCTCTAGTGTGGGTGAACATGGCCTCCACGTTTTAGCCCATTCTGAGCTCAGCAGGATATATTAGTGGCATGCACCACCCCTATAGATGGGTGTACGTGCTAAGGCGCACAAGGGACCTTGGTAGTCTCTGGCATATATAACCCACCGTAGATGGGGGGCCTGCATACCCCCACTTAAACCACATGTTGCCCTAGTGTGGGTGAACATGGCCTCCACGTTGTAGCCCATTCTGAGCTCATTTGGATATATTAGTGGCATGCACCATCCCTATAGATGGGTGTACGTGCTAAGGCGCACAAGGGACCTTGGTAGACCCTGGCATATATACCCACCCTAGATGGTAGGCCTGCATACCCCCACTCACACCACATGTTGCACTAGTGTGGGTGAACATGGCCTCCACTTTGTAGCCCATTCTGTTTAGTGGCACACACCAGCCCTATATGGGTGTACGTGCTAAGGCGCACAAGGGACCTTGGTAGACCCTGGCATATATAACCCACCCTAGATGGTGGGCCTGCATACCCCCACTCAAACCACATGTTGCCCTAGTGTGGGTGAACATGGCCTCCACTTTATAGCCCATTCTGAGCTCATTTGGATATATTAGTGGCACACACCACCCCTACATGGGTGTACGTGCTAAGGCGCACAAGAGACCTTGGTAGACCCTGGCATATATATTAAAAATATAATTACTTACAGCAGAGTGAAATCACTCAAACCAAAGCAAACGCCCAGCTATAAACCTATATACAGAGCCATGTCAAAGCTCTATACTACGATAAGACCAATGGAAACGCCTAACGGGAGGAACCTAATAGCCCTGCTGCACCGCAAAATCAGCCCGCGTACGGCGGAGCATGATGTCCGCCATGGCCCGAGTCAGCGCCACCGACAAGCGCTGACGCCAATATGACGTCCAGGTCCGCGCCGACCATGGGGCCCGCTGGCCCTCCAGGTCCAGCCGGTCCTCCCGGAGCCGGCAACACTCCTTGAAGAAGGCGGAGGTCAGGGGCCCCATGGCCCCAAACTCCTCCAGGACAAAGGGCACCACACGATGGTGCCCGACGTCGCCGTAGGCCAGGAGCTTGGCCCGCTCCGCCCGGTCCGCCGTGTAACCTGCCGTGAGGGAGGCCCCAGCCACGTGGCTAAGAGCCAAGGGCCGCGCCACCGAAACGTCAATAAGCAGATGCCGGCCACCCCCCTCAAAGTCCAGCACCACGATGTCAGGCCGGTGGTTGGGGGAATAGAAGGCAGCGCCATCCGCATCCTCGGACCGGATGTTCGCGTGGGGGAAAACCGACCGAATCATGGCGAGCACCACCGTCAGGAGGACAGTGTGCAAATACAAATACCAATTCTGATATATATAAGCCACCTCTGTATATAGGTTTATAGCTGGGCGTTTGCTTTGGTTTGAGTGATTTCACTCTGCTGTAAGTAATTATAGTTTTAATATATAAGCCACCCTAGATGGTGGGCCTGCATACCCCCACTCACACCACATGTTGCACTAGTGTGGGTGAACATGGCCTCCACGCTGTAGCCCATTCTGAGCTCATTTGGATATATTAGTGGCACACACCACCCCTAGCCCTAGATGGGTGTACGTGCTAAGGCGCACAAGGGACCTTGGTAGTCCCTGGCATATATAACCCACCCTAGATGGTGAGCCTGCATACCCCCACTCACACCACATGTTGCTCTAGTGTGGGTGAACATGGCCTCCACGTTGTAGCCCATTCTGAGCTCATTTGGATATATTAGTGGCACACACCACCCCTAGCCCTAGATGGGTGTACGTGCTAAGGCGCACAAGGGACCTTGGTAGACCCTGGCATATATAAGCCACCCTAGATGGTGGGCCTGCATACCCCCACTTGAACCGCATGTTGCCCTAGTGTGGGTGAACATGGCCTCCACTTTGTAGCCCATTCTGAGCTCATTTGGATATATTAGTGGCACACACCAGCCCTATATGGGTGTACGTGCTAAGGCGCACAAGGGACCTTGGTAGTCCCTGGCATATATACCCACCCTAGATGGTGGGCCTGCATACCCCCACTTGAACCACATGATGCACTAGTGTGGATGAACATGGCCTCCACTTTGTAGCCCATTCTGAGCTCATTTGGATATATTAGTGGCATACACCACCCCTAGCCCTATATGGGCGTACGTGCTAAGGCGCACAAGGGACCTTGGTAGACCCTGGCATATATAACCCACCCTAGATGGTAGGCCTGCACGCCCCCACTCAAACCACATGTTGCACTAATGTGGGTGAACATGGCCTCCACGTTTTAGCCCATTCTGAGCTCATTTGGATATATTACTGGCACACACCAGCCCTATATGGGTGTACGTGCTAAGGCGCACAAGCGACCTTGGTAGACCCTGGCATATATAAGCCACCCTAGATGGTGGGCCTGCATACCCCCACTTGAACCACATGTTGCACTAGTGTGGGTGAACATGGCCTCCACGTTTTCGCCCATTCTGAGCTCATTTGGATATATTAGTGGCACACACCACCCCTATATGGGTGTACGTGCTAAGGCGCACAAGGGACCTTTGTAGTCCCTGGCATATATAACCCACCCTAGATGGTGGGCCTGCATACCCCCACTCACACCACATGTCGCTCTAGTGTGGGTGAACATGGCCTCCACGTTGTAGCCCATTCTGAGCTCATTTGGATGTATTAGTGGCATGCACCACCCCTAGCCCTATATGGGTGTGCGTGCTAAGGCGCACAAGGGACCTTGGTAGACACTGGCATATATAACCCACCCTAGATGGTGGGCCTGCATACCCCCACTTGAACCGCATGTTGCCCTAGTGTGGGTGAACATGGCCTCCACGTTGTAGCCCATTCTGAGCTCATTTGGATATATTAGTGGCACACACCACCCCTAGCCCTAGATGGGTGTACGTGCTAAGGCGCACAAGGGACCTTGGTAGACCCTGGCATATATAAGCCACCCTAGATGGTGGGCCTGCATACCCCCACTCACACCACATGTTGCCCTAGTGTGGGTAAACATTGCCTCCACTTTGTAGCCCATTCTGAGCTCATTTGGATATATTAGTGGCATACACCACCCCTAGCCCTAGATGGGTGTACGTGCTAAGGCGCACAAGGGACCTTGGTAGACCCTGGCATATATACCCACCCTAGATGGTGGGCCTGCATACCCCCACTTAAACCACATGTTGCTCTAGTGTGGGTGAACATGGCCTCCACGTTGTAGCCCATTCTGAGCTCATTTGGATATATTAGTGGCACACACCACCCCTAGCCCTAGATGGGTGTACGTGCTAAGGCGCACAAGGGACCTTGGTAGACCCTGGCATATATAACCCACCCTAGATGGTGAGCCTGCATACCCCCACTCACACCACATGTTGCTCTAGTGTGGGTGAACATGGCCTCCACGTTTTAGCCCATTCTGAGCTCAGCAGGATATATTAGTGGCATGCACCACCCCTATAGATGGGTGTACGTGCTAAGGCGCACAAGGGACCTTGGTAGTCTCTGGCATATATAACCCACCGTAGATGGGGGGCCTGCATACCCCCACTTAAACCACATGTTGCTCTAGTGTGGGTGAACATGGCCTCCACGTTGTAGCCCATTCTGAGCTCATTTGGATATATTAGTGGCATGCACCATCCCTATAGATGGGTGTACGTGCTAAGGCGCACAAGGGACCTTGGTAGACCCTGGCATATATACCCACCCTAGATGGTAGGCCTGCATACCCCCACTCACACCACATGTTGCACTAGTGTGGGTGAACATGGCCTCCACTTTGTAGCCCATTCTGAGCTCATTTGGATGTATAAGTGGCATGCACCACCCCTAGCCCTATATGGGTGTGCGTGCTAAGGCGCACAAGGGACCTTGGTAGACCCTGGCATATATAACCCACCCTAGATGGTGGGCCTGCATACCCCCACTCAAACCACATGTTGCCCTAGTGTGGGTGAACATGGCCTCCACGTTGTAGCCCATTCTGAGCTCATTTGGATATATTAGTGGCACACACCACCCCTAGCCCTAGATGGGTGTACGTGCTAAGGCGCACAAGGGACCTTGGTAGACCCTGGCATATATAAGCCACCCTAGATGGTGGGCCTGCATACCCCCACTCAAACCACATGATGAACACGTGTGGGTGAACATTGCCTCCACGTTTTAGCCCATTCTGAGCTCAGCAGGATATATTAGTGGCACACACCAGCCCTATATGGGTGTACGTGCTAAGGCGCACAAGGGACCTTTGTAGTCCCTGGCATATATAAGCCACCCTAGATGGTAGGCCTGCATACCCCCACTCACACCACATGTTGCTCTAGTGTGGGTGAACATGGCCTCCACGTTTTCGCCCATTCTGAGCTCATTTGGATGTATTAGTGGCATGCACCACCCCTAGCCCTAGATGGGTGTACGTGCTAAGGCGCACAAGGGACCTTGGTAGTCTCTGGCATATATACCCCACCGTAGATGGGGGGCCTGCATACCCCCACTTGAACCACATGTTGCCCTAGTGTGGGTGAACATGGCCTCCACGTTGTAGCCCATTCTGAGCTCATTTGGATATATTAGTGGCATGCACCATCCCTATAGATGGGTGTACGTGCTAAGGCGCACAAGGGACCTTGGTAGACCCTGGCATATATACCCACCCTAGATGGTAGGCCTGCATACCCCCACTCACACCACATGTTGCACTAGTGTGGGTGAACATGGCCTCCACGTTTTAGCCCATTCTGAGCTCATTTGGATGTATAAGTGGCATGCACCACCCCTAGCCCTATATGGGTGTGCGTGCTAAGGCGCACAAGGGACCTTGGTAGACCCTGGCATATATAACCCACCCTAGATGGTGGGCCTGCATACCCCCACTCAAACCACATGTTGCCCTAGTGTGGGTGAACATGGCCTCCACGTTGTAGCCCATTCTGAGCTCATTTGGATATATTAGTGGCACACACCACCCCTAGCCCTAGATGGGTGTACGTGCTAAGGCGCACAAGGGACCTTGGTAGACCCTGGCATATATGACCCACCCTAGATGGTAGGCCTGCACGCCCCCACTCAAACCAAAGGTTGCCCTAGTGTGGGTGAACATGGCCTCCACGTTTTAGCCCATTCTGAGCTCATTTGGATATATTAGTGGCACACACCACCCCTAGCCCTAGATGGGTGTACGTGCTGAGGCGCACAAGGGACCTTTGTAGTCCCTGGCATATATAAGCCACCCTAGATGGTGGGCCTGCATACCCCCACTCACACCACATGTTGCTCTAGTGTGGGTGAACATGGCCTCCACTTTGTAGCCCATTCTGAGCTCAGCAGGATATATTAGTGGCATACACCACCCCTAGCCCTAGATGGGTGTACGTGCTAAGGCGCACAAGGGACCTTGGTAGACCCTGGCATATATAACCCACCCTAGATGGTGGGCCTGCATACCCCCACTCAAACCACATGTTGCACTAGTGTGGGTGAACATGGCCTCCACTTTGTAGCCCATTCTGAGCTCATTTGGATATATTAGTGGCACACACCAGCCCTATATGGGTGTACGTGCTAAGGCGCACAAGGGACCTTGGTAGACCCTGGCATATATACCCACCCTAGATGGTGGGCCTGCATACCCCCACTCAAACCACATGTTGCACTAGTGTGGGTGAACATGGCCTCCACTTTGTAGCCCATTCTGAGCTCATTTGGATATATTAGTGGCACACACCAGCCCTATATGGGTGTACGTGCTAAGGCGCACAAGGGACCTTGGTAGACCCTGGCATATATAACCCACCCTAGATGGTGGGCCTGCATACCCCCACTCAAACCACATGTTGCACTAGTGGGGGAGTAGCTCCTGGCCTACGGCGACGTCGGGCACCATCGTGTGGTGCCCTTTGTCCTGGAGGAGTTTGGGGCCATGGGGCCCCTGACCTCCGCCTTCTTCAAGGAGTGTTGCCGGCTCCGGGAGGACCGGCTGGACCTGGAGGGCCAGCGGGCCCCATGGTCGGCGCGGACATGGACGTCATATTGGCGTCAGCGCTTGTCGGTGGCGCTGACTCGGGCCATGGCTGACATCATGCTCCGCCGTACGCGGGCTGATTTTGCGGTGCAGCAGGGCTATTAGGTTCCTCCCGTTAGGCGTTTCCATTGGTCTTATCGTAGTATAGAGCTTTGACATGGCTCTGTATATAGGTTTATAGCTGGGCGTTTGCTTTGGTTTGAGTGATTTCACTCTGCTGTAAGTAATTATATTTTTAATATATATATTAAAAATATAATTACTTACAGCAGAGTGAAATCACTCAAACCAAAGCAAACGCCCAGCTATAAACCTATATACAGAGCCATGTCAAAGCTCTATACTACGAAGTACGATAAGACCAATGGAAACGCCTAACGGGAGGAACCTAATAGCCCTGCTGCACCGCAAAATCAGCCCGCGTACGGCGGAGCATGATGTCCGCCATGGCCCGAGTCAGCGCCACCGACAAGCGCTGACGCCAATATGACGTCCAGGTCCGCGCCGACCATGGGGCCCGCTGGCCCTCCAGGTCCAGCCGGTCCTCCCGGAGCCGGCAACACTCCTTGAAGAAGGCGGAGGTCAGGGGCCCCATGGCCCCAAACTCCTCCAGGACAAAGGGCACCACACGATGGTGCCCGACGTCGCCGTAGGCCAGGAGCTTGGCCCGCTCCGCCCGGTCCGCCGTGTAACCTGCCGTGAGGGAGGCCCCAGCCACGTGGCTAAGAGCCAAGGGCCGCGCCACCGAAACGTCAATAAGCAGATGCCGGCCACCCCCCTCAAAGTCCAGCACCACGATGTCAGGCCGGTGGTTGGGGGAATAGAAGGCAGCGCCATCCGCATCCTCGGACCGGATGTTCGCGTGGGGGAAAACCGACCGAATCATGGCGAGCACCACCGTCAGGAGGACAGTGTGCAAATACAAATACCAATTCTGATTCTGTTGGCCCCCCATGCAGGCAAGGTAGTGAGTCCCCGTGGGATCCAGCGGCTGCCCACAGCTACCACAAGGCCGCCCGGCCGGAACAAGAGGCTGCGGGGCAAATAGCTGGTGCCGGAGCGCCACCGAGTAGTGGCTGGGAGCCAAGGCGAATGGGGGGGCCATGGGAAGAGCACGAAGGTACAGTTGAATGAGAGTTTACCACCGAGGGAATCCATGGCTCTTGCAGGAAAGTTGCCTTTATTATATAATGAGCAAACACAGACGTAAGTCACGTCAGGTCCGAGACTGCACGTAGCACAGACGACAGGGTCGTTATGCCAAGAGAGCGTGCACGCAAGAGCTAGCGTCCCGGTGCGACCAAGTCACACATATAGCTTGCTAGGGACGCGTCCAAGTATTCAGCTGCACTGTCACAGCTGAACTGTCAATCAATTGATTACACAGACTCTGGCACGCCTTTGGCGCGCAGATCTATCAATTGTCCATACGGCTAGTCCTGTGGACCTATCCGTACACTAGTCAGCATCAATTGTCTCATAGGTCCTGGCGCGCTACAGTGCGCCTACCTATCAATTGACCATCAAGTCCTGTACAAGTCCTGTCAACGTCCTGCGGACTATCAAAGTGACACTTGTACATCCTGTGTCCGTACGCGCCCACAGTGGCGCGCCGGGTACTGTCGGCACAGCCTAGGAAACGTCATAACTTTTACGTTCCTTAACCAAATGAGGCGTTCAAGGTGCCGTTGGAAAGAGCGTAACAATCTCTATCCATCTAACGTAAATCCTTTACGTTAACTCCAATCCCTTCTTTTCTTTAGGGATCACATCCCCTGCCAGGGACCCTTGAAGTAGCTTGAAATGTCCTTCACTCCAGCTTGAAGCTTGAACAGATGTCTTTAATGGCCAATGCCATTCCCCCAGCCCTTTCTTTTAAGGAACTGGAAAAGAAACAGATCTGCCACAGGGAAAACCATTTCATGAGAAATGGATAAAAACCTATGGAAGTGGCATTACAGAGTACCACCAGATATTAGAAACACACAAAATTAAATACATACAGGTTAATTCTATGAGGTCTTCTCCAGGAATTAATCCCATCACCTCGGTAGAGCCTCCAGTACAATGACCTTCTGGCGGTGAGTTACATTAATCCCAGATACTAATCCCATAAAACCCAGTACATATCTAATATAAGCACAATAAATCCATGACAATTGAAATACCACTTGACAAAGTAAGACGTATTACAATAGTTTCCCCGTCATACTCTCAACAGGTTAGTATTGGCGCCCGTCTTATGGCGCCCGTCTACTTGTCAGATGATAAATTGCCACAGCAAACAAATGACAAAATGAAACACATAGGCAACAATTAAATCCTGCCCTGGGGAACTAGGGAAGTCTGAACAGGTAAAACACCTGAGCAGGCCAGCTTGTAGAAACATAATACCAGGGAATCGAACCCCGCCCTATAAACCCCAGAATAAAGGTTCCCAGACCATTGTGAGAGGTATGTACAAATATACATTTCTTTTTAAATAGAATACATGGTCTGTAATGGACCTGTCAACCTTGTGTAGTCAACAGCATGAACCCCAGCCAAAACCTGGCTGTATCCTGATTAAAATCAGAGTGAGTGTACCATGGTCCATGAGCCTTAGTACAGACTAAAATACAGGTATTATGCCAGTCACAATGCTGACACTACCACACAATCTGCTCTCCAATGCCCTATAACCAGGCACCAGCTTAGACAGCTTGCTGAGATGGGTCCATCAGAGACTGAAGAACCTTGTATTGCACTGCTGCCTTCTGCACTAGCTTGGTCAAAGCATCAGCAGGATTGTCAACCCCAGGGATATGCTCAATATTGGCCAAGGAGGACAATTCCTTAAGAAGGAGATAATCCAAGTCCCTACTTCTGGCCATCTGCCTGTGCACAAACTGCACCATCCCCATGGAGTCTGTTTTTAGAAGAGTGGTAACCTGAAGTGGCCAAGGAGTGTTAGAAGTCATCTGATGAAGCAACTCCTTCAGATAAAGGCTTGTGTGAATGCCTTCACAAATAGCCCTGCATTCTGCCACATCACTACTGACAGCCACCCGTTTGTGCAGGCGACTGAACCAGCTCACCAAACTCCCCAGGCCTTCCTGTCTGAGCACAAAGAGCCCTGCAGCCCTGCCCCTGACCTTGGAGACCTGCCTGCTGTCCATTGAGCTATCCACATACAGCTCCATGCAAATGGGTTGTGATAAATCCACTGCAGACAACAGAATGCCAGACGAAGCCCTGACCTGATCAGCCACCTTGGCAGACCCTAGCTCTGTCAGCATGTCATCAGGCAACCTGGCTATGACCATAAGGTCTGGCCTGGAAATGCCTGCCACCCAAGCAACCATGCCCCTCACCATGGGACACAGTGCCTGTGTGATGACTGGAGGAAGCTTGCTAATGAGGGTCTCTTGATAATCGTTGCCCCCCACCAGCAGCATACGCCACTCCCCCCCTTCTTCACCAGTGTGGCCTCCATGCCCACAAACAGGAGAGGCTCATTCTCCACCTGCCATTGCTCCCTACCCAGAGGAAACTTGGACTTAATGATGGAGATCAGCTCCTTAAGCCACGACGTGGGAGCTATCAGATGTAGGTCATCCCCGTGCAGCGAAGCATACACTGGTAGGCCTTCCCATTGCCCCAGAAACAGACAGGGGTCTACAGGAGAAACCTTCAAGTTGCAATGCTCCTTCAGGAAACGGTTGAGAGTCTCCCTCCAGATTATTGGACTTGACCTCAGGCCCTCCAGGCCCTTGAGGATTTTAAGGAACTCAGTGTGAATGTCCCTTTTCCATACAGCAGGCACCCTGACATAGAAAGGCGTCTTGCCCTCCCACTTTTCCTGTGCCACATCTGCATCCCCCTCCAGAAATGCCCTCTTGAAGTCTACCACCACTGAGCCATAGTCCAAGCCCTTGTTGAGAAGGCCTAGAAATACACACAGCAGCAGCCTCCAAGTGTCATGCAGCATGCCAGGGGTATACAACTCCTCAGCGGTGCACTCACCAGTACCCTTGAACTCATTCAGTACTGGCCTGACGTGTGGTACCTTGACCCCGTCCACCTCCTTCATCTTGATGACAAACTTGAGCTTGAGTAGACGTCGTGCAGGAGGCAGGTCATTGACAGGTTCCACGCATTTCTTGGAGATCCAGTCCTCCCCAGATTTAATCAGACCCAGTGTGACCTGGGGACACATAATGGGAGAGGACATGAGCTTCACCAGGCCTTGGTAGTTTATAGGGCTGTGTCCAGCAAGTGAGTGAGGACCAATGCCCAAACTGCTTGGATGACTAGCAGCTGGCAATATGAGGTCATCAACCAAGGGCTCCTGCCCCTGGCACACTTGCACACGCTTAACCGTCCTGGTTACTGCACGTGATAGGTGAGTGGTCCTGAAATTAATCAGTGGGACCTGACCAGCCCCTTCCTTAGTCAGGAGAGAGGACGTGATCACTACCCCATCCTGGCATAGGAAATTCTGCCCCAGAAGAGCAGGTCCCTGATAGCCCTCCAAGACACAAAAAGCAGTGTCCTGTCCAAGGATAGGAATGGATACCTCACCCAGTACCTTCACGTGTACCCCGCCACTGAAGTCAGACACAAACTGATAGCTGGGTTCAGTCATGCTGTACCCTGCTGCAGCTCTGGTCCCAATGATGGAAACCTGAGAATTAGTGTCTACCTCTAAGGCAGTGTCCAGCCCCAGATTGCCATGCCACCTGAGCTTGGCTACCTTGGGCTGCTTCTTGGCCCTTTGCAGAGCCCCAATTAATCCAGCCAAACTTGTCCCCCTGGGCTTGGTTAGAGCCTTGGGCTTGACAGTTGACTCCCCAGCTGTTGACCTTGCAGCCTGTTCAACAGGTACCTCTGCAACCTGGCCAGGGCTGACAGATTCCCCTGCAACAGATGTGGTCGTTGCATCAGTGATGTCACTTGGGACCTGAAAATCCTGCAGGTCCTGTGAGCCTTGTGCCTGACTGCCCTCATTCATCAGGTTAGGCTTGACATATGACCAACTCAGCCGGTGCACATGCTTTGGTTCGTCCTCCATGCTGACCAAGCATGCGTGGCTAGCTTCATCAACCTGGGTAACCACCCCAGGACTCCAGCTACCACGTTTGCCATAAAGGCTAGGTTCCTTCCAAGCTAGGACCTTCTGACCCACTTGTGGCTCCAGCATCTTCCAACCCCGGTCCTTCTCCCTCAGCTTGGCAAAGGTGACATGTGCAGCATGTTTCCAGCCCTCCAGCACATGTGGTGGGCACAGGCCATGATATAGACCCATTGGGCTGACAGCAACTCCATCATAGTAGAAGTTAACCCTGCTGTTCAGCTGCTGCTCCACGTTCCTCAGCCATGCACTCCTGACAAGTGCAGGTGCAGATAAGGGTACCCAGTCTTCAGAGATAATCAATTTCTTGACCTCCTGGATTGCCCTCTCTATAGCACCCTGCTGCCCATGAGCCTCCCTAGGTGTAACCAGCAACTCAGGAAGGGTGGGATCACCCTTGAGATGCTGAAACTGCATGTCCACCTGGATCCTTGTGGTAGGAAACTTGGCTCTTACATTCTGCAGGGCAGCCAGCAAGTACCTGTTCTTCATAGAAGGTAAATGCTCCAGCACCTTGTATTTTGTGTACCTGTCCACGCACACCAACAGTTGCATGCCCCTGATGTGTTGGATATCACACTGCAGATCACCAATGCTCTGAGGTATAGCTTTGGCATGTGATTTCCTGGGCTTGTTGGAGGACAACTGGCACTTACACCGTGAGGCAGCTTGCTGACACGCCTTAAGAAGGGGTGCCCTGCCCATACGGAAGGCAAAGTTGTTTGACAGAGAAGTGGCATGCCCAAACATGTTGTGGATTCGGGCACCCAACTCCTGGTACACAGAGGAAGCAGTCCCTGGCACAGTCAGGACTGTGCTGTCAGGTTGTCCAGCATCACCATGCTGTCTTCCATCCTGTTCTGACTCAGAGTCTGAGTCACCCTGCTCATGCCCAACACCTGGACCGCCAGCAGGGACCACATGCATACCACCAGAGGCCTTCACACCCCTCTGTGGTTGTACATTGGTTTCTCTCAAAATGAGAGGTCCACCCTCGTGCCCAGCACAAGGATGCATGGGGTCAGACATTCTTACAGCTGCACCAGCTGTCAAGGACGTCTTCATAGGAACCTGTACCTCTCCAGGTGACCTGGGGCCACCATGAACCTGGAGATCACCCTCTTGTTGCCCAGATATAAAATCTGCATTGGAGCACCTGGCCTCCCCCTTGGGTGAATTAAGGTGTGTAGGGGTTGCCTCAGACAGTCACTGCTCCTTGTTGTCTTCTTGCTGACTGCCCTTTGAAGGCTGGCCTGCCTGGGACTTGTTGTTGTTCTTGTTGTTGTTTTTCTTGTTGCTGCCCTGGCCCTGGGTCTTCTTGAAGCTGGGACACTCCTTCTTGATGTGCCCCCACCCCTTGCACAGGTAGCACTGGATCTTTGACTTGCCCTGGCCTCCTCCCCCGTTGTCAGGCGCGTTACCCTGCCTGGGCTTACCACCCACCCTCCTGAACACCGACTTGGCATGTGATTGCCCGTCAGGGTCGGGTGAATGGTTGGCCTTCCGCTTGTTGTGGTTGCCCCCACGTCCTCCTTGGCTTCTGTCAGCCTCAGACGTCTTGGAGCCCCCCTGGGCACGCCCACCTGCGTGGGTAGCCTTCACAGCTGGCATTCCACCCTCAAACAGCTCCTCTGCCTCGAGTGCTTGTTTGATTATGACCTTGTAGGCCTTGAGGGTAGAGTGTGGGGCACACATGACCTTTAAAGAGCCACGTGTTGCCTTGTCCAGCCCAGAAACCTTGAGCCAGTTTGTCAGGGCTATGCTGTCAGCGACATTGAAGCCGTGAGCCCTGCCCTCCTCAACCATTTACAATAGTTAAGGAAGTTCTGGATCAGGTCTCCCTTAACCTCCCACCCTGGTATTTATCCTGCCAATGGATCCCCACTTTCTTCCTCTGATCCTCTAGCAGCTCCCTCAGCTCTGCCACGTAGACTGCCCAGGCCTTGTTGGCCTTCTTGCACTCTCTAGTGAGGTCTTTAATCTGATCTGTGCACTTGCCAAAAGTCTGGCTGCCTATCCAGATCTGATAATAGTTTGTACCACCGTACAAACTTGGAAACCCCTCTAGTCCTTCCACAAACTCCTCTGCCTGCTTTGGCTTTGAGTCTGAAGTGACAGGTTGCAGCTGATTAACAATAAGCAGACCCTGGTGGTGAGATCATATCCAGAAACAGCATGTGTAGTTTATTATTCAAAGGGATATTAGTGATTTCTCCGGTGACCCCCACGTCATCTACGTGAGCGGTCCCGCTACCAGCACCCCCATTATTATTCCCACTGGCTAGGCCCTTGCTACGGCGTCCCTCAGCCATGGTAAACTACACTAGCTGTGTATGGCCCTGAGCTAAGCAGCTGGAAAACAAAAGACAGGTAGATATGTACAATCTGTCAAAAAGCCGCCTGCCCCGGTGCCGACCGCGCCACCATGCCGAATTCAGTCGAGACCACGAAAATCGCAGTAGTCGTAGTCGTAAATTGGATCGTTGGCGACAGGCGCAGGCGCCTCCTGGCCTTGCCCAACCTCAATCGTCACCGGAGTTTCGATGACGATGGGGTCCAACCGACGTCCCGTCACCGGATCAATGCGGCGACGACGGCGGCGGGTGACGATGCGGAGCGGGTTGGTAAGAATCGTTAGAAAATCCCACCCGTCCGGCGCCCACTCTCGCAATGCAGACAAGAACGCGACAAGATTGAGCAGCAATTGCCGCTCACGCGTCCGGAAGCCTCGCGACAGCAACTGCAGAATCGCAAGGTCTTGAAACAGGTTGGTCGTAATCGTCGGAATGACGCCCGAACGAACCGACAGCCAGTTAGCGAGATTGCGCTGGTAACCTGTAAGCGATGAAACCGCGTTGTCGATCTCCTCAGAGACCTCGGCAACCGCGCTGGGCGCTTGCAACCCCGCCCGGGTATGGACCTCGAAGTCCGCGAGCAAAGCTCGAATGGAATCAAGGTAATCGCGAAACCCCGAAACAATCGAAGGTTGCGGAGGCGGGGGCGGCAGTCGTAGGTTTTGCAGCAGTGCCTGCTGCTGAGCGCGTAGCTCCGCACTGGACGCTACCGCCTGGTCAACAACACGCTGCCACGCCGGATTAAGAACCGGACGATCTTCACGAACAGGAGTCGTCGAAGGACCAGCCGGAGATTCGGCGATGTCCGCTGGACTGCCCAAAATTTCAGAATCCCTCGGAATGCGGAACTCCATCGAGTCCGGCATTTTTCTTGGTACGAAGATTGTAATACGAGTTGAATGAGAGTTTACCACCGAGGGAATCCATGGCTCTTGCAGGAAAGTTGCCTTTATTATAATGAGCAAACACAGACGTAAGTCACGTCAAGTCCGAGACTGCACGTAGCACAGACGACAGGGTCGTTATGCCAAGAGAGCGTGCACGCAAGAGCTAGCGTCCCGGTGCGACCAAGTCACACATATAGCTTGCTAGGGACGCGTCCAAGTATTCAGCTGCACTGTCACAGCTGAACTGTCAATCAATTGATTACACAGACTCTGGCACGCCTTTGGCGCGCAGATCTATCAATTGTCCATACGGCTAGTCCTGTGGACCTATCCGTACACTAGTCAGCATCAATTGTCTCATAGGTCCTGGCGCGCTACAGTGCGCCTACCTATCAATTGACCATCAAGTCCTGTACAAGTCCTGTCAACGTCCTGCGGACTATCAAAGTGACACTTGTACATCCTGTGTCCGTACGCGCCCACAGTGGCGCGCCGGGTACTGTCGGCACAGCCTAGGAAACGTCATAACTTTTACGTTCCCTAACCAAATGAGGCGTTCAAGGTGCCGTTGGAAAGAGCGTAACAATCTCTATCCATCTAACGTAAATCCTTTACGTTAACTGGTACGCCGAGCCCACACTCCGCAAGGAAAGCGAGAACAGCCACGCACGTCCCTGGGCGTTGAGGTCCGCGAAAAGAGCAATCCAATCAGCCGTGTGCAGAATACCCGCGTAGGTTTTCTGGTGTTTATCGATGACGCGAGCAGGGAATGCGGCGGGAGATTGAACGGAGGCGACCGAGGGAGTGCCGCGAGGGAGGTGGCGCTGTACCGCCTGAGCGGCACGGACGGGAGAACAGGCCTGCTGGATCTCAGCATAGGCCTCCTGGATGGCGGTGACGAAGGGCAAAGGGCTGCTGGGGTCCAGGAGGTCAGGCGCTGCCGTTGCCAAAAGGGGCAGGAGCCGGCAGCTTTCCGCCCACGACTGAGCGACGGAGCCCAAAAAGGCTGCTGGGGCCAGCCGGGCGGCACGAGTCAGACCGCAGCCACCCATCCGTGCAGGCAGGGAGGCAATGCGAATAGCATGTGGCGGGAGGTCGGGGCCCGGGACCAGCTGCGCCAAGGCCGACTGGATGCGTTCGTCGTGGCCCTCGGCGGCCAGCCGGACCTGAGACGGAAGAGCGCCCCGGAGCCAGTGAACGACGCGAGGGTTTTAATATATATGCCAGGGACTACAAAGGTCCCTTGTGCGCCTCAGCACATACACCCATCTATAGGGATGGTGCATGCCACTAATATATCCAAACAAGCTCAGAATGGGCGAAAACGTGGAGGCCATGTTCACCCACACTAGGGCAACATGTGGTTTGAGTGGGGGCGTGCAGGCCCACCATCTAGGGTGGGTTATATATGCCAGGGTCTACCAAGGTCCCTTGTGCGCCTTAGCACGTACACCCATCTATAGGGATGGTGCATGCCACTAATATATCCAAATGAGCTCAGAATGGGCTACAAAGTGGAGGCCATGTTCACCCACACTAGAGCAACATGTGGTTTGAGTGGGGGCGTGCAGGCCCACCATCTAGGGTGGGTTATATATGCCAGGGTCTACCAAGGTCCCTTGTGCGCCTTAGCACGTACACCCATCTATAGGGATGGTGCATGCCACTAATATATCCAAATGAGCTCAGAATGGGCGAAAACGTGGAGGCCATGTTCACCCACACTAGGGCAACATGTGGTTTGAGTGGGGGCGTGCAGGCCCACCATCTAGGGTGGGTATATATGCCAGGGTCTACCAAGGTCCCTTGTGCGCCTTAGCACGTACACCCATCTATAGGGATGGTGCATGCCACTAATATATCCAAATGAGCTCAGAATGGGCTACAAAGTGGAGGCCATGTTCACCCACACTAGGGCAACATGTGGTTTGAGTGGGGGTATGTAGGCCTACCATCTAGGGTGGCTTATACATGCCAGGGTCTACCAAGGTCCCTTGTGCGCCTTAGCACGTACACCCATATAGGGCTAGGGGTGGTGTATTAAATTAAATTAAATTAAATTATAACATGCCTCCGTGGGGAGGTCATGTAGCACATATTTCATGATGGATGGGGTGGAGGAAGCCGCGGGATCGAACTATCCTAACTCTATCTAGAAAATCCTAACTGCACTACTCATCAAAACGCCTCCTCCGCTTGGGGGGAGGTGGCTTGCCCACAGGGTCGGGCGTGTGTGCCTTGACAATCTTCTTCCACCGCTCCTTGTCCTGCATGGCAGTCCAAAGACGGGAGAGAGAGTGGATGCGGTGCTCAAACTGGGCTGGGACCACGAGGTCGTCCAGCAGCATCTGAACGTAGTTGGTGACAGGTTTCCCTACCCTTTTGGGAATGTCCTTGGGGCCAGGCCAGGTCAGAATGTGCCGCCCTGGCTGTCCAAGCCGCTGGGGGCCGGCCAGACCAAGGGTGGTGTCGACCTGGCTGGTGCGTGCAAGGTGTCCTACAAATGCTATCCTAGGGTGGTGTATGCCACTAATATATCCTGCTGAGCTCAGAATGGGCTACAAATTGGAGGCCATGTTCACCCACACTAGGGCAACATGTGGTTTGAGTGGGGGTATGCAGGCCCACCATCTAGGGTGGCTTATATATGCCAGGGACTACAAAGGTCCCTTGTGCGCCTCAGCACATACACCCATCTATAGGGATGGTGCATGCCACTAATATATCCAAACAAGCTCAGAATGGGCGAAAACGTGGAGGCCATGTTCACCCACACTAGTGCAACATGTGGTTTGAGTGGGGGCGTGCAGGCCCACCATCTAGGGTGGGTATATATGCCAGGGTCTACCAAGGTCCCTTGTGCGCCTTAGCACGTACACCCATCTATAGGGATGGTGCATGCCACTAATATATCCAAATGAGCTCAGAATGGGCTACAAAGTGGAGGCCATGTTCACCCACACTAGGGCAACATGTGGTTTGAGTGGGGGTATGCAGGCCCACCATCTAGGGTGGCTTATACATGCCAGGGTCTACCAAGGTCCCTTGTGCGCCTTAGCACGTACACCCATATAGGGGTGGTGTGTGCCACTAATATATCCTGCTGAGCTCAGAATGGGCTACAACGTGGACTCAGGCCATGTTCACCCACACTAGAGCAACATGTGGTTTGAGTGGGGGCGTGCAGGCCCACCATCTAGGGTGGGTTATATATGCCAGGGTCTACCAAGGTCCCTTGTGCGCCTTAGCACGTACACCCATCTAGGGGTGGTGCATGCCACTAATATATCCAAATGAGCTCAGAATGGGCTAAAACGTGGAGGCCATGTTCACCCACACTAGGGCAACATGTGGTTTGAGTGGGGGCGTGCAGGCCCACCATCTAGGGTGGGTATATATGCCAGGGTCTACCAAGGTCCCTTGTGCGCCTTAGCACGTACACCCATCTATAGGGATGGTGCATGCCACTAATATATCCAAATTAGCTCAGAATGGGCTACAAAGTGGAGGCCATGTTCACCCACACTAGGGCAACATGTGGTTTGAGTGGGGGTATGTAGGCCTACCATCTAGGGTGGCTTATACATGCCAGGGTCTACCAAGGTCCCTTGTGCGCCTTAGCACGTACACCCATATAGGGCTAGGGGTGGTGTATGCCACTAATATATCCTGCTGAGCTCAGAATGGGCTACAAAGTGGAGGCCATGTTTACCCACACTAGAGCAACATGTGGTTTGAGTGGGGGCGTGCAGGCCCACCATCTAGGGTGGCTTATATATGCCAGGGACTACAAAGGTCCCTTGTGCGCCTCAGCACGTACACCCATCTATAGGGATGGTGCATGCCACTAATATATCCAAATGAGCTCAGAATGGGCTACAAAGTGGAGGCCATGTTCACCCACACTAGAGCAACATGTGGTTTGAGTGGGGGCGTGCAGGCCCACCATCTAGGGTGGGTTATATATGCCAGGGTCTACCAAGGTCCCTTGTGCGCCTTAGCACGTACACCCATCTATAGGGATGGTGCATGCCACTAATATATCCAAATGAGCTCAGAATGGGCGAAAACGTGGAGGCCATGTTCACCCACACTAGGGCAACATGTGGTTTGAGTGGGGGCGTGCAGGCCCACCATCTAGGGTGGGTATATATGCCAGAGTCTACCAAGGTCCCTTGTGCGCCTTAGCACGTACACCCATCTATAGGGATGGTGCATGCCACTAATATATCCAAATTAGCTCAGAATGGGCTACAAAGTGGAGGCCATGTTCACCCACACTAGGGCAACATGTGGTTTGAGTGGGGGTATGCAGGCCCACCATCTAGGGTGGCTTATACATGCCAGGGTCTACCAAGGTCCCTTGTGCGCCTTAGCACGTACACCCATATAGGGGTGGTGTGTGCCACTAATATATCCTGCTGAGCTCAGAATGGGCTACAACGTGGACTCAGGCCATGTTCACCCACACTAGGGCAACATGTGGTTTGAGTGGGGGCGTGCAGGCCCACCATCTAGGGTGGGTTATATATGCCAGGGTCTACCAAGGTCCCTTGTGCGCCTTAGCACGTACACCCATCTATAGGGATGGTGCATGCCACTAATATATCCAAATGAGCTCAGAATGGGCTACAAAGTGGAGGCCATGTTCACCCACACTAGAGCAACATGTGGTTTGAGTGGGGGCGTGCAGGCCCACCATCTAGGGTGGGTTATATATGCCAGGGTCTACCAAGGTCCCTTGTGCGCCTTAGCACGTACACCCATCTATAGGGATGGTGCATGCCACTAATATATCCAAATGAGCTCAGAATGGGCGAAAACGTGGAGGCCATGTTCACCCACACTAGGGCAACATGTGGTTTGAGTGGGGGTATGCAGGCCCACCATCTAGGGTGGCTTATATATGCCAGGGACTACAAAGGTCCCTTGTGCGCCTCAGCACATACACCCATCTATAGGGATGGTGCATGCCACTAATATATCCAAACAAGCTCAGAATGGGCGAAAACGTGGAGGCCATGTTCACCCACACTAGGGCAACATGTGGTTTGAGTGGGGGCGTGCAGGCCCACCATCTAGGGTGGGTATATATGCCAGGGTCTACCAAGGTCCCTTGTGCGCCTTAGCACGTACACCCATCTATAGGGATGGTGCATGCCACTAATATATCCAAATGAGCTCAGAATGGGCTACAAAGTGGAGGCCATGTTCACCCACACTAGGGCAACATGTGGTTTGAGTGGGGGTATGCAGGCCCACCATCTAGGGTGGCTTATACATGCCAGGGTCTACCAAGGTCCCTTGTGCGCCTTAGCACGTACACCCATATAGGGGTGGTGTGTGCCACTAATATATCCTGCTGAGCTCAGAATGGGCTACAACGTGGACTCAGGCCATGTTCACCCACACTAGAGCAACATGTGGTTTGAGTGGGGGCGTGCAGGCCCACCATCTAGGGTGGGTTATATATGCCAGGGTCTACCAAGGTCCCTTGTGCGCCTTAGCACGTACACCCATCTAGGGGTGGTGCATGCCACTAATATATCCAAATGAGCTCAGAATGGGCTAAAACGTGGAGGCCATGTTCACCCACACTAGAGCAACATGTGGTTTGAGTGGGGGTATGCAGGCCCACCATCTAGGGTGGGTATATATGCCAGGGTCTACCAAGGTCCCTTGTGCGCCTTAGCACGTACACCCATCTATAGGGATGGTGCATGCCACTAATATATCCAAATTAGCTCAGAATGGGCTACAAAGTGGAGGCCATGTTCACCCACACTAGGGCAACATGTGGTTTGAGTGGGGGTATGTAGGCCTACCATCTAGGGTGGCTTATACATGCCAGGGTCTACCAAGGTCCCTTGTGCGCCTTAGCACGTACACCCATATAGGGCTAGGGGTGGTGTATGCCACTAATATATCCTGCTGAGCTCAGAATGGGCTACAAAGTGGAGGCCATGTTTACCCACACTAGAGCAACATGTGGTTTGAGTGGGGGCGTGCAGGCCCACCATCTAGGGTGGCTTATATATGCCAGGGACTACAAAGGTCCCTTGTGCGCCTCAGCACGTACACCCATCTATAGGGATGGTGCATGCCACTAATATATCCAAATGAGCTCAGAATGGGCTACAAAGTGGAGGCCATGTTCACCCACACTAGAGCAACATGTGGTTTGAGTGGGGGCGTGCAGGCCCACCATCTAGGGTGGGTTATATATGCCAGGGTCTACCAAGGTCCCTTGTGCGCCTTAGCACGTACACCCATCTATAGGGATGGTGCATGCCACTAATATATCCAAATGAGCTCAGAATGGGCGAAAACGTGGAGGCCATGTTCACCCACACTAGGGCAACATGTGGTTTGAGTGGGGGCGTGCAGGCCCACCATCTAGGGTGGGTATATATGCCAGAGTCTACCAAGGTCCCTTGTGCGCCTTAGCACGTACACCCATCTATAGGGATGGTGCATGCCACTAATATATCCAAATGAGCTCAGAATGGGCGAAAACGTGGAGGCCATGTTCACCCACACTAGGGCAACATGTGGTGTGAGTGGGGGTATGCAGGCCCACCATCTAGGGTGGCTTATACATGCCAGGGTCTACCAAGGTCCCTTGTGCGCCTTAGCACGTACACCCATATAGGGCTAGGGGTGGTGTATGCCACTAATATATCCTGCTGAGCTCAGAATGGGCTACAAATTGGAGGCCATGTTCACCCACACTAGGGCAACATGTGGTTTGAGTGGGGGTATGCAGGCCCACCATCTAGGGTGGCTTATATATGCCAGGGACTACAAAGGTCCCTTGTGCGCCTCAGCACATACACCCATCTATAGGGATGGTGCATGCCACTAATATATCCAAACAAGCTCAGAATGGGCGAAAACGTGGAGGCCATGTTCACCCACACTAGGGCAACATGTGGTTTGAGTGGGGGCGTGCAGGCCCACCATCTAGGGTGGGTTATATATGCCAGGGTCTACCAAGGTCCCTTGTGCGCCTTAGCACGTACACCCATCTATAGGGATGGTGCATGCCACTAATATATCCAAATGAGCTCAGAATGGGCTACAAAGTGGAGGCCATGTTCACCCACACTAGAGCAACATGTGGTTTGAGTGGGGGCGTGCAGGCCCACCATCTAGGGTGGGTTATATATGCCAGGGTCTACCAAGGTCCCTTGTGCGCCTTAGCACGTACACCCATCTATAGGGATGGTGCATGCCACTAATATATCCAAATGAGCTCAGAATGGGCGAAAACGTGGAGGCCATGTTCACCCACACTAGGGCAACATGTGGTTTGAGTGGGGGCGTGCAGGCCCACCATCTAGGGTGGCTTATACATGCCAGGGTCTACCAAGGTCCCTTGTGCGCCTTAGCACGTACACCCATCTATAGGGATGGTGCATGCCACTAATATATCCAAATGAGCTCAGAATGGGCTACAAAGTGGAGGCCATGTTCACCCACACTAGGGCAACATGTGGTTTGAGTGGGGGCGTGCAGGCCCACCATCTAGGGTGGCTTATACATGCCAGGGTCTACCAAGGTCCCTTGTGCGCCTTAGCACGTACACCCATATAGGGCTAGGGGTGGTGTATTAAATTAAATTAAATTAAATTATAACATGCCTCCGTGGGGAGGTCATGTAGCACATATTTCATGATGGATGGGGTGGAGGAAGCCGCGGGATCGAACTATCCTAACTCTATCTAGAAAATCCTAACTGCACTACTCATCAAAACGCCTCCTCCGCTTGGGGGGAGGTGGCTTGCCCACAGGGTCGGGCGTGTGTGCCTTGACAATCTTCTTCCACCGCTCCTTGTCCTGCATGGCAGTCCAAAGACGGGAGAGAGAGTGGATGCGGTGCTCAAACTGGGCTGGGACCACGAGGTCGTCCAGCAGCATCTGAACGTAGTTGGTGACAGGTTTCCCTACCCTTTTGGGAATGTCCTTGGGGCCAGGCCAGGTCAGAATGTGCCGCCCTGGCTGTCCAAGCCGCTGGGGGCCGGCCAGACCAAGGGTGGTGTCGACCTGGCTGGTGCGTGCAAGGTGTCCTACAAATGCTATCCTAGGGTGGTGTATGCCACTAATATATCCTGCTGAGCTCAGAATGGGCTACAAATTGGAGGCCATGTTCACCCACACTAGGGCAACATGTGGTTTGAGTGGGGGTATGCAGGCCCACCATCTAGGGTGGCTTATATATGCCAGGGACTACAAAGGTCCCTTGTGCGCCTCAGCACATACACCCATCTATAGGGATGGTGCATGCCACTAATATATCCAAACAAGCTCAGAATGGGCGAAAACGTGGAGGCCATGTTCACCCACACTAGTGCAACATGTGGTTTGAGTGGGGGCGTGCAGGCCCACCATCTAGGGTGGGTATATATGCCAGGGTCTACCAAGGTCCCTTGTGCGCCTTAGCACGTACACCCATCTATAGGGATGGTGCATGCCACTAATATATCCAAATGAGCTCAGAATGGGCTACAAAGTGGAGGCCATGTTCACCCACACTAGGGCAACATGTGGTTTGAGTGGGGGTATGCAGGCCCACCATCTAGGGTGGCTTATACATGCCAGGGTCTACCAAGGTCCCTTGTGCGCCTTAGCACGTACACCCATATAGGGGTGGTGTGTGCCACTAATATATCCTGCTGAGCTCAGAATGGGCTACAACGTGGACTCAGGCCATGTTCACCCACACTAGAGCAACATGTGGTTTGAGTGGGGGCGTGCAGGCCCACCATCTAGGGTGGGTTATATATGCCAGGGTCTACCAAGGTCCCTTGTGCGCCTTAGCACGTACACCCATCTAGGGGTGGTGCATGCCACTAATATATCCAAATGAGCTCAGAATGGGCTAAAACGTGGAGGCCATGTTCACCCACATTAGGGCAACATGTGGTTTGAGTGGGGGCGTGCAGGCCTACCATCTAGGGTGGCTTATACATGCCAGGGTCTACCAAGGTCCCTTGTGCGCCTTAGCACGTACACCCATCTAGGGGTGGTGTATGCCACTAATATATCCTGCTGAGCTCAGAATGGGCTACAAAGTGGAGGCCATGTTCACCCACACTAGTGCAACATGTGGTTTGAGTGGGGGTATGCACTACACGGCAGTACTACCATCTAGGGTGGCTTATAGATGCCAGGGTCTACCAAGGTATCACGGTGCGTATTAGGTAAACACGAGCCACCATGTTATAGAGCTCTTGGGCCAAATTATTTTTCATGGTGCATCCATGGTTAGCCACCACTGTGCTGAAGGAGTCATGACTTTATTCCATTAGTCTTAAACATTGCAGCATCTACTACTCCTCATCTGGCACCAGGCCGTGGGGATTAACTTGGGTGTTGCATGCAGGAGCCATTCCGAAGTAGGCCTCCAATCTAAGTTGGGGGGCCCTGAACTCCAAGGACACTACGTCGCCATCCACGATGGCCCGTGCATTGTACAACAAGACAGCCACCCTGTACCACTTTCCTAGAGGCATCAAGTTAAACTTCAGACGCTTCCTCCCATTGAGGAAAGCCCAGCTAGCCGGAACTGTGCCGAATACCTGCTCAATACTAGTGCGTACTTCATTCATGGCTGCATTAAACACCAGTTGCGGCGGGGTGGCTAAGACATTGGGGAAGGCCTTCATAATGTGGCGACCTAGCGGGAAAGCCGCATCCCCAAACAGTCGATAAGTGTTCCCCAATGAATTTTGGATCGCCGCCATGCGCGGGGCCCATGCCGAGTTTTTCCAAAGCCTGCTGTCCGACATTCCCCCCCGTTCCGGGCCCCACATCATCCCTACGATGCCAGTGGGGAAGGAAACGGCTAGGAACTTCAACCCGTGTTGCTTTTTATGGCCGGAATATAGCCACTTTTGGAGGTTAATGCGCGTCCTGACCCCGTTGATTTTCATCCACACGGAACCAGGACGGCAGCACGCACGGAATGTGCCGTCAATGAACCCGACGATACCCAAAGCTACCCCAGTCTTGCGCTCGATAAGCCGGTTATACAATTCCCATTGGGCCGCCCATATCTCGGGCGTCTCCAGCAAATAGCTGAAGGTGGCGGTGATGTGGTCTAAGAGGGTGTTAATAACTGAGGATATCCAGGAGGCTGACCTGTTGAAACCAACGTCCTGGGCGTCTGCTAGCGTACCCTCCATGTGCATGCGATAGAGTAGCAGGCACAATGCGTGCTCCCCACGAACAACATATCGCGCAGCAGTCCGGAAAATCTCGGGAATACGCAAAACTTTTTGTAGGCGGCGGATTGCATGCACCGAGCGAAATCGAAGGTTCTTAAGGAGCCAAACCTTTCTTTCGCCCGTGTAGCTGTCGAGGTTGAAGTCGGGGACGTGCCCATACACGTCGTAGAGGGGGCGTTGAACGGAGGCAGCCGCACAGACGCCTGCCATGGCGGCCTGAAGCATTGGAATAAGAAACTCAGACTCAGCTCCGTCACCATACAGATCGCCCAAGCAAACGGCAGTAGAGATACTCATTGTGCACAGCGCCAAA